>ML685793.1:15614345-15835328 GCA_007922175.1 Pelusios castaneus
TGCTGAGCAGCTGGAGCACGGGCTGGGACCCGCGCTCCAGCTGCTCAGCAGCGGGCAGCTGGAGCGCGGGTCTCCAGCTCTCCTTCCTGGTCAGGACCGCATGGTCCCAGCTAGGAGGGAGTGTGGGAAGCATGGGGCTTCCTTCTTCCCAGGGTCCCCACTCCAGCTGCTGATCAGCTGGAGCGCAGGTCATGGGGAGAAGGAAGCAAACCCCGCGGTCCTTTCTTGCCGGGACCTGAGCGGTCCCGGTGAGAAGGGACCCATTCCCTAAGTCGACAAAGTCGACTTAGGGCCCCCCCGCGTCTACACTGGCTTAAGTCGACTCTAGAGAGTCGACTTAAGCCTTAGATCGATTAGGAAGGTGGTGTTAGGAAGTCGACTTAATTTTAATTAAGTCGACTTAAGCAAGCTGCTTAAGTCGACTTAGGCAAAGTGTAATGAAGACGCAGGGCCAATTAAGTCGACTTAAGCCATGCTTAAGTCGACTTAATTTGCCAGTGTAGACGCAGCCTTAGAGACTATCAAAAATATTTTTGGACATAAGCTTTCGTGGGCTGGAACCCATTTTGTCAGATGCATGTGATGAACTGCAGATAAATCAGAATGAATTGTAGCTGCTGTGATGAGATGTTTGGGAAGCTGTGGCACGCCACTGAAAACACAGTTGAATGTTGAGAGTTACTGAGATGCAGCTGATGAAGTGGGTTCCAGCCCATGAAAGCTTATGCCCCCAATTTTTCTTTTTTAATCACTAAGGTGACACAGGACTCTGTTGTTTTTACATTTCCATTAACGCTTAGCATTCAACTGTGGTTTCAATGGAGAGCCACAGCTTCCCAAACATCCCATCACAGCAGCCTCATTGGAGGGCCAGTGGCAAAGTGCTTAAATAATACTTCTTACTCTTTGTAGGTGGTAAAGAAAGGCTAGCACAAAATCCAAGGGCAGGGGATGCTCTGGACAAATAAACTGAGAAAGCAGCATATTCTTTATGATTGTGTCAAGAAAAAAATTCAACTTGTGATGGGGCAAGCAGCCAAGTTGCCTCAGTGCAAACAGAAAGGAACCTGTTTACATGAACACACCCTCCTCTGCATATCATATTTTATAAGGGTAACTTAGATGTTAACTTCAGAAATTTTGGCCCTCTGTGTTGTTATCTTCATAAAACATGTGTATCTATCCCAATCTGACTGACTATTCATTAATGGATTTCACAAGTGGGGAATCTGGGTTTGGGACACTATGGGGCAGGTCCTTAACTGATGTAAATTGCCATAGCTCCATTGAAGTCAAGCTTCATTCAAGCTGACAATCTGCCCCAGAATGGTAATGAGTTACAGTGAAGAAAGCAAGCCAATGTTTCTCATCTGTAGCACAAAGAATAGTGCTGCTGTATGTGAGTAAGAAAATGATGGATATAACCTCATGTGTGTACCCCTATCTCATGGGCTGTATCCCACGAAGTCCCTACTATCCAAATATCCTTAACTTCCATTATGACTTCATTAAAGATCTGATCCAAAGCTCCCTGCAATCAATAAGAATCTTTCCATTGACTTCAATGTGTTTGATATCAGGGTCTAAGAGCTGAAGTATTAAGCAGCCCACAGAAAGCTCTGACTAACTTGGAGGTTCTGGGCTCCACATGTAAACCATCTTAATTCAAAAACTCAACAAGCCATGTTTCTGTATAGGAATCATGCCTTTACACAACAAATTTGCCCTCTAAGACAACATGAACAATTTCCAGAATTGATGTTTCTCACAAGGATCCCAGCTTGAAATATACTTTCAGTTGGTGGGACTTCTACTTTTTGGAGACCTCAACAGATCGTTCTTCTGTAACACACACTTTTTTTTTTCTAAAACATCTTTCTTATGTTCCTCGAGCACTTTGAAAAGTACTCATATTCAATTGATGAATTTCTAATTGCAATGCGTAGACAATAACCCGGATTGCTAAGACTAGAATTTTTAAGATTTAAGAACACTGATACCATACAACAAAAGCACAAATAGCACTACTTAACACACAAAATATACTCCTGATCCATGACCCACTGTCAATATCACAGTACACTAACATACAATTCCCAACAGTAACAGAAATAGAGTAAGAGGCCAATAACAAAACAGAAGACAAGAACAGATGCTATTAAAGAATCAACATGTTCTGTCACTCCATCTGGAAGCATATCTTTAGCTGGGGAAGCTTCTACTTTTTTAGGAACAGCAACAGGTAATTTTTTTTCAGGGACAACTCTCTTAGGCATTGCT
This sequence comes from Pelusios castaneus, assembly GCA_007922175.1. Taxonomy (NCBI): domain Eukaryota; kingdom Metazoa; phylum Chordata; order Testudines; family Pelomedusidae; genus Pelusios; species Pelusios castaneus. Next base: position 15,616,626 of record ML685793.1, read on the forward strand.
GGCACTTTGAAGATATTACTTAGTTTTAGGATTTACAAAATGGAAAAAAGCAACACATAACACAAATGGAGACTTTAAGAAGGAGAGTACCTCCAGACACACATTTACACAATACAAGGCAAACACTAAAGAACAGTGTTTTACACAAATTCCAAAGGGGTAGCCGTGTTAGTCTATTGTAGAAAGACAACAGAGTCTTGTGGCACTTTTAAAGTGTTTTACACAGTAAACTACAAGGTAGTAGTGTACCTTTTGCTGGTGGAGCCTCTTCTCTTTTAGGAACAGTAGCTCTTTCTTCTGGGACAGCTCTCTTAGGCTCCTCAGGCACTTAAAAAATATTCAATTTAGAATACTGAATGCTAGTTTTGAAAAGGATGACTGGATAGCTATTATAGAATTGCGTTCATCCATTCGTCTGAGAAAGCCATTTAACACACAAACTGTATATTTTAACATACAGAGATGAGTTATCAAAAGAGAAGATGTCTTTGAAGAAATCAGACCCAAACTCTGATATTTGAAATATACTCACAGATATTTTAAGACTGTATTATTTAATTGCAGAAACTAGAATTGTTGCTAGTTAGCATTAAGTATATTGTTATATACAACATACAGTTATGAAACACAAATCTGTTTACATATACGCTGTATGAAAGACATTGAAAACAGAAATATTAAAGAGTTGCATATAGAATGTATTCTACTTTTAGGTATAATTCTAGCAGATAAAGGCTCCATTTTTGGGGAATGGATATTTTTTCTTCAGGCATAGGTTTTATAGGCACCGTAGGCACTTAAAGACATTAAAAACAGGTTTAAATAATCTTATAAAAAGCTTTTGAAAACTACATAGACCAAGAACAGACAAACAAACAATGAACTGGATACGAAAGTTATATGTTATATTTAACATACAAGTTATTAAGATAAACATATTAGGAAAAGAATTATATTAATGTTCACACTCAAACGATTATGTACCTATGGTTGGAGGAACTTCTTTCTTGGGAATGACAGCAGGTACCTTCTTCTCTGGCACAGGTTTCTTGGGCACTTCAGGCACTTTAAAGACATCATTGTCAAAACAGTGGTGTTTTAGTTTTTGGGACATTCATTCAGAGTACAGTACTCAAAGAGTCCTTTATAGAACCCATACAGTTATACAGACTAGTAAAGAGTGTGAACACTGCACCATATGTCACAACATATAGCTTTACTGACAATTAGGCACAATGCATTGTTATATTATTAATATAGGCCTGTAAATTTCCATAGTGCTTCACAGAAGTAAAAAAAGGCCCAGTCCCTTCCCCAAAGAGCATACAATTTAAATACAGATCACGGACAAAGGAAAAGCTAAGAAAAGGAAGAACAAAGTGATTACAAGATGTGTTACAGCACAAATGATGCTTGAATAAATCAACCTAGTGTGTAGCAGCCAAAGATAACACAAAAACCAAGCTGGATCATTAATCCACAATTGTATTTAAGACAACAAAAATTAAGATAACAAAAGACAAAAAGATCTTGGTTTTTTTTTTTTATGAGAGCTAGAGTACCTTTAGCTGGTGGAGCTTCTACTTTTTTAGGGACGTGAACAGGTTCCTTCTTTTCAGGGACAGGTTTCTTTGGCAACTCAGGCACTTTAAAGATTCAGAGTTGAGAACATTTAGATTACTAAATTATCAAATAAAATGCTAAGGACAACTTTCAATATTTGGTATATATTCAAATACTAAGGATTCAATGAAGTTGACTTATGTTATTAAACATGTTTTATATATTTTGTGCATGCCAAAGAACATACTAACTGCTTGTCATATAAACAGTTAAGAATATGACTTGAGAAAGAGTCATGTTTGTGTACTTGTATAAGAGCACACTATTTCTGAGAATGTAGCCACTAGTGGAAAAAATCTGACCAATTCTGGCATTCTATCCTGTGGTAAACTGGGAGGATAGACTTAAGCATAGGTGCACAGATTTTATTCACCTTTAGCTGATGGAGCCTCCACTTTTTTGGGAACAGCTACAGGTATTTTCTCTTCTTCTCTCTTACGCTCCTCAGTAACTTTAAAGATATTAAATTTAGGGATATTAAATGCAAATGTCCATAGGAGTTCTCAAGGTACGTGCATGCAAACTGCCTAAAACATATATATAAACAAATTCAGAAATTTGGAGCATAATCTGTGAAGAGGTAGAGAGTTCTTACAATTAACAGAATTATATTTTAATAATTAAAAATTAAAGGTTAAAAATATTATTGTAACATAATTTAAATCTATAATTAATTATACATAATTAATTTAACATTAATTTAACACAATTTAACATAATTTAAATCTATAATTAATCTACCTTTAGCTCGGGGAGCCTCAGGAATTTCAACATGTACTCTATCTTTTATATCAGTTCTATCACGCACTTTTGTCTCTTTAAATAAAATCATTTTAATAATATCAAGTTTCTTTCAAAGAATATCAAAGCAATGGAACACAACAATGACAAGGAAGCGATGCAGTATGAAACATAAATGTACAATGTTTTTAAAATATATCATTTGTCACAAAAAGAAAACTCTCTATAAAAAGAAACTCTAGTAAGATTGAAATATTTTGTTTCATTTGAGTTTTCAGCCTTTTTATTTTATACATACCTGGGACATAAGAATATTCTTCTTCTGCCTGAACAGAAACTGACATCTTTTCTTCTGAAACAGTCCACATTTCTACTGTTGGTACTTTAAAGATAGGATTTCATTTTAGTATTGTTTTTCTGAACCCACATTTGTGGTAGACTGTGTCAATCTTAATCAGATCAGTAAGTTTATTGTACATTTAAGTCTTAAGCACAGAATTAGAAAATATGTGCTAAAATAGTAAACTCAAAAATAATAAACCTAAGTTTAGTATTTATTAGAAGCCAGAGACATAGTTCAAAAAGCTTCTTTAAACAAAAGAGCATATAGCTTTTTGTAAATATTACACAAAAGTAGCACATAGAAACTGCTTTTCCAAAGAAATTGCAGGACACGAGTACCTTTATATACACTCCAGCAAGAAGAATCCATGAAAGAAGAGCCAGACAACATTGCAATATCATATACAAAATTTTAAAAATTGAAGGCTAGCCACAAAAACCATTCAACACAAAAATAAATTCTATGCTACTCTGGAGTAGGACAAAACACATAAACATAAAAGCATGTAATGACTGGTTCAACAATGAGAGTGGTCACTGCAGGGCAATTTGAAACCGATACCAGTACCAATAGACATACATATATGTACGCATGCAGCATAGTGACACACATGATGCTGGAAAGAATGAAATAGGTAATTGAGAGGTGAAGATGTGTACCTTTCTTTCTCGTAACCTCCTCCTCAACTGGCACCCTGGTAGGTTTTGTTGGCGGAACCTTCTTGGGAATTGCTGGCACTTAAAAAATATATATTGTTATCTCAACATGTAGTGAGGATACCAATTTAATATTACATTTGATTAAAGTTTACAGCACACTGTGAAAATGTAACAAACAAGACATACATAATTTGATCCAGCCTTGCAGCTGTGCTAGGGAGAATGCAAAATGACATAAGGGTTGTTGTTTTTTCTTTTGATTTCCCACCACTGTTAGCAGGTTAGGAAATTTGAGACCAGTGCTGCATGGATGTTCAGGGCCCCCTCATTCGTTTGAGGTTTAGAATCCAGGTGATTCACTCCTGTTGTGAAACAGAAAATGATGAACTGGAGGGTCCCAATCAGCAAGGAGCTGAGGTGCTTATGCATCCATATGACCCCCAAACTGGTGAAGATACCCTGGCTGATGAGCCAGGAAGGAGACCTGGATGTCAGACAAGGGTAGGTAAAGGTGAAAGGGATACTCCTCCCCAAATATAGTTTATCTGCTCTTCCTGCCCTGAGGTATTAGGTGTTAGTTATATAGGCTTATATCATTCTTTTAGTGCAACTGGGCATGGTCTGTTACCATCACTATCTCAAAGATTGAAAATCATTCAGATCTATGTTCACTGAAGAACATTTGTTTCTGCAAACACAAAGTGGCAACATTCCAATTATTTTCATGCAATAGTGGCATTAAAATCATTAAATAGGTAGCAGTACCTTTAGGCAGTCTGACTTCTTCCTCCTCGAGCCTCTGAGTGGTTATCTCAACTTCTTCAGATACAGGTTTCCTAACAACTACGGGTAATTTAAAGACATTTCACATTTAGAAAATCTTGCAAATGATCATCATAACTGGATGCTGTACCATTGAATGTGATTTTGATATGTTTTAATCTCTACCAGGATTCCCTCTTGCACATCCATTCACATGGCTCACTAATGGTGAATGAGCCATATAGCCTACCCCAAATCTGGTGGACCTCCAGGAACCCATAGAAGTCCAGGGGGATCCTTATGAAGGATCTTGTGATTACCACTTCCTAACAATGCATCTCCAATGCTCTACCAAGGACTCTCAACACTGCCCCATGCAGGAGGGGGAGAGATAGGCAGCAGGGATCTGGGGGAGGGTCCCATAGATGTACATCAGTATAAGAGAGATCTGAAACTTGCTCAGATAACCCTTCTAGTTGTGTAGAAATGTCTCATTCCTGAACCTTTATGTATAGTCACTTCTTCCTTTTCTTTCTTTTCTGCTGTAATATGTTCAGAAAGAGGCTTCTGAGAAACTCCAACCATTTTAATAAAAACAACATCTCAGTGAATGAAGAGGAAATACACCTCTTGAAAAAGTACAGCTTACCTTAGAATGTGGGACAGACCAACTTTAGGTGATTATGTAACATTTAAAAAAATAAACAAATGCACAGTCATGAATATTCAACAGTTGTCATGGGGAGTTCTATTCATTTCCAACTTTGTTGCTAACTTGTTGATTTTAGGACCAAATTTTGCCTCGAATACATACACACTACTCCCACTGAAGTAACTGGGAGGCATGCCCTTCACAGCAGAATATGGCTATTAATACTAAAAAATAAAAGATTTGAGGAGCATTCAACCCAATGAGCCTTGTCTGGGACAGAGGGGGGTGTGTGGAAAATCCTCTCAAACAATTAAATACATAAAAGCCTCCAAAAAAGGCTACTTTATAGTGCATTGGAAAATCTCCCAAACTTCAAAATCCACAAATTAATAACTACTACAGAACATCAAATATATGAACACCTTGGGAATGGAGGTTGTATGTAACTGTGAAGTGCTCGTCACTCTGAACAAAACATTATGATAAGTCTTTGAAAAGTTTAAAATTGAACATTGACTTAATACAGCTTGGAAACTTTATTATGAAGAAAAAAATGCTGCTTTTAACCATCTCAGTGTAAATGAGACAAATGCAGAAACTGTTCCCTTATCTTGTCAGATATTTTATTTTAAAAACTATCCCTTCTTTTTAGTACTGTACTACCCTTTTACGCTGATATATACTGTACCCAACAGTCAGTGTCTTCCAGTTGAGGCTGGGAGAGATCTTTGCAAAGGTGGCACCTGGCACTAAAGAACCTGGCAACACTGCATAGTTTGCGGGCAGCTCCCTGCCTTATTCCCATTTCTTGCCTTTGGGCTAAACTGGGCAAACATGTCCCTCACCTTTGGTGCTACAAGCCTCTGAACTTGGCCACCTCTCCCCAGTGCTCATCCTTCTCTGTGGACAGCCCACTCCAGAGGCAGCATGTGGTAAGGAGAGGCTGTGAGTGCCCCTCTCTTCTTCTTGTAGTCCCAGGGGTGCTGGGAGGCTCCAGGGCTATGTCTACACTTGTAAAGTTAAGTCGACTCTGTTAAGTCGACTTAACAAGGTTGACTTTAAGTCAACTTAAAATCGACCTTGTTAAGTTGACTTAACAGAGTGGCTACACTTTAAGTTGATTTAAGTTGACCTTGTTAAGACCTTGTTAAGTAGACATAGCCGTACACACTGGCTTTAAGTTGACCTTCAGAGGTGGTTTTATTAAATCGACTTACGTAAGCGCTTAGGTCAACTTAATAAAAGCCCTGTGTGGATGCGGCTTTGTGTAGGTTGACTTAAGTATCCTTAAGTTGACCTAAGTTGCCAGTGTAGACGTACCCCAGGAGCGCAGCTATGGGCAAAGCTTGGGCCGCATCAGTACTCTTGTAATGCATGCTGTGCCTTTTAAAATTCCTCCAGGGTCAGTGCACCAGCGGCAGCTCAGACTGGAGCAGTTCTTTATGCTCCAGACCAGGCACTGATTGCAAACGCAGAACTCCCATCCTAGCACCAGTGGCTTCCTTGCAGCATCAGCAGCTTAGGCTGTGGCAGCTTCTTTCCCAGTCTGGGACTGAACTTGCAAGCTTATCCTGCTCTTGGTGGCGGGTATGTGTATAAAAACAGCATCCACCTCCTGGTGGGGCCAGATGAGGTGGGGGTGAAACAGTGCCCATAGCTTAGAGGAAAGCAGCACACAACCCAGGCTGCTTCTGTTTTCCTAGCTTGGGCTGGCAGCAAGGGCTCACAGCAGTGCCCATAAACCTCAAATGTCTTCACCTCCTACCTGTAAGTGGCTGCCCCTCCTCACATGGCGAATGGGAGGAGGAATCAGAAGGCCAGATGTGCAATAACATGCAATACAGGCACAGTACAGAATTTGCTTTCTTTTTAAATTTTTTCACCTCTGCTGCTGCCTGATTGCTTCCCATTTTATGTGGTCTGATTGTCTGATCAGTCCGTAACTGTGGTGGTCATATCTTTGAGGTTTTACTGTATATTGTAATGTGTCACCTTGAGTTATAGCCATATCATCTTAGCCCTGCCAACGATGAGCCATAACTTACCATTAATCTGCAATCAGAACTTCTCTGTATTTTATCAGAGTAGTTCTGCATACAGATTAATAGCACAATATACCACAACTACTACAATAGAAGATCTCTAAATGTACACATTGAGAAGATAGAGATCAGCGCTTATTACTGAACACTGGGGAAATATATATATATATATAAATATATAAAGAAACAAGATTTAATAAAGAATAACTGCTACTACAAAACTCAAAATCCTGTAAAGCTACTTTAAACCTCGCACTGCAAAACTAGTTGGTATAGGCTTCCCAGACTGCAGCTGTAATGCGCCTAGATAAACTGAAGTGTGTTACATCTGGCATCTGGTTAAATCCTTGACAATGTGGATATATAGTAGGTGGGACTGAGTCTTTCTTTCCTATATACTTATTTATCCTTTTGCATTGACAACCACAACCCCGTTGGTGTTTGATCCTGCTTTCAATGAAGACTATGGAAAAAGTTCCATTAAATCAATGGTGCAGGTTCAACTCCACGAGTCGAGAACTGGGGAGAAGACCTGCTCCATCCAGTGCACTATGAAAAGCTATACAGGGTAGCCAGTACAGACACTGCCTACCCCATGTATCCTTGTTGTGAAAGGAGTCAAAAATGAAAAAAATGTTCTGTGTGCCCTTTAAAAATCCTGGTAGCTACTGAGATGTTAGCTATTGTAGGTGACCACCTTTTTAATGGGCAATTAGAAGATAACAGGTCAGGAAATGGAAAAGAATACCAATAGTAATTTCAAAATTTATGTTCCATTGTGTGCAGCAATAACATTTTTACACATCCCAAACCAAATGAATCATACTGGGCAGGCCCAAGAAAAAGATAGATGGGGAAAAGTGAAGAAAAAAGAAGGAAAAGGAGATTAATAAAATTAAGAAATTCGTGTATACCTTCTTCATGATAAACTCGTTTTTCTTCATAAGTTATTTCTCTTTCTCCATAAGTTTCCCATTCCTCTTCCCCTTCTTCATAACCTTCTTCCTTTTCATAATATTCCTGTTCTTCCCCATAATCTTCTTCCCATTCTTCATAAGCTTCTTTTTGTACTTCATAAACTTCTTCTCTTTCTTCATACATTTCTTCCTTTTCATGAACCTCTTCCCTTTTAGCTACTGTGGCCACTTTCACCTCTTGTGGCTTCTTTGGCACTTCGGGAACTTTAAAAGATTGTTCATATTAAAACATGGAGTTTGCAAGGCATAATGTTTTATTTAATTTAAACATTTTTACACATTTATATTGCTACCTTACTGTCTTCTGCTGCTCTCAGTATTGTCCCAACTTGATTGGTCTCATTCAGATGCAGTTATCCAGTTTACTAACAGATTAGCTAATTCAGAATTATCTCCTCAATACAACACAACTATTATATCATTATTTTTGGTTATACAGGACCATATTTCAATGGCAATTTTCTCCTATTTTTTCACTGAAAGACTACTACATGAGTTCATTATATATCAACAGCAAGAAAAAGAGTTAGAATGAATGAAAGAAAAAGAATGATGCAGATTATCAAGAGATAAGAAAACTGAGTAGCTTTATTGCCACATAATGGATTATTTTCTTAATACACATTTTTAGATATACTCCTTTTGTTGAAATTATATCCTGTACTTTTGGGACTGAGGCCGGGATGTATGTTTCTTTACAACCTCTGAAACTGTAGACAGAAGCTACATTTAGTGGTCTAGTCGCTCCTTGATATGCAGAGATAGCTGCGATTCACACTATAAAGGCAGATATAGATACACATTGAGGAGGTCATATATCCTTTAGCAACCCCCAGAAGATGTATACTAAGTGGGAAGGCACACTGTCCCAGATTTTCTGATCCACTGAAGTCAGCTGAAAAATTCCCATTAATTTAAAACATCACAGGATAAGTTCTAATAATATTTTAAGAAAAAATAGAAATGGAGCATGAGGAAATTAGCACCTTTTCTAAATTCTGCATTTAAGGCCCAATCCAACCACCATGGAAGTTAATGGAAAGACTTTCTTGATTTTAATGGTACTGGGTCAAGTTCTTGGTGGATTGTTGTAAGCCCACTAAACTCAAAAGATGGAATCCCATTTGGAGCCCCTTAGCAGGTTACATACTGTCTAAATACTCATTTTTAAAAAAACAAATAATTAGCATCTTGAGAATATGTTATTGTGCCCCAAATGTTTTTATCAAGGCCTTTGGCTGACTAAGCAAGAAACTAAATTACAGTGTATTCTGAATCTTTTTAAATAGATGGCTGTATCCCCCAGTTTCATAAAATGACACAGTAAGAGAACAGTCATGTTTATAGAACAGTCTTGGTCTTTGTTTTGCTTGCCTTTTCACCAAGTTTTTTTTTTAATTATTTTTATCTTTAGGGTTTAGGTTCTTGTATGCTACTTCATGCTCATTTTTTAAATCTGTATATTGCACCACTAGTTTACAACCTTTAACTAAGATCAGATGAGAAATTTCTTCTCCTTGATAGTCAGTGTTCCAGAACATATTTTTGAAATATCCTTAAGAATGAGCCTTTGGGCTATAGATATGCATCTTTATAACTTAAAAATAAAATTAAAAAAAAATCAAACACATTATTTTTTCATTATTCTCTAGGAGTGTAAAATTAGTGCTGGACAACTGGTCTGGCCTAAGCCACAGGTGACTATGGTGACAGGGTTATTATGGGCAGGCTTTGCTCCCCCGTAAATGAAATTTTAGTTAAAATGTTTTATCTTCCCTTTTCTTTCCTCCCTTCGTACAACTGGTGCAAAAAATGTAATTAGAAGTATGCTATCTTCCCCCCCATGTGTCAGATCCTGTACTTATCTTTCTCTCTCTTTCCCTCCCTTGCTAAATGCTTGGTCAGTAATTTGTACGCATTGCTGTTGCAAAAAATAACGTTGTCAAGTTAAGCACCTGTGTACCACAGACTAAACCAGTAAACAACAATCAAAGGCAGGTATAATTATATTCAATACATAGTTATTAATATTCATTAGTTGGGTGTTAATGTAAACAAAAGGGTCTTTTGGGAGTTGTCATGAATGTAAGCTTTTGCATATTTTTAAGCATAAAAGGATCATAATGTCCTTCCTACCCCTCACTTGTGGAGTCAAGGTAGAATGAACAATAAAGGCAATAAAAGGTAACGTTCTACCCAATCCACTGCTGGAACTCTCTGTTTTCTTCTAACATCTTCCACATCAAATAAATTTGCTTTCTTAAAATTAGCTTTTTTAAAAACTGCAAAAATCCATTTTACCTTTAGGTGGGGCAATTTCTTCAGGAGCTTTTGAAACCACCTTTTTGGGGACTTTCTTTACAAGGTCTTTCTTGGTTGCTAAAATATAGATAATATATTTAATATTATGTCAACAGAAAAGAAGTTGGATTTAACCCAATACATTCTGTTTGACAACATTTCTAATTTTAACTCTATAAGATTTTACCTTTCTTCTCTTCTGGTGGTGGTACAGCAAAAGGCAGAAAAACAGGAATAGGGATATCTGAGAAAAATAAAGTATATCTTATATTAAAATATTTCAGTGCTACACTCTTAATGATATGTGAAAAAAATCCCTAATTTGAATGTAGACATATAAAGTTTTGTATTACAATTAAAAAATCAAAGGCAACTTGTGGTGCCTACACTTACAGATAGACTGGGACTGGAGCAATCAGGAGCCATTATACTACTTTCCATGGATGGGAACTGCAAATCCATGTAATGGAACTGCAAATCTAATGGAAGAGGACTACTGGGCCTTTACTGAAACTGAGTGATGAGGGGGTTTCTCGGCCACCTCTTAATAGCAGAAAAAGGGGGAAGGGCCAAAGAGAAATCAGGATCCAAAGAATGACACTCCCCAAGGCCAATGGGAAGAGGATAATTCACAAAGTCTGTGAGACTGACAGGCTAGGCAAGTCAATGAGGGAGTCAAGAGCTGGAGGCCATTCATCATGTGAGCTGGAGCTGCCTCACCCAGAGTAGGGCAGCAGGAGAAAGCAGAAGCCTGAGTGGAGCAGGGCAGAGTGTAATAGTCCAGAGACAGAAAAGGCAGAGGTAGACTGGAAATGGAGCAGCAGCATTGAAGCAGAGGAGCCAGAGCTGTGGAACTTGAGCACCAGAGACCAGCCACACTGACAGTGACCCAGAGCTGAGCTACAGTGGGGAGCCAGAGCTGGGGAGTAGATGCCCACTGTGCCAAAAGTAGTATCAGAGACAAGAGTGGTGAGCAGCTGGGAGAGACAGGTAGGGTTCCACGGCAGGAAGGGTGCAGTGGAGAGAGACACTGCCGGTAAAGAAGGCCTTGAAGGCCAGACTCAAGGGAGGGAAACAGGGTCCTCCGACTGGAGGGCTGATGCTGGGGAGAAAGGTCCTGTCTGCAGAGCCCACAGCCATGTAGCCACCACCAGAACAGGTGTCTGACTCGTGGTATCACCGAAGCAGGGAGGGAAGCCTGAGATGTGTAAGGAATAGGCTGTGAATTTTCCTTAAATTGCAGAGACTGCTGTTTGTGGTGTTCTCCATACCCATAGGTGGAGTCCTTACTCCTTTAATCTTTTCCATTTTCCCTTTATTTTTCTTACAGTTGCTGTTTAATAAGTTGTATTTGGTTTAAACTTAATGTAGTGACCAGAGGGTCAAGAAAGTGGCCAGTGTGAGTGCCCTGGATTGGGGTTACCTTAGTCCTTGTCTTAAGTGACTATGACAAAACTGTGGTTTAAGTCTCCCAGGAATCGTGGGCCCTGCCTTACTGGGGTCACAAGAACTACCACCCAGGAAAGTGGAAGAGTCTTCAAGGTCAGGCAGGCACCTGGGCAAAAGGAGTTGGAGCAAGGACGTAGACATCCTTTTGCTGTCTGATTCCACCAGGATAGTACAGAAGTCAAGAAAATTCCCCACAACAGTGGGACTATTTCCCTGCTTACACTTATTGGACCAGTCTACCTTGATAATTCTTTAAGTTGGTGATTGCTACTGCACACTCAACAACAGAAGTACGATTGCCAGTGCCGTCTCTAGCAAACTCTGATTATTCAAGTTTTATTGAGAGAGGAGTGAGTTTGAACACAGTTCAATCCTAGATTTTCTCTGAGGTTCCTGCATTTCCAAAATTCCCACTCCCCATTGCCTAGATTCTAAAGAGAAAATCCTTTATAAAAATCTGGTTATTCATCTTACCTTCAGCTGGTACTTCAATTGGGACTGCAACTCTAGCATCAGGAACATCTGGAAAGTCAAAATATATAGAAATGTATCAAAAGTATAGATTCTGATGAACCTGTCCAATCCCAAAGACTGGCTCACAGTATTTTCTAAGGACTCATTTTAAATGGCTCAAAAGATTGGACTTCCACCTCTTCCCATAGAACATTGTTCTACAGACGTTACTCCTCAGAGTTAGGAAATATTCAAACTGCATGTCCGCGCTTCAGTTTCACCTCTCACACCTATTTATATCCTTTTGGACTGTTGTGTGCTGTTCTTCCTTCTCCTTTGATTTAACATTATAGAAATACATATGGATAGTTATCATGTCCACTTCCTTATTTATGATTTAACCAAGTCACACATATCTAATTCTATTAACCTTTCAATTGCATCACATCTTAAATTCCTATATCCTGTTTTTTTTAAATCACCGATTTTAGTATTTTAGAAGGCATTCTCTCTCTTTCCCTCTCTCTCTCAAACACACACCCCTCTATCTGTAGAAAGGAAGATTATTAAGTGTAGACAGAATGGTTGCTTTCCTCATCTATGATGAGTTATTTGGCTGGTTGCTTTTTTAACCTCCTCCCTGACCTTCACTATATTTCATTGGAAGTCCATACCCAATTCACTGCCCACGCTCAGTCCAAAGGAAAAAAAAGAGTTTGCATTGTAGGAAGATGGCTTCCCATAATGTTCAAGAGGATCTCTGGCCCATAAATTTCTCACTAATTGTGGAGTCACCACAACATTCATAATTGCTGCTTATGGGAAAAATCCTCCTTCTTTATGGATCAGGAAATTCCTTTTCAGCATGTTAGCCATGACTTACAAAAACCAAATCCAGAAATAAGGGTTTCAAAACCAAAAAATAAAGGAAGTCACAAAATCAAGTCAGTGCTAGATGACTCACAGACATGACCACATGTTTTTCTTTACCTGGTGGCTTCACTTCCAGTTTAATTTCTGCAAAAGAACAACATATTTTTATTTAGAACAATTTTGCTCTCCAGCACACTGTTTTAGTCCTTATACACTATTCAGTACATGCACTCACCTTTTGTAGTGAGATAGAGCTCTGCAGTGCTTCTTGCTTCACCCCTTGGTTCAAGATGAGCAATTACAGCATACACACCTGGAAAATGAAAGCATTTTGATACAGACCTCATGTCGATCATTACGAAACAAAATCAAGAAAAAACAGTGACAATGGAAACATCCCATTAAAGTTACCTTCATCTTCTGCAGTGACATTGTGGATAGTCATATAATGACATCGACCTTCACTTCTGAAGCTGTATTTACGACTCTCCTTCAGTTCAATGGAGCCTTTGTACCATGTCACAATTGCATCATCAAAAGAAACCTCACACTCAAAGGTTGCAGACTGGTGTTCACTCACCACTATATTCTGTATTCTCTTTGTGAACTGAATGGGCTCAGCTGGTTTTGAAACAAAATATATATATATTAGTTATCTTTGGAGCAACACACCTGTGGTTGTTTATATAATATATTATGATTACATCAATGAACAGACATCTACTTGCATATCAAAAAGGAAGAAAAAAAGACATACAAAGAAATGTGTATTCATCATTCTATCTCCTGTGAAGTCCTCCATTTCAGAGTGAAATTAAGAAAACACAAGAGCATTATCACTACAAGATTATTGTGAAGAGAAGAATTCAAGAGAAGTCATTAAGACAATTAAGAAAAGATAAAGGATGCTTGGTGCATAGGCATGCTGAAAGTTTGAAATCTCAGGAAAATATAAAAATCTCAGAAAGAGGAGAATAAACACAATAAATGTAACTCAGACAAAAGTGTTACAGGATAATGGATTGATACAGACAAAATATTATTAGATTATACGGGCAGTGGTATCACCTTCGGAGGAACAGAAGAGCAGAATTTCCCATCAGGCCCATCTTCAAACATGAAGCAAATTTATAAACTCTTCTTTCTGTCTCTTCTGTTAACTGAGCATCCAAAATTTTTTTATCATTACCATAAAAAAAAGAGATTTCTATCTGTTTACAAACCTTCAATTGTTAGATCTGCAGATGTTTCTATATTGCGAAGCTTGCAGGTATATTGCCCCTGGTCTTCCGTTCTAACATCTTTGATGATTAACTTGTGTACTTTGTCTGAGACTTGTGTTGAATATCTCCCTCCTATCTTAATGGCTTTTCCATTTCTATACCACTGAGATTTGGCATTTGGGATAGAGAACTGACATATCAAGGTGCATGTGCGTCCCTCCTTGAAAGCAGTATCATGAAGAGTCCGCTCAACTGAAGGTTCTGTTCGCATGTTAAAATGTTTATTTTAGTAAATATCATATAGTGATAAATTTAAAAGTATAAATTACTTTAAATAGAAACTTTAAATATACACTTACCAATCACAGTTAGCTTAGCACTAGCAATATGTGGACCACAGACAATTCTGAAATTCCCCTGATCTGCAGGTTGGCAGTTTCTGATTCTGAGAATGTGATGATCACCTTTAACTCTTATTTCGTATTTGTTACTAGACTCCAATTTTTGAGTTCCTTTGTACCAAGAGAGTTTGATTTCTGGATAATTTATCTTAATTTCACATTCAAAGACAGCATCCTCATCTGCTAAAACACTCTGGTTTTCAATATCTTTGATGAGAGTGATAGGCTGAAAAATATTAATTTAAATAGTTAAGCCTTCATTTCAAGATCAGAGTTCCTGTTATGTTATTAAATATTTTACTATCAGGCCAAAGCCATCATGTCACCTCTGTCTGTGTGAGTCTCTGATGAATAAATGATACAAGTTCATCAAGTTCTGGTTCCTCTTTGCGAGCTCTCTCTGCAACTTCAGCTTCCTGTAGAAAGACAGGATATGGGTTAAAATGAAGTAACAAGTTCCAAAGGGGTACCCGTGTTAGTCTAGGTCAGCCAAACAAACAAGGAGTCCTGTGGCACTTATAGGCTATGTCTACACTAGAAAAAGTTAGGTCAACTTTGTTAAGTTGACTTAATAAGGTCGACTTCGACTTAAAGTCGACCGTATTAAGTTGACTTAACAAAGTGGACTAAATCGACTTAACTTTAAGTCGACTTAGTCCACTTTGTTAAGTTGACCTAACCACCCTTAAATCGACTTAATAAAGTCGACTTAAGGGTTACTCTATGTCCACACCGTCCTTAAGTTGACCTAATGGGTGGTTCTTATTAAGTTGACTTAAGCTTTCATTAAGTCGACATAAGAAATTTCTTAAGTTGACTTAATGAAAGTCTGGTGTAGACAGGGAGTAATTTAGGTTGACTTAGGCCTCCTTAAGTCGACCTAAATTGCTAGTGTAGACATAGCCATAAAGACTAACAAATTTAATTATCGCATGAGCTTTCCTGGGAGAAAATCCCACTTTGTCAGATGCTTTGAAGAAGTAACAGTACTGCAAAATAGCTAGAAGCCATGTTTTTATATCTGCTCTCCACAAGTCCAGACACTCATGTGTCTCTGTAACTGAATCTTCTGAGAACCCATTAACTTACTTTAGTCACCTCACCAGCCCATCTTACAAACTCCATGTCACCAAGATCTTCTGAGTAAAGAGATGGGGATGGGACATACTTCGCCAGGGGGGTCATTGTTAGTAGCGGGACTGCCTCACCAGGGTTTTAACATGTTAAGAGTCAGTAGAGTGAGACAAGAAGCTCAAGGCTGGAGTCTGATTCTCTAATGCATACAGAAATGTCACATCTAGGACATAGGACCTGTTGCCAGAAACCATGTTACTCTTAGCATTTCTGGTGTCACAGTCTGACTAGGTCTTACCAATCTATGGCTTTCTTCCTCTTGGCTTTGCTTTAGCAACTCGAAGGCTTGCAGGAGGCCACGGAAATCTGTAATTCCATACATGAGAGCATACTTCTCATATTCTTTAGGATCAACATTTTTGAGAAGTTCCATGATATCAATGGGTTTCTCTTCCTCCTCTTCCTTCTTTTTGGTTGGAGTACTATTTAAGTAATGAGATTAATTAGAAAACATGCACAATATATGTCTTTTCTAAGAGAATCCTTTGGAAAACCAAGTCAGCTAAAAATCATCCTGTACAGAGTGAGCCTTCAGGTTAATGCTGGACATGACTTCTTCTATAAACTGTTAGGCACATAAGCAGTAGCTGCCCATGACTTCTAATGGATTCTTTACCAATTCAGGGACTACTGTCAGGAGTAAGGGTTGCTGGATCAAGCCCTATATATAATCAATGCCAACCTGTTCACCACACTGTAAATACTAACAAATTACATCTGAATCAGTGATACAGTTCAAGCATCCCCCACTGTAGAGACTACAGAGAAATCTAGAAAAGTTTCTACCATCTACCTCTTTAGTTTTGCTCTCAGGTCTCCTTCAATTACTTCTTCCTTTCTTCGTTCTTCAACTTTAAGGTCGATGCTGCTCTCAATTTCACCATGTTCATTAAAAGCTATACATTTGTACTGTCCAGAATCAGTTTTTGTGGCATCTTTTATTTCAAGTTTGGCTTCTTCTCCTCTCTGCTGAATGAAAATGCGACCTCCCCGATTGAGTTGTCTCCACTTTCCCTTAGTCCATTTAACATTTGGGATTGGATCACCTCCAACTTTAGCAATAAATGTTGCAACACTCTCTGTAGAAAATTACCAAATAAAAAAAATCATCTTTTATGTGTCTGAGCCTTCAGGAGATAATATCCTGCTGCCGATACAACAAATAGAGAAGATGACATTTTGGGGGGAATGTACTTACTTTCCATAACTTTGATACTCTGAGGTTCGGAGATAAAGTAAAGCTTTCCATCCACTGGTGCTTTCTTAGCTTCTGGTATAGCTGCTGGTTTTTCTGAAAAATAGGATTAAAAAAGAATTAAGGTGGAGAGTTTAATAGAATGGCTCACTTTCAGGCATAACAACTTTTTTCACTCCTCTGAAAGGGAAGTGAAAATTATCAGGATATTTTTATTGTAGCTGAGTCCATTTAATAAAGCAGCATACACAGTGCATTGAAGAAAGAAAAATGCCAAGTATTTTCCAATGACTTTCTGTAAGTCAGCATTTGATTTCCTAAAATAGAAGTACATTCTGTAGGTCTGATTCTGATCTCTGTTACACTCTGTAAAATTCAATTTTCATGAATGTAAATGACATAAGAATTGGGTCCTAAGATTTTCAGAAATTGGTTACTTTAATTTAGGTGCTTAAATCCATAGCTGGCCATAAAAATAAGTCACCTGATTTTCAAAAGTGCTGATTAGTTTTTAGTCAGAAACTCACACTGCCCAGTGTTCATCCTTATTTTCTTATGTTTATGGCTAGCTCACTCCAGACTTTGCTGTTTCTTGTTTCTGCCACATAGGCATGGAGCCCTCTCCCTGACAATATACACATCTTCCTTAAGAAAAGACTAAACTCCCATCTTTGCCATTAAGCAAGCAAGCTCTAGAGAGTGAAGCCCACTCTTTCAGCTTGATCTTGTCTTTAACTCTTTTGTTTTGTTTGCAAGGTTACTTTTTAAACCATTGGAGTAGTGATCTACTATTCATTTGACACAGACCTCCTAATGCATATGCTGTATATTTATGGTGTTATATCATTAAATATAGTATGGTCAGTATTTCAGATTATGTGATATTCATAAATTAACAAAAGACACTAGTTGTTTTCTATTTGATTATGAACACTTATTTCACAGAAAACAAAGATGCAATAATTGTGCTTCTGTTTTAAATTGCAATTAAATGACCTCTATTTTACTATACCTTTCACTGTCACTTTTGACTTGCAGGAGTCACTCCCAGCTACATTTGTAGCTTTGCACACATATTCGCCTTCGTCGGTTTTAGTAACTGCTGTGAGTTCCAAAAGAGCTGTTCCATTAGCAAAGCTAATGTTGCATTTAGCCGAAGCTTTAATTTCTCTCCCAGCCTTCAACCACTGAATCCTGATTGGCTCTGATCCCTGGACATGGCAGCTGAGTTGCAAAATATCTCCTTCCATTACTGTTATTGGTCTAAGGGGTTGGTCAAACACTGGTGGCTTTTTCGGTTCTGGAATTGGAAAATATTTTAGTAAATAGTCAAGAAAAATGTTTATTATGAATATGAGAGAGAAACACAAGAAATAAATGAAATCTTGACTCTAACATGTCAGTCATATCTACAAGTAAGAGAATGATAAGCAAGGTGTGTTGATACATAGAGTCTGGTTTTTGAGAATACTAATGCTATATGTATATGTATAAAACTCGTACAGAGTATTTTTTTTCACAAGCATGCAAGAAGAGAGCTTTATGTAATCCATCTTCTTTCAATGCAGTAGTTTAAATTTGCACTAATTTTTTAAACTGAAGCATAACTGCTTTTCTTCAAATGTCACTTAACCACATTTTAGAAGACCATGAAGGAAAAGCTTCACATCTTGCTTAGGAAAACTGTCTCTACATGAAAAGCAAATATGCAGAGATTTCATGGGTATTATGAGACCTCACATTTTTACACCACTGAATATCAGGCTGATGTGTTTTTACTATCTTACTTCACAGTTCAAACCAGATGGAACGGGTTACCTCACCATCAACATCATAAATCTTAAAACTATATTAATCTGACTTTAACCTAGAAAATCAAATGAATTGCTTGCTTTTGCGGTTTAACTTGATCCCATTCTGGTGGCCCATAATAGCAAGGGTGAGGGACAGTGATAGTGCAAATGGGGAGAAAGGTAAGAAAGGAAAGGTATTGGCATTAATGTCAGCAAAAAAGAAACAAGTACTACAGGATTTAAATCTCTATTATGTGTTAGATACATGTCTTGAATCATATCACATAATATCTCACAATATTATGTCACATAATTTACGAGGCAAATTAATGGGGAGAACAGCGGGGTCAACCCATCATGATTTTATGAATTAGCAGATGAATTTGGAAAATCATGACTGTAAATATAGGAAGATAAAATGATCTCAGGTATTTTTTGGCCCCACCTGGAGATTAGCCAGATCACTTGGCTGCTCCTCAGTTTGGATGTCCCATTTGGTCGGGACAGAAGGTTAATCCTGTGGTTCTTGATGTGTGGAGGAACTGAACACCCACCACTCCAAATAAAATTACTAGGAGGTGCAAGTACTCAGTGCCTTTGAAAATCAGGCCAGGGTGTTGGACCCACTAAATATTTCTTTGCTTAACAGTAGGCAATCATGCATTTGCAGTGCCTTTGTGTCAAAATTCTGCCTTCAGATATTCATGAACAATCTAGTTAATTTCAGTGATAGTTGCACAGGTGTAAATGTGTCTTGAAATGAAACACATTTTACTTTACACATTTTACTTTGCTCATTCCATGCAGCTTCCTGAAAAACCTCAATGGAGGTTCAAATGAGGTGTCTGTATAGGCTCGTTTTTATGAGGAATTTAAACATTACTATTTAACATATGACACATCATATTGCAGTAGGGAATAGAGGGGAAAAAATCCACTGCACAAAGAAAAAACATGTAATAGAATAGGCAGTGCATTTGCACTAGACATGCTAAGAGCTAGTTAAATAATTCACAAAACACATTCTGAACACACAATGTATTATGCTTAGAATGTATATTAAGGATATGGACTTCAAAAGATATACGACAAACCGGGATTATGTATGGAAGATAAGCAAGAATAGGTCCTAAAGAATACTATGCAAAAATGTTTTTGTTTGTTTGTTTTAAAGGCTCTGATTCTTGTGCTAGTACTAAATTTTTTCAGCTCTTTTTAAGAAATAGTGACATTGCCCTGGAAGAATCTGTCACATTTTAGTGACAGCTCTCCTCTGCAATTTGTTTAATTACAAGGAAGTAGTATGAATTACTAATTACTAATTACTAATTACTAATACTAATACTAAGTAGTATGAATTACTAATTCGTAAAACGTAAAGCTCTAGCCATCCATAATATGCATAGTGTTGAGTTATTACTTGCTATAATGTATATTGACGGCAGCAAGGTTTGTGTAATACTGTTTGATAAATGAAATCTAGAAAGCTATATGAAATCAGTCACTATTTTGTAATATGTTATTTGTACCATATTCAAAGGCAAAAACAGGGGCATGTGTAGGAATTTAAACTTGAACATTTTTGGAGGGACACGTTTAATGCACACAAACAAAAGGCTTGTATGTTCCCCCTGCTGCCCACCTCAGATTTCTCAGAATGTCTCTGGCAGGGATACTCAGCAGTGAGGAGGAGTCAGTGGCTTACTCTGGTAGCAGAACTCTCTAGCTCAGGAAGAGAGGAAGCAGCGGGATGACTGGCTGCCAGCTGAGCTCCTCCATCCCTGCAGCTGCTTCAGATGGCCTGCTGAGGACATGGAGTCAGAATCAAAGCATGGGACTCCAGCAGCAAGGTGCAGCTTTAGAGGTGGGGGTGAAGTGGGAAGCTCAGCTGGCAACCTGCCACCCTGCTGCGTGTTCCCTTGCCAGGCTGCAGGGACACACAGAAATCTTGTAGGGGGCTGTGTCCCTGCTTGCCCTCCTTTGTGCATTCTCCTGGGCAGAAAGAACAGAAATATTCTATCTTGAGATACAAAGCTCACTTTGAACTTAATGGGAGCTGTGCCTGTGTATCTAAAACAGGAATTGGTGCCATTATTTCACTGTGTATGTTCAAACACAATTATATGTGGCTTAAGGATAAAACCCCTCATGAGAATTATTCAATTAGCTCTGGGAGGCAGATATTGGCAGCTAACATTCTGATAAAGAAAACAACTCCATAGAGAGGCAAAACATAAAATTAACTAACCTTTGATGACAACAGAAGACGTACACAATGCACTTCCCGCTTCGTTGGACACTTTGCAGGTATATAAGCCAGCATCAGCCTGTCCTGCACTCTTAATATGCAGAAGTAAGTTGTTTTTTAGGAATGATATTTCACAATTTGGACTCTGATGGATTTCTTGATTGTTTTTATACCAAGCAATGGTCAGAGGCTGAGAACCAGAAACACGGCCCTCAAGTTTAAGGGCATTGCCTTCTGTTTCTTCTATTGTTTCAGACAATTTCTTTGTAAAACTAGGTGGAATTTTTCGTTCTGCAAGAAATTAAATATACTCTCTTAACTTCAAAAATAAATTTTAAAATAATATATTCAGTAAAAGACTTTTCAAGAAATATTGCTAATGACTTTATGTTGTTAAAAAACTGTCTGCACTCATTTAAACATGGAATTTTTAAAAATAAAAAGTATGCAGAGAACACTACTTTTAGAACAGAAAAAGACAAGATTATGTAAATGGGTGTGAAGCTTTAAAAATAATAAAAGAAATAGCTTATCTTATACTGCTTTTAAGAAAAATGCCTTTTTAAAACAAAATTAAAACTTTATGTGTAAGCAACAAGGAACAAACCAGATTTTTGGACAAAATCATTTAAGATGACAATCTCCAATGTTTCAAACAAAAGTAGACTGAAAAAAACATTATCTCCCCTCTACAATTTGTCCACAGTTTCTTGAAAGACATTTCAATTCACGATAGATACTTTAATACACTTTTTCTAATCACAATATTAAAAATGTATCTAGCAACAAGACAACATATTTTTTGATATAAAGGAATTCAATGTGCACATTACACATATGAGTCTGTCAGTACCTTTAATAGTGAGTTGAGCTGTGCAAGAGTCCTTTCCAACCTCATTGCTAGCATGGCATGTATATTTTCCAGAGTCTGCATTGTCAACATTCAGAATTGTCAAATAAGATATGTTATCTACATAACTCATCTGGTACTTTCGCCCAGTCCGTATCTCTTGGCTATTTTTTGCCCAAGTGACTTTAATAGGTTGTGTTCCAGAAATGTGACATTCAAACTCAGCACTTTCCCCAGCAATAACATCCACGGGTCTAACTGGGATATCAAAAAATGGAGGCTTCTTCCCTTCTAAAAGGTGAAACAAACAGAAAAGCACGTGTAAGCTTTTAAAATTTCAGTTGAAGTATATTGTTAAATAGATGTTGCACCTACTGTTTTAAGATCAGATGGAAACGAAAAAATGATCTGGTGAAATGCAAGTGAAATTATTTGATTACCAACCAACCTGTAAGAATGAGCTTGGCACTGGACGAAGCAGTTCCAGTAGCATTGGTAGCTGTACAAGTGTATTGCCCAGCAAGGCGCTTGTCAGTCTGCAAAATCTGGAGAGTTGCTACATTATTTAAGAAGGAAGTTTGCATATTGTTGTCACTTCTGATATGTGCACCGTCTTTAGTCCAAGCTACTTTAATGGGTTCAGAGCCAGTTATTTCACAATCAAATGTAACTGGTATGCCAATAGTTTCTTGAATGTCTCTCAATGTTCGTGTAAATGAAGGAGGAAATTTGCGCTCTGTAAGTAAAGAAGTATCACACAATGAAGGTTTTGGAAGTTATCCAGCTCCTGATGTATTCTCCAGTAAAGACTGTCTAAGATGACACTGTATTGTGATATGGATTGGGCAGATTTACAAGAAGATACTGGAAGGTAAAATCATTGTTTTCAACCAGCTTGCCTAAAACAAACAGTATAAAGACCACAAAGGATCAAGGTGATTATATGTTAGACCATTTAGTTTTGGGTTGGGGTTGGGGGGGGAGGGGAGTGTTGGTATGAAGAGAGGGTTCTGCCCAAGGATACCAGGAAGAGTACTACCAGTTGAATCCTTCTTTTCTCATTGAAGTCCATGTATTTAGAAAGCCACAGAGTTTATCCCTAACCTTAGGTTCATGGTCTCGCATTCTCTCCATTAGTAAGAGCCGGAAGAATAACTGGAGTGATACCCTAAACTGAGGGGAGAAGAGAGAGAAGAATGCAACCCCTAAGGTGTGGTCTATACTGCTGCAGGCAGTCGAGGGGAGATGTTTAAACTGTGTAAAGTAGCT
The DNA here is from genome assembly GCA_007922175.1 of Pelusios castaneus. NCBI lineage: Eukaryota > Metazoa > Chordata > Testudines > Pelomedusidae > Pelusios > Pelusios castaneus. The sequence continues at coordinate 15,639,614 of ML685793.1, forward strand.
TGAGTATTTTCCATCAATGTTTACATACTGTGGCGTCTTCATGGAATTGCATTGGGGGAGATTTCCTCCCATTGATGCAGCCTTATTCATTTAGAGAAAACACTGGACAATTTTGGGGGGAGGAGGGAGTGGAATTTCTTTCCAGTCTTTCACTACTGGAAGATGTTCAATGCTGGAGAGCCTCTTAACATGGTTAACTTCTAAGTGGTCATATAAGGTACAGAGTGTTCCCCAAACCACTTCTGTCCTCCAAAACATCACACTTTAAGAAAGTAAATGTTGAAACTTGATACCATAAGAATATTCACCTTTAACAGAAAGTAAAGCTGATGAAGAACTCTCTCCAACACTATTTTCTGCTTTGCAGATATACTTCCCACTATCACTGCTATCCACCTGGCTGAAAACCAAAGTGGCTACTTTGTTCTTAAAGTACATTTTAGAGGTCGCAGTTGCTCTTAGCTTTGTATCTCCTTTGTACCATGATACAATAATTTCTGGTGTGCCAGCAATTTGACATTGTAATGATGCAGAATCTCCAGCTGTCACCTGAACAGGTTCCAAGTGTGTAACAAAATAAGGTGGTTCTAAAGAAGAAAACACATATAATTAATTCAAAAAATTAAATATCACACTGACCAATAACATAAAAAAGATCTTTGTGGAATGAGGACCAACCTAATACAGAGACTGCAGAGTTACAATGCTCTTGTCCAGAATCATTCTTAATATGGCAAGTGTACTGTCCCTGGTCATCTATTTTGCTACTGGGAACTTCCAGTATGGCAGAAGTTTCTGTGGTGGTGATGCTGCATTTTGCAGAATGAGCTACTTTGAATCCATTTTTCTTCCACACAACTGCAATTGGAGGTGTACCAGTGTATGTGCATTCCAGAATTAATGGTTTTCCTTTCTCTACACTGAGATCATTCAGTTTTTTCACAAATTTGGCTGGTTCTACAGTGGACAATATGAAGATAAAAGTTAAAGATAGTCATGAAAAGATTTTTTAAAAGAAATATATGAACTTGCAAGCTGAACAAACCTTTTACAAAGAGCTGTGTTGTGCAAGAAACTTGGCCTGCCTCATTAGTAACTAGGCAGGTGTAGTCTCCACTTTGGGGTGGCTGTACATCAAACAGCTCCAGTTCTGCAACTGAATTTTCCAAGGAGATGTTGCATCTATGTCCTGGTACTAGCTCAACACTACCTTGAAACCATTTAACATCCAATGGAGGGGAGCCTTGTATGATACTGGTAAAAGTTATGTTTGCCCCAGATAAAACTTGCAGGGGATCAGGTTTCCTCACGAAAGAAGGAGGTTCTAAAGCCACAAAACATAGAAGTGCAATAAGATGTTTGAACTTTGATAAAGAGTAACATATTCTTATAGAAAATATTGATGGGAAGAATCATATAACAGAGCCAAGAATGTAAACTGCTCACCAAATAAGTGCTTTATAATATGAAGTTCCACCTTATTCTGGCTACTAACCTTTAACAGTCAAATATGCACTGCATTCATCAGATCCAGCTACATTACTAGCTGTGCATGAATAATTTCCTGTATCAGATTCCTTTAGTGCATTCACTTTCAAAGAGCAAGTATTGTCCGCAAGGGTTGTCTGATACTTGTCTCCAGTAGTTATCTTATGTCCATCATGGAACCAGGAAACAGAAATCGGTGGTGTCCCAGACACTTTGCAATCCAGGACAACAGAGGAACCAAAGAGACCATTGATATCTTTCAATTTTCTTGTGAAAGAAGGAGGAATAACACGATCTATATAGGATAATAGAAAGGTATAAAAATTACAGTATTATATGTTAAAAGGGAGATAGTTCCCAGTTATCTAGCAGAAACACTGCACTTTGTTTTGGCACATCTGCTTTGGCCTAGGGAAATCCTAAGGAGGCCTACAGTCTGGTCGTGGAGGCCTGATGCATTCAGAGAAGATAAGAGTGAATTGGAAGATACCATCTAAAGTCATCACTTACTCCTTCTGAAGGTCACTTTCTTCTCTTATTTTATAAATATTTTATCATAGGGAAAACAACAATATTGTACCATCTCTCTGAAGGTACATGCAAACTCACTTGATGAGACTGAACCCTAGCCACAACCTCATCTCTTCAGGGGTGAAAAACGGGATTCAGGTTTCCATCTACCCCCCCTCCCTCCATGATCTCCATAGTGTTAGCTGGTCTAAAGACGACCCCTTTGCCTTAGGTCACATGAGCACTCAATTTTCCCACTACAGCAGCAGCCTGATGCGATGCCAAAAGATGCAGCATTTCGTGTAATGCCTTCTAAAAAAACCATAGACTGAAAGGTAATTCACTAGTTAATCAACTAACCTGAAACATGCACTGAAGCTGTGCAGCTACTTTTACCAACACTGTTTTTCACCTCAAATGAATACTCCCCACTGTCTTCTACTCTTGCATTGAGAATCTTAAGCACAGACACTTTGTTGAAGAAGCTGATTTTGTATTTGTGATCAGTAGACAGCTCATGCCCATCCTTAAACCACCTAGCAGCAAGCTCTGGTGTGCCATCCACTGTACATTCTAGAGTACAGGAGTCCCCAGATGTGACTTTCATTGGGCCTGGTTTCTCTATAATGACTGCAGGTTCTGAAATGAGATGCAGATAACATTCATATTTGATGACAGGCCAAACAGAAGTAATCAGTTTACTAGATGACATTAAAATATCATTATATATTGCTTTGTTTCCTTTTTACAAACCTAAAACTGACAAAGTGGCAAAGCATTCCTGTGCTCCAGCATCATTTTTGATCTGACAGATGTATTTTCCAGCATTGGCTGGTTCTGCATTTCCAATCTGTAGAGTTGCAATGTTTTCTGAATAGGAAATCCAAAGATTTTCACTCTCTCTAATGACTTCCCCTTTGTCCTTTAGCCACACAACTGAAATGGGCTGTGCACCATCTACTGTGGCCTGCAGCTCAACTGGTTCGCCAGCTACAACTGTGAAATCATTGAGTTTCTTCACAAAAATCGGTGGTGCTGGCAAAGAGAAGATACGTCATATTAAAATGGTAAGAAGAAAATGCCCAAAGGGAATGATGAGAATGATAAGATTTTAGGACTATAACTGATGTATAAATTATTATACAAACCTTTTAGTGTTATAGAGCAAATGCAAGAGTCACTTCCCACATCATTTGTGGCCTTACAGTGATATTCACCAACATCTGTGGCATCCACATTAAGAATGTGAATACTAGTGAGGTAGTTCTCAGACATGATTTTGTACTTCTTGCTACTTTTAATCTCTCTTTTGTCTTTGTACCATGAAATTTGGAATGGAGGAGTGCCCTGAAGTTCACATTCAAGATGAGCATCTAAACCTTTCAAAGTCTCAACTGGCTGGGGTTTCTTGCTGAAAAGAGGTGGTGCTATGAAAAGAAGTTTGGGTTTCTGTTAGTTGAGTTTGGGACATAACAGAGAAAGTAACATTTAAATATTAAATTCTATCACTATGTTGGACTGATATGGAAGAATAAAGACATGAATAATAAATAAGAGATGGATTCCAAGCCAAAGAACACTGTAAAATAGTTACCCTACATTCTGAGGTAGTAGTATTCATCTATCTGACTAAAGAGAATATTTAGCTTTCCACAGCAGGCTAAGAAAGAAAGAAAGAAAGAAAGAAAGAAAAACTGTGGTTCTGACCTTTCACTTTCAATGAGGTACTGGTGGTTGCACTACCCGCTGCATTGCGAGCTTCACAAATATAATCTCCACTGTCTTCTACGGTGAGATTGTGCATTTCAATGACTGCCACGGAATCAATAAATGACATTCTGTATTTTTCACTGTCATGGATCTCGACATCATCTTTGTACCAGGTAATTTTGATTTCTGGAGAGCCGCCTATTTTGCATTCATATCTAGTGAAATCATGCTGTTTTATAACTCTGGAGAAGTCTAGCTTGGTAATAATTGTAGGTGGTTCTATAAAACCAAAGGAGAATGTTAAATGAAATGAAATACTAAATTGGACTGATCCATTAAGAGGAGTAAATCAATAAAATATTCAACTGAAAACACAGACTTTGGCTGTGAATGGGTGGTACAAAATGTGAATTTACATTAGCAAATGATGTATGTTGTGGCAGCATGAGAAGTATGAACACATAGCTTGAATAGGGAAGTATTTTAGTAAATAATCAAGACATTATGAATGCAAGCAAAGAAGACAATCTTAATGGCTTTTCCATTTCTATATCACCAAGATTTGGGATAAAGAACTGACAAACAAGGGTAATATATGTCCTTCCCTAAAAGCAGTATCATGAAGATCCCATAGTACTGCAGATCAGATTCTGCTAGCATATTAAAATATATTATTTAGTAGATATTAGACAGTATTAAATTGAGAAACTTACCAATCACAGTTAGCTTAGCACTAGCAATATGTGGACCACAGACAATTCTGAAATTCCCCTGATCTGCAGGTTGGCAGTTTCTGATTCTGAGAATGTGACGATCACCTTTAACTCTTATTTCATATTTGTTACTAGACTCCAATTTTTGAGTTCCTTTGTACCAGGAGAGCTTGATTTCTGGATAATTTATCTTAATTTCACATTCAAAGACAGCATCCTCATCTGCTAAAACACTCTGGTTTTCAATATCCTTGATGAGAGTGATAGGCTGAAAAACAATAATTAAAATGGTTCAGTTTTCATTTCAAGATCACAGTTAGAATCATAGAATAATGGGGATGGAAAGGACCTCACAAGGTCATCTAGTCCAACCCCCTGGTAAAAAGCAGGACCACTCCCACTAAATCACCCCAGCCAGGGTTTTGTCTAACCAGGCCTTAAAAATCTCCAAACATGGAGATTCTACCACCTCCGTAGGTAGCCCATTCTAATGCTTCACCACCTTCCTAGTGAGAAAGTTCCTGTTACGTGATTAAATATTTTATAGTCAGACCAAAGCCATCATGTCACCTCTGTCTGTGTGAGTCTTTGCTGAATAAATGACACAAGTTCATCAAATTCCTGTTCTTCTTTGCGAGCTCTCTCTGTAACTTCAACTTCCTGTAGAAACACAGGACATGGGTTAACATGAAGTAACACTGCTGCAAAATAGCTAGAAGCCACATTTTTATATCTGCTCTCCACAAGTCCAGACACTCACGTGTCTCTGTGACTGAATCTTTTGAGAACCCATAGCTTACTTTTGTCACCTCACCAGCCCATCTTACAAACTCCATGTCACCAAGATCTTCTGGGTAAAGAGATGGGGATGGGACATACTTGGTCGGAGGGGTCACTGTTAGTAGTGGATTGGGAGTTAAAAGAGTGAGACAAGAAGCTCAAGGCTGGAGTCTGAATCTCTAATGCGTACAGAAATGTCACATCTAGGACATAGGACCTGTTGCCAGGAACCATGTTACTCTTAGCATTCCTGATGTCACAGTCTGACTAGGTCTTACCAATCTATGGCTTTCTTCCTCTTTGCTTTGCTTTAGTAACTCAAAGGCTTGCAGGAGGCCACGGAAATCTGTAATTCCATACATGCGAGCATACTTCTCATATTCTTTAGGATCAACGTTTTTGAGAAGTTCCATGATATCAATGGGTTTCTCTTCCTCCTCTTCCTTCTTTTTGGTTGGAGTACTATTTAAGTAATGAGAATAATTAGAAAACATGCACAATATATGTCTTTTCTAAGAGAATCCTTTGGAAAACCAAGTCAGCTAAAAATCATCCTGTACAGAGTGAGCCTTCAGGTTAATGCTGGACATGACTTCTTCTATAAACTGTTAGGCACATAAGCAGTAGCTGCACATGACTTCTAATGGATTCTTTACCTATTCAGGGGCTACAGAGAGGAGTTAGGGTTGCTAGGATCAAGCCCTAAATTGGTGTCAATCTGTTCACTATATTGTGAATCCTAATAAATGACATATGGATCAGCGATACAGTTAAGGCGTCCCCGACTGTAGATACTACAGAGAAATCTAAGAGTCTAATGCCTACCTCTTCAGTTTTGCTCTCAGATCACCTTCAATTACTTCTTCCTTTTTTCGTTCTTCAACTTTAAGGTCGACGCTGCTCTCAATTTCACCATGTTCATTAAAAGCTACACATCTGTACAGACCGGAATCAGTTTTTGTGGCATCTTTTATTTCAAGTTTGGCTTCTTCTCCTCTCTGCTGGATGGTAATACGACCTCCTGGGTTGAGTTGTCTCCACTTTCCCTTAGTCCATTTAACATTTGGGATTGGATCACCTCCAACTTTAGCAATAAATGTTGCAACGCTCTCTGTAGAAAAATACCAAATTAAAAAAAAAAGATCTTTCATGAGTCTAAGACCTCAGGAGATTATATCATACTGCCAATATAACCAGTAGAGAAATTGACATATTTTGGGAAGAACAGTCTTACTTTCTATAACTTTGATACTCTGAGGCTCAGAAATAAAGTAAAGCTTTCCATCCACTGGTGCTTTCTTAGCTTCTGGTGCAACTGCTGGTTTTTCTGGAAGATAGGGAATTAAGGAATTAATATGGAGGGCTTAATAGAACAGCTCATTTTCAGATGTAACAACATTTTTCACTCCACAGAATAGGAAAGGATATATTATGAGAATATTTTATTGTAGTTAAGTCCATTTACCAAAACAGCATACATAATGAATGCAAGAAAGAAACATGCCAAATACTTTCTGGTGACTTTCAATAAGCTGGCATTTCATTTCCTAAGATGGAAGCAGACACTGTGGGCCTGATTCTGACCTCTGGTACACCCTGTAAACTTACTTGGAGGTAAATGACTTCAGAATCAAGTACTAAGAGTTTTTTTAAAATGGGCTACTTTAATTTAGTCTCTTAAATCCATAGCTGGACACACAAATAAAAATGGTCTGATTTTCAAAAGTTAATACCAGTTGGTACCACGCAACTCCACTCACTACAGTAACAATTAGTTTCTTTTTGGTGCCCATTTATTAAAGGCCTGGCTTACAAGGTTTCTTAGTATTATCATCGCCCTACATCTAGAAGTTTAAAGTGACTAAGCCACTCCTACGCTGCCTCTGTGCTATGGATGGTGTTACTTTAATATATGAAAGGCTGTGAAGAGATTGGATGCTGTAGTAATGGGAGGACAGATAAGTACATTTGAGAGAGACTCTTATTCTCAAACCGTATTAATTTCAACTGGGTGAGGGGGCAGCGTGGGTTGAAGCTGAAGTAGCCCAGAGGCAATTAATTCCACTGTCTCTGAGCCAGGCAGAGTGTTCTCTCTTAATGCATTGCCCAGTGTTCTTCCTTATTCTCCTGCCTTTCTGGCTAGCTCACTCCAGACTTTGCTGTTCCTTCTTTCTGCCACATTGGCATGGAGCCCTCTCCCTGACAATATACACATCTTCCTTAAGAAATGCCTAAACTCCCATCTTTGCCCTCAAGCATGTATGATCTGGAGAGTGAAGCCCACTCATTCAGCTTCATCTTGTCTTAAACTCTTTTGTTTTGTCTGCAGGTTACTTTCTAAACCCTTGGAATAGCAATCTACTATTCATCTGACACAGACCTCCTAATGCATATTTATGGTGCTGTATCATTAAATAGAATACAGTCAGTATTTCAGATTAGGTGATATTTATAAAGTAATAAAAGACACTGGTTATTTTCTATTTGATTACAAACACTTAATTCACAGAAAACAAAGATGCAATCATTATGGTTTGTTTTATATTGCCATTACATGACCTCTATTTTACTATACCTTTCACTGTCACTTTTGACTTGCAGGAGTCACTCCCAGCTACATTTGTAGCTTTGCACACATATTCGCCTTCGTCAGTTTTAGTAACTGCTGTGAGTTCCAAAAGAGCTGTTCCATTAGCAAAGCTAATGCTGCATTTAGCCGAAGCTTTTATTTCTCTCCCAGCCTTCAACCACTGAATCCTGATTGGCTCTGATCCCTGGACATGGCAGCTGAGCTGCAAAGTATCTCCTTCCATTACTGTTATTGATCTAAGGGGTTGGTCAAACACTGGTGGCTTTTTCGGTTCTGGAATTGGAAAATATTTTAGTAATTAATCTTGAAAGAAATGTTTGTTATGAACTTGAGAGTGAAACAAGAAATAAATGAAATCTTGACTCTAACATGTCAGCCATATTTACAAGTAAGAGAATGATAAGCAAGGTGTGTTGGTACATCCAAGTCTGGTTTCGGAGAATATTAATGCTACATAATATAAAATAGTATAGAAAAAGTACTTTGTCACAAGTAGACAAAAAGAGGGCTTTATGTATTCCATCTTCTTTCAATGCAGTCGTTAATTTGCACTCATTCTTAGAGAATATTAAGACATCTAAAGCACAGTAGCTAAGACTTCAAAAAAGCAGACCTTAACAAAACTTAAAACTGATAGGTAAGATTCCACAGGAAGAGTATCTATTGGAAAATGGAGTTCTGGAGAGATGGAAGCTTCTGAGGAAGACAATAATAAAGGCACAATTGCAAACAAAGGGCGTTGCTTGATATGGGCTCACGGGGCCTGTGCCTTGAATGTTTTGCCCAGTGACCCCAGGTTTGGGCCCCAGCACATAGCCTGACGTGAGCCCTGGAGTGCAGGCACATGCAGCCTGCCTGAGCCTGGGTGCGCCTGGGAGCTCAGCTGAGGCTGACTGGGGTGGGGCCCCTTTTTTTATCTCCCACCCTCTGGCACACTCTGGCACGTGGCCCAGGATGGGAGAACAGGTGGAAAATTTAAAATGCCACATCCATATGGCTCAGGCAGCACGTTCCAATAGCGGCATCCATGTGTGATTGGCCTCTTCTTTAGCTCCAGGAGAACCAGTACACAATAGGGTGAGTACTGGCCCTGGCCTGGGCCCAGGGGCCTGGGCTCCAAGTCTTTTTCCTATGCAGCAATATGCCTGTTGCAAACAATTCTGATGTGAAGAAAAGCTAGGAAGAATAGTAAGATGCCAATATGACTCCATTTAGAGTACTTTAATTATCTGAAAATCAAAAAGGAATTGTATAAAAGGTGGAAACCTAGACAAATTGCTAAAAGAATAGCACTAACATATAGAGACAAAATCAGAAAGTCTAAGGCATAAAATTAAGTTGCTGCAACTTTAATTTTAATTAACTAAAATTAAGCACTTAAGAACAAGAAGTAACGGGCTTAATCTGCCACAATGAGAATTTAGATTAGATGCTAGAAGAAATTTTCCAAGTAGAAGGGTAGTTAAGATCTGGAATAGGCATCCAATGGAGGTTGTTGAATCCATCACTGGAGGTTTTTAAGTACAAGTTGAACAAATACCTGTCAGAGATGGTCCAGATTTACTTGGCCCTGCCACAGAACAAGGTGCTAGAACTGATGCCTAACTAAGTATGAATCTATACTGCAACAACAATTACAGCTAAATCCCATCCTAACACAGCAAACTGCTGTGATTGTACAAGTTTAGATATAAATGCATTTGCTCTGATCCTTCCAACAATAAAGGAAAAGCTGCACATCTTGCATAACAAAACTTCCACTATACGATAAGAAACTGAGTAAATATATGATGGATGTAACAGGACATCACATTTTTATACCACTAAAGATTCATCGAGGTCTCTTTTTCACTGTTGAAAACTTTAATTTTCATTTTTATAAGTAATCTAGGCATTACAATCACTTTAATATAGGACACACTCCTAATTACAGCATGGAAAAGAGAAAAGAAAAATAAATGATAACCAAAGGGACAGATGCAATCAATAGTGTAAATAATGCATTTTCATTAGATTTGCTAAGAACTAGATAAATTATTCAAAACCACATTCTAAACACATTATGTAATATGCTAGAAAGGCGTATTAAGGTGTACACTTCCACGGGCATATGACTAACCAGAATTATGCATGCAAGATAAGCAAGAATAGATCCCAAATGACGGTATATAGAGGGTGAGGAGAGGGAAGGGGGGAAGACCCTGACTCTTGCATTAGTAGCTAAATATTTTCAGCTAATTTCAAATAATGCTGATATAGTCCTGGAAAAATTGATCACACTTTAGTAAACAAATATTCTGAATGTGGTCTGGAATTTATTTAATTTCCAGGAAAATTAATGGCTTATATATAAAACTTTAGCCATTCATAACATACACTGGGTTGAATTATTATTTAATACTAATATGTATTGTTGATAGCAGCAACTTGTACGTAAAACCCGTGAGAAACAAAATGTAAAAATACATAGATAATCAGTCACTATTTTGTATTATATTATTAGTACTATATTCTTAATGTAAGGGAATAGACATATTGCACTAAATTTTATCCTGAGACATAAAACTCACATTGAAGTTTATGAGAATTCTGCCTGAGTATATAAAGGAGAAATAGGTGCAATTATCACATATTAAAAATGACTTGATTAGACCTAGAAGTCATAGCTAACATGCTAACAGAGAAAACAAAACCACAGACAGGCAAACCATGAAATTAACTAACCTTTAATAACAACGGAAGAAGTACACAATGCACTTCCTGCTTCATTGGACACTTTGCAGGTATATAAGCCAGCATCAATCTGCCCTGCACTCCTAATATGCAGAAGTAAGGCGTTGTTTTGGAAAGATATTTCACAATTTGGACTCTGATGGATTTCTTGATTGTTTTTATACCAAGCAACAGTCAGAGGCTGAGAACCAGAAACACGGCCCTCAAGTTTAAGGGCGTTCCCTTCTGTTTCTTCTACTGTTTCAGACAATTTCTTTGTAAAACTAGGTGGAATTTTTCGTTCTGCAAGAAATTAATATACTCTTTTAACTCTAAAAGTAAATTTTAAATAATAGAAGACTTTTCAGGAAATTCCTTCAGTGACTATATGTTGTTAAAAAAACTGTTGGCACTCATTTAAACCAGGTTCTATTTTTTAGAAAAATTATTCAGAGAACACCACTCTTAGAACTGTAAAACTCCACACTGTATAAATTAATGTGGACATTTACTATTTAAAAAGTAATAAAATAAATCAATTATTGTATACTTCTTTTAAGAAAAATGCTTTTTAAAAACAATATCCAGACTTTATGTATAAGCAACAAGGAAAAAATCAGATTTTTGTATAAACCATTTAGGATGACAAAGTCTCTAAAGTTTCAAAGGAAAGACGACTGAGGAGAACATTATCTCTGCTCCACTGTCTCCACTATTTCTTTCAAAAAGTACGTCTACACTGTAGCCTTAGGTTGACTTAAGGAAGGTTAAGTTGACCTACAGATTCCTGTGACCACATTGGCCTTTTATTAAGTCGACTTAAGCGCTTCCTTATGGTCGCCTTATCACCTAAGTCGACCTTATGAAGTCGACTTAAGCCAGTGTAGACAGGGAAAGCCCTTAAGTCGACCTAATTGGCCTCCAGGCCCACTCCCAGCTACCCAAAATGCACCACTCCTCCATCGACCTAGCACCTGCCAGTGTGGACGCAGGCAATCGACAGGAGTTTTCAATGTGGACTCTTTAAGTCGACTTAATAAGACCAACTTTAAGTCGACTTAAAGTCAACCTTGTTAGGTCGACTTAACAGAGCCTCCAGTGTAGACATACCCTTTGATCCCTCCTGAGAGGTATTCTCTAGACCATATATAGAAAAGATGGTCTACAAGAACAAGATGACTTATTTCTTTTTGATATAAGGGAATTCAGTGTGCACACCATACTGAAGAATCAGCCAATACCTTTAATACTAAGCTGAGCTGTGCAAGAGTCCTTTCCAACTTCGTTACTAGCATGGCATGAATACTTTCCAGAGTCTGCACTGTCAGTGTTCAGAACTGTCAAATGGGCAATGTTTTCTACATAACTGATCTGGTATTTTCCTCCAGTCCGTAGCTCTTGATTATTTTTTGCCCAAGTGACCTTAATAGGTTGTGTTCCAGAAATGTGGCATTCAAAGTCAGCACTTTCCCCAGCAATAACATCCACAGGTGCAATTGGGATGTCAAACAATGGAGGATTCTTCCCTTCTAAATGGTGAAACAAACAGAAAAACATGTATAGCTTTTAAAATCTGAGTTAGTTTAAAGCATAGTGTTAAATAAATGTTGCACCTGCTGTTTTAAGTTCAGATGGAAATGAAAAAATGATCAGGTGAAATTTAAGTGAAATTATTTAATAACAAACCAACCTGTAAGAACAAGCGTGGCACTGGAAGAAGCTGTTCCAATAGCATTGGTAGCTGTACAAGTATATTGACCAGAAAGGCTCTTGTCAGTCTGCAAAATCTGGAGAGTTGCTATGTTATTTAAGAAAGAAGTTTTCACATTGTAGTCATCTCTGATATGTTCACCATCTTTAAACCAGGATACTTGAATAGGTTCTGAGCCAGTTATGCCACAGTCAAATGTAACTGGTAAGCCATCAGTTTCATGAATATCTCTTAATGTTCGTGTAAATGAAGGAGGAAGTTTACGCTCTGCAAGGAAGCAAAGAAGTATTGCACAATGAAGGCTTTGGGGAGATATCCAGCTCTTGATGTATTCTTCAGTAAGCATTTCCAAAGAAAGAACTTTATTATAATATAGATTGGGCACATTTACAAGAATATGTTGGAAGATAATTGTTTTTAAACCAACCTGTATAATAAAAAACAGTAAGAGGCCTAAAAGGATCACAGAGATTCACTGCTTGACCATTTAGTTTGAGGGCTGGTGAGAAGGGAAGGCTCTGCCCAATGATGCCAGGAAGCTGCTGACCAGTTAGTGTGGCTTGGAAGTCGTAAATGAAGGCAAACTTAGCCCTAAATTTGATTCATTGTCTCATTCTCTAGTTTGGAAAGAGTTGGAAGAATAATTATATTCAAGAATGCCCTGTTCTGAAGGGGAGGAGTCAGAAGCCCCTATCCCTTAGAAAGAAGGGTGGTTGATTAAGGACTTGCATTAGATATGAATTTCCAGCCTGTCCTTCACTAATGAAAGAAGGTAATGAATGCTGAGGGGATTCCAGAAAGGAATCATTTCTAAATGGTCAGGTAAAGACAAAGAGGTTCCTAAAACAATATATATTTTCCTGAACTAGCAACCCTTTAGTTCTGCAATAATTTAAACATATATATATAAAATATTCACCTTGAACAGAAAGCAAAGCTGATGAAGAACTCTCTCCAACACTATTTTCTGCTTTGCAGATATACTCCCCACTATCACTGCTATCCACCTGGCCAAAAACCAAAGTGGCTATGTTGTTCTTAAAGTGCATTTTAGAGGTCGCAGTTGCTCTTAGCTTTGTATCTCCTTTGTACCATGATACAATAATTTCTGGTGTGCCAGCAATTTGACATTGTAATGATGCAGAATCTCCAACTGTCACCTGAACAGGTTCCAAGTGTGTAACAAAATAAGGTGGTTCTAAAGAACAAAACACATATAATTAGTACCAACAATTAAATGTCACATTGGTGATTAGTATAAGGTGGTTTTTGGAATGAGGACACACCTAATACTGAGATGTCAGCATGACAAAGATCTTGTCCAGAATCATTCTCAATATGGCAAGTGTACTGTCCCTGATCTTCTATTTTGCTACTGGGAACTTCCAAAATGGCAGATGTTTCTGTGGTGGTGATGCTGCATTTTTCAGAATGAGTCACTTCAAATCCATTTTTCTTCCACAGGACTGCAATTGGAGGTGTACCAGTGTATGTGCATTCCAGAATTAATCGTTTTCCTTTATCTACACTGAAATTATTCAGTTTTTTCACAAATTTGGCTGGTTCTAGAGTGAATAATATGAAGATAAAAGTTAAAGGTAGGCCCCCAAAATATATCTTTTTAAAGAAATGCATGTAATTTCAAGATGGACAAACCTTTTACAAATAGCTGTGTTGTGCAAGAAACTTGGCCAGCCTCATTAGTGACAAGGCAGGTGTAGTCTCCACTTTGGGGTGGCTGTACATCAAACAGTTCCAGTTCTGCAACCAAATTTTCCAAGGAGATGTTGCATCTATGTCCTGGTACTAGCTCAATGCTACCTCTATACCATTTAACATCCAATGGAGGCGTGCCTTGTATGATACTGGTAAAAGTTACATTAACCCCAGATAAGACTTGCAGGGGCTCAGGTTTCCTCACAAAAGAGGGAGGTTCTAAAAACACACAACAGAGAAGTGCCATAAGAACTTGCATTTTGTTGAAGAGTAAAGCTTTCCCATATGACGCACAGGCTATTACAATCATATAAACAGAGCCAAAAATGTAAACACCTCACAAAGTATTTATGTATTGAAGCTCTGCTTTGTTCTGGGTACTAACCTCTAACAGTCAAATATGCACTGCATTCATCAGATCCAGCTACGTTAGTTGCTGTGCATGAGTAATTTCCCATATCAGATTCCTCTAGTGCATTCACTTTCAAAGTGCAAGTATTGTCTGTAAGGGTAGTCTGATATTTGTCTCCAATAGTTATCTCATGTCCATCATGGAACCAAGAAACAGAAATCGGTGGGGTCCCAGATACTTTGCAATCCAGGACAACAGAGGAATGCAAAAGACCACTAGATTCTTTCACTTTTCTTGTAAAAGAAGGTGGTAAAATGCGATCTGTATAGGATAAAGCAATAGGTATAATAAATATTACTGCACTGTAACAAAACAAAGAAGATTCCTAGGCATTCAGCTTAAACAGCCATATTTCCTTTGGCACATCTACATTTTCTGGACAAACCCTAACAAGGCCTACAATCCATTAATGGAGACTTAAGGCACTGAGAAAAGAGTGGGTTTGAGTGGTGTCTAAAGCAATCACTCACCACTTCTGCAGGTCAACTTCTCATTTTTTCAATATTTTCTCATAGGGAAAACAACAATATTGCACCATCCAACTGAAGGAACATGCAGATTCAGTGGATGAGACAGAGCCCCTAGCAACCTCCTTTACTCTCCAGGGGTGAAAATATGATTGAGGCTTCAACCTACCCCGCTCTCTGTGATCCCCATGGTGTTAACTGGGACAAATACAGCCCTCTAAAATCACATTGGCACTCAATCTTCCCAAAACAGCAGCAGCCTGATGTGATGCCAAAAGATGCAATGTTTTGTGTAATGCCCTCCAAAAAAACCCATAGAATGAAAGATAATTCACTAGTTAATCAACTAACCTGAAACACGCACTGAAGCTGTGCAGCTACTTTTACCAACCCTGTTTTTCACCTCAAATGAATACTCCCCACTGTCTTCTACTCTTGCATTGAGAATCTTAAGCACAGACACTTTGTTGAAGAAGCTGATTTTGTATTTGTGATCAGTAGACAGCTCATTCCCATCCTTAAACCACCTAGCAGCAAGCTCTGGTGTGCCATCCACTGTACATTCTAGAGTACAAGAGTCCCCAGATGTGACTTTCATTGGGCCTGGTTTCTCTATAATGACTGCAGGTTCTGAAATGAAATGCAGATCATGGTCATATTTGATGACAGACCAGCAAAAGTAATCAGTTTACTAGATGGTGTTAAAATATCATTATATATTGCTTTGTTTCCTTTTTACCAACCTAGAACTGACAGAGTGGCAAAGCACTCCTGTGCTCCAGCGTCATTTTTGATTTGACAGATGTATTTTCCAGCATTGGCTGGCTCTGCATTTTTTATCTGTAGAGTTGCAACGTTTTCCGAATAGGAAATCCAAAGATTTTCACTTTCTCTAATGACTTCCCCTTTGTCTTTCAGCCACACAACAGAAATGGGCTGTGCACCATCTACTGTGGCCTGCAACTCAACTGGTTCGCCAACTACAGCAGTGAAATCATTGAGTTTCTTCACAAAAATTGGTGGAGCTGGTGAACAAAAGATATGTTATATTAGAATGGCATGAGGAGTGTCCAAGGAGAAAGATGAGAATGAGAAGATGGTAGGAATATAATTGATATATTATAACTTATTATACAAACCTTTTAACGTTATAGAGCAAATGCAAGTGTCACTTCCCACATCATTTGTGGCCTTACAGTGATATTCACCAACATCTGCAGCATCCACATTAAGAATGTGAATACTAGCAAGGTAGTTCTCAGACATGATTTTGTACTTCTTGCTACTTCTAATCTCTCTTTTGTCCTTGTACCATGAAATTTTGAATGGAGGAGTGCCCTGAAGTTCACACTCAAGATGGACATCTAAACTTTTCAAAGTCTCAACTGGCTGGGGTTTCTTGCTGAAAACAGGGGGTGCTATGGAAAGAAGAAGTTTAGGTTTCTGTTAGTTCAATTTGGAGCATAATAAAGAAAACAATATTTGAATATTAAATTCTCTTACTATGGTTGACAGACATAAAAGTGTAAAAACAAGTCACAAATAGAAATGGTTCCCATGCCATAGAATGCAGAAAAGATACCTATTTTGTTTTCTCTAAAGGCAGTACACAACAACTTGAGTAGAGATTTATGAATCTGAAACAGCACGTTAAAAGAAGAAACCATCAAAAACAAAGAAAAGAAGTGAAAAGTGGGATTTCTGACCTTTCACTTTCAATGAGGTACTTGTGTTTGCACTACCCGCTGCATTGCAAGCTTCACAAGTGTAGTCTCCACTGTCTTCCAGACTGAGATTGTGCATTTCAATGACTGCCACGGAATCAACAAAGGACAGTCTGTATTTCTCACTGTCATGGATTTCAGTTTCATTTTTGTACCAGGTGACTTTGATTTCTGGAGAGCCGCCTATTTTGCATTCATATCTAGTGGAATCATTCTGTTTCAGAACTCTTGAGGAGTCTAGCTTCTTAATAAACCTTGGTGGTTCTATAAAACCAAAGGACAAGAGTAAATAATGTTACCCTAAGCTGCACTGATTCATTAAAATCTCTAAAATATCTAACCTACACTGTACAGCTTTTTGCCAGGGTGGGGGAAGAGTACAGTGGTTAAAGTATAATTTGACAGGCCCCGGAACCTTTCTAATCTCCGGGCCCCCTTCATGCATGTGTGGGCTCCAGCCCAGGTAGGCATTTGAAACCACTTCTCAGTACCATATGCATCGGTTATCGTTCCATAAATATATTTATAATTTCATATGGTGTTTATATCTATAGAAATTATTGTCACAAACTAGCAAACACTGCATAACACAATAAGTATTGTGATTAACAACAGTGGGGCGTAGGACCTGCCAGCAGCCAGGGCAGGATGGAACATGCGTTCCGCCTGATTTTTCTATTTTTAGGGGCCCCGGAACTCTGGCCCCTCAAATTTGGGGGCCCTGGAACTGCATTCCAGTGCATTCCCCCTTACTTTAACCCCTGAGTACAACTGTCTACAGAATGTGAATTTACACTAGCTAGTGATGTATATGGTGAGAGCATGACAAAATGAATTCAGAGCATATACCACAAACAAAAGCAGAGGAGTTTCTTTTTACATCTGTACCAATGGCCTGTATTATATGTAGAATGACATTCTAAGTTCCTTGAAAAATTGGAACTATGATCTTTATATCCTATTAATACCGATATCATCGATATATTACGTAGGAAATTCAGCATGTATATTAAAGACCTCTATATTGCTATAAATACATTTCAGCAATACATGTATTTAACCAGACTCTGTTGCAAAATTTAGAGGGTGATAATGCTTCTGTTCATGGTAGCTTTCTCAGTCAATGGAAATAAATAAAGCATTTTTTCTTCAGAGTGTTTAATATTGGAAGTAAAAGAACACTATATATATTAAGGCCCAGCAACAACAGAGTAATTACACTCTGCTAAAGGTAAAAAATGTGAGTTATTTCACAGAAGGTGTATTTTTAAATTTAGGCAATTTTTTTGAGCCCCTTACTGAATTTGGGCCTATATATGCAACATCTGTTCTAAGACAAAGGTTTTGCCCACATTAAGGAAACTGCATCGGTGAAAATTTTTAGGATGCCAGTGTAGTTTTCATCAGTGTAGTCTAATCTGATCATAAATTTAGAGACATGAAGGTTAAAGAATTCACATATTATACAGGTTAGGGGAGCACTGATGGGAAAACACTATTTGTCCCCCAAACAGCTGTCATCTGCTCAAATATACAGATTCTAAGAGACTATGTGTGAGAGAGTCAAATTTGCTTTTTGGGAGATGATAGGATTTCACTTGGCAATCATGTCAGCAGTCAAGATGCTGTATGATTCTATCCAAAAATAATCCTCAAAATGAAAATTACAGCTATCACAATCCTAGCAAGTGTTTTATCTAATTCACCAGACTGGATCAATGAATGATTTTATTTTAAGTTGATTGAACACTTTAAGTTTTGCCCCATTTAAAAGAGAGAGAAAGCTCATGGATGCCTGCATTGTTTTGTTTCTTTAACAAGGTAAAAATTTTAGCAAGAAGATGACAAAGCATGGCATTTTTAAATACCTTTTACACTTAGCTGAGCTGTGCAAGAATCTTTTCCAGCGTTATTGCTCGCATAACACATGTATAGGCCAGAGTCTCCTTTGCCTACTTTTAGAACTGTCAGACTAGCTGTATTTTCTACCAGAGTGATCTTGTAGTTGCCCCCAGGGCGGATATCTCTGTTATCTTTTGCCCAAGTGACTTTTAGTGGTGCTGTTCCCGTAACGTGGCATTTAAAAGAACCACTTGCTCCAAGAGCCACCTCGATAGGTAGAAGTTTCACATCAAAGACAGGAGGTTTCAGGTGTTCTAAAAATGGAAAGGAGCAAAAAAACACTCATAGGTGCTTCTACGTCATCATGAAATTGGTTAATTTGGCAATACACAACAGCAAAGTGTCTTCTCTTTCTTGAAAACTAATGGCTCAAAAAAGATTAGGCATCTACCAACCTGTGAGAAGGAGCTTGGCAGTGGAAGACGCAGTCCCAAGAGGATTCTGAGCTGAACAAGAATATTGGCCACAGTGAGCCATATCAGTCTGCAAGATCTGAAGAGTTGCTACGTTATTTAAGAATGTTGTTTGGATGTTTTTATCATCGTGTAATAACACCCCATCTTTATGCCAGGACACTTGAATAGGTTCTGAGCCATTTATGCGACAATCAAATATAACTGGGGAACCAACGATCTGCTGAATGTCTTTTAGTTTTCTTGCAAAGGCAGGTGGAAACTTACGGTCTGCAAGAAAATAAGGAGGAAGTAAGCCATCCTGCCAACTTGGAGACAATTGGCAGTTGTATTTATGATTAGCCTATTACTATAAAGAGTATTCTTGAATTATTTAATACCATCACCTTTAGCAGCGAGTACAGCAGTGGAAGAAGCAAAGCCAACACTGTTTTCTGCTTTGCAGACATATTCTCCAAGGTCACTGCTGTCCACCTGGCTGAAAACTAACGTGGCCACATTATTTTTGAAGTACATTTTACATGTAGGACTTGATCTTAGTTTTGTATCTTCCTTGTACCACGAGACTTTGATTTCTGGTGTTCCAGCAATTTGGCACTGTAAAGATGCGGACTTCCCAACTGTCACCTCTATGCGTTCCAAATGTGTGACGAAATAAGGTGGTTCTAAAGCACAAATGATTGCAATCAGCACCACAGAAGAGAGAACAAATCTCATAATAACCATTATTAATACAAGAGTGGTTAAGGAATCTGAAATAGTAACAAACCTAGAACTGATATTAGGCCTTGGCAAATATCTGCTCCAGCATCATTCGCAATCTCACATGTGTATTCTCCTTCATCATCTATTGTACTGTTAAGAACTTCCAGAATGCCTATTTTTTCAGTAGTTGTTATACTACATCTTGGAGACTGTGTTATAGGTAAGCCATTCTTCTTCCATGTTACTGTAATAGGAGGAGTTCCTTTGTATGTGCTTCCCAGGTGGATGGATTTCCCTTTCTCTACACTGAAATCACTTATTTTCTTCACAAAAGTTGCTGGTTCTATAGCAACAAATAAGATGCCAAAAAATCAAAATAAGGAAAAAAGTGGGAAGATATTCATGCATATTTGTGTGCACATGAACACACATTAATAAATAATAATCGTAATAGTAGCAGTTGAGACAAACCTTTCACAAAAAGATGGGTGGTACAAGACACACTGCCGGCATCATTAGTAACTCGGCAGGTGTAATCTCCACTGTGGTGTGGTTCTACTTCATACAATTCCAGTTCTGCAACTGTATCCTCCAAAGAGATGTTGCAGGTGCTATCTGATACAAGTTCCTTGGTGCCTTTAAACCAGTTAACTTTGAACGGAGCAGTTCCTTGTATGAGACTTGTGAATGTTACACTCATCCCAGGTAGGACTTCCATGGGATCGGGTTTCTTCACAAATGAAGGTGGTTCTAGATTATTATAAAGAAATTAAGACACATAAATAAATTAATATTACAGTTAATTATGAAGATGAAAGCCAAATCAGAGTGTGGCTAAAGAATCACGGACACCATGAAAACTGACAAGGAAGAAATAACAATAAATGGAAGAGGCATTTTGTCTAAGGTAGACTGGCCATCTTTTACTGACCTTGTACAATCAAAAAGGCACTGCATTCATCAGATCCAGCTGCATTTGTGGCAGCACAGATGTAAGGTCCAGTATCTGATGAGTCCAGGGCATTCAGTTTTAAACCACAGACATTATCTGAAAATGAGACTTCATATTTGTCTCCACTAACAATCTCATTTCCATCTTGGAACCAGGCAACTGAAATGGGGGGTGATCCAGAAACTTTGCACTCCAGTAGCACTGAGGAACCCAGTATGCCATATGTTTCCTTTAATTTTCTTGTGAAAAAAGGAGGGACAATGCGATCTGTGTAGGAAAAGGCAACAAAACCATTTTTTTTATTAAAAAGGGGAAGATCTATTTAAACAAAAGAATGTACTAAATGATAACAAAGCTAGTAACCAGCTAACCTGAAACATCAACTGAGGATGTACAGCTACTTTCACCAACTTCATTTTGCACTTCAAATGTATACAGCCCCTTGTCTCCCACATCCGCAGAAAGAACTTTCAGTGTAGCTACTTTGTTTATAAATGTGATTTGATATTTGCGGTCGCTCTTTAGTTGTTTTCCATCCTTAGACCACTTTGTAATAAGTTCTGGTGTTCCACCCACTGTGCATTCTAATGTAAACGAATCCCCAGCTGTAACTGACATGGGTTCTGGCTTCTCTAAAATTACTGCTGGTTCTGAAAAAAGTAAAAACAATCTAATCAGTATAATGTCATTGTAAGGCTGACAGAACAGAATAGGAAAACATTTTAGTAAAGAATGAAGAAAGAAGCATGTTATTAATATAAGAGAGGAAGACAAGAAATAAATACATTCCTAACTTGTTACAAGTTATACCTAAAAGCCAAGAATGATCAACAATATATATGCTGATATATGAAATCTGGCTTTCAAGAATAGAAATTGTACACAGTTTTGAAAAATAAAATTGGTACAAAGAGAGTACTTTTTCACATCATGCATGAAGATAGATAGATAGATAGATAGATAGATAGATAGATAGATAGATAGATAGATAGATAGCCATCTTCTCTCAATGCAGGAGTTATATTTACACTCCTTCTTAAAGAGAACTGAAACCAAAGCACAACTGTTATTCTGCAAAA
This sequence comes from Pelusios castaneus, assembly GCA_007922175.1. Classification (NCBI taxonomy): domain Eukaryota; kingdom Metazoa; phylum Chordata; order Testudines; family Pelomedusidae; genus Pelusios; species Pelusios castaneus. Next base: position 15,661,198 of record ML685793.1, read on the forward strand.
ATTATTTAAGTAACTTTTAAAAGACCTAATTGCAATACAGTGCAAAACTAATTATCACGGAACCTCATGCTATGACAGCACACTATGCAAATGTAGATGAATTTGTTCTGATCCTTCCAACAATAAAAGGAAAATTGTACATCTTACATAGCAAAACTGTGACTACATGAAAAGAAATTGAGTTTGGATTTGACAGATATTATGGGACATCACATTTTTATATCACTAAAGATTCAACCTCTACTGTTTTTTTACAACCTTAATTGACGGTTGCATCTGTTTACATCAATCATCATAATCACAAATCTTAAAGGAAAATTTAGTCTGACTTCAACCCACAAAATTAAAAGAATTTCTTGTTTAGTGGTTCAACTCCAGTGTACTCATGACAGCAAGAAGGAGGGGCAGAGACAATGCAATGGGTGGAAAAGGCAAAAGAGTAAATTTATTTACTTAAATGTAGGTAAAAAGAATCAAGAATTACATGCTTTAAATTTCTTCAGTGTGTTAAATGCAAGTCTTGGGTCAAGAAGAGCACACCATAGACATACTTTAAAGATAAAATAATGTGGAGCACAGGGGCTCAATCCATCCTATCCTATGCATGGGCAGGTGAGTAGGAAAAATCTCCTTTGCAAAGACAGTAAGGGAAAATGGCTGGAGCTCTTTTTTGGCTCCAACTGGAGATCAGTCACTTGGCTACTCCACAGTTTTTCAGTCCTATTTGGCAAGGACAGAAGGTTAATCCTGTGGAACCCAATGTTTAGAAGAACTGAGGACTCACAACTCCAAATGAAATCTTTAAGGGTGCATCTACACTTGTAAATTAAGTCGACTTAAGCAGACTTAAGTTGACTTAATTTACTCTGCATCTACACTACAGTTTCCTTAAGTCGACTTAAGCTGCTGCTTAAGTCGACTTAAGGAAATTTTAAATCGACTTAATAAGACTTAGTTTTACGTTGACTTGCTGGTTAAGTCAACTTTATTAAGTCGACTTAAGCCAGTGTAGATGGGGCTTAGCCCTAAGTCGACTTAAAGGGACCCCAGGGCTCCCCCTCTGACCTCCCTGAGTGCCTGGCACAGCCAGAGCCTGGTGTGCCCACCCACAGGGCAGCACACAGCCCTGCCCACCCTGCTCCTGTACCCTGTCCCTGTTCCTGTCCTGCTCAGCCCCCATGTACCCTGGTACAATGGGAAAGATGCTGAGCTCCCTGGCACTTTTGGAGGGGTGCCCGGGGAAGGGGGGCACCTCTTGGGTGCCTCCCTTCCCACTATGCACCACTCGCAGGTCCATCTAGCCTCTACAAGTCGACTTAGGCGTCCCGTGTGGATGCTCTAAGTTGATTTGGCAAGATCAACTTTAAGTCGACCTAAATTTACAGTCAAATTCCAAAGGGGTAGCCGTGTTAGTCTATTGTAGAAACTATTGTAGAAAGACAACAGAGTCCTGTGGCACTTTTAAAGACTAACAGATTTATTAATCGCATGAGCTTTCGTGGGAGAAAATCCCACTTCGTCAGACGCTTTGAAGATAGGACTGAAGCGTCTGACGAAGTGGGATTTTCTCCCACGAAAGCTCATGCGATTAATAAATCTGTTAGTCTTTAAAAGTGCCACAGGACTCTGTTGTCTTTCTACAATAAATTTACAGTGTAGACATGTTAAGTTGACTTAGCAAAGTCCACCTATTTGAACAAGTGTAGATATAGCCTAAGGGTTTGTCTACATTTGTAAATTAAGTCAATTTAAGCAGGCTTAAGTCGACTTAATTTATTCTGTGTCTACACTTGAGTTTCCTTAATTCGACTTAAGCAGTTCCTTAAATCAAATTAAAAAAAAGTTAGTTTGAATTAGTAAAACCTGGTTAGTTTGAATTAAGACAATGTGGCCATATTAGTTCGAACTAACTGCTTAGTTCGAACTAACCAGCACATTGACCTTAATGCAACTGACTAATTCGAACTGAGCAAGTGCCCTGCATGCCTAAGAGATGAGGTTAAGGTTAGCTCCCTGCAAAACCTCAATAAAGATTCAAATGAAGTTTCAGCATAGGCTTGTTTTTCATGAGTCATCTAGTCTTTACTGTTACTTTAACATATGACACACATCATAAAAACAAGTGCTAAATAAAGAGAAAGATGCTATGGAGTTGGCAATGCATTTGCACTAGGCCTGCTAAGAGCTAGTTTAATAATTAATATAATTTCTAATTAATAGAATACATTCTATAAAATGCTAGGAATGCATATTAAGGGTATGGATGTCCACAGAAATGTAGTTAATTGGAATAGCTCTACAAAATGAGGAAGGATAGTCCCCAAAGGATAGGATACAAAAAATAACAAAATAAAATAAAATAAAAAATAGATGCTCTGACTCTTGAATTACTAGCTAAATAGTTTCAGCTATATTTGAAAAATGCTGACATTGTCCTGGAAATATCTGTCACACTCTTTAGTAACCAAACATTATGGGTGTGGTATAGAAATTTTTTAATTGGCAGGAAAATGTATAGCTATTGAAAATCTTAGCCTTTCATAACATGCACAACATTGGCTTATTATTTGTTATGAATATGTACTGATAGTGTCAAGGTTTGTGTATATAATTTGATAAAAGAAATGTAGAAATATGCAGGAAACAGTCACAACTTTATATATTATTAATACCATACTTTAAGCCTAAGGGAACACATATATGGTACTTCAGTCTATCCTGAGATACAGAGCTCACATTGAAATTCATGGGAATTGTGCCTGTGCATCTAAAGCAGAAATCGATGCCACCAACTCATTGTGTATGCTTTGCTGATTATAATATTGTTTCAAGACAATTATAAATGGCCTAAAGAGAAAACTTCTTGTGAGAATTATTTGATAAGCTCTGGAAGGTATATATTGACTGCCAACATGCTGATAAATGAAATTAACACCATAGAGAGGCAAAACATGAAATTAACTAACCTTTAATGACAACAGAAGAAGTACACAATGCACTTCCTGCTTCATTGGACACTTTGCAGGTATATAAGCCAGAATCAGTCTGACCTGCGCTCTTAATATGCAGAAGTAAGGCGTTGTTTTCAAATGATATTTCACAATTTGGACTCTGATGGATTTCTTGATTGTTTTTATACCAAGCAACAGTCAGAGGCTGAGAACCAGAAACACGGCCTTCAAGTTTAAGAGTGTTTCCTTCTATTTCTTCTACTGTTTCAGACAGTTTCTTTGTAAAACTAGGTGGAATTTTTGGTTCTGCAAGAAATGAACATACTCCTTAAATTTTGAAAATAAATTTTAAAATCAAATATTTAGCAGAAGACTTTAATGACTATATGTTCTTTAAAAATATCTTTTCACACATTTAAAAATGACTGTTTTTTGTAGGAAGAATGCAGAGAAATCACTCTTAGAACAGCAAAACACCATACTATGTAAATTGATTGGAGTTTTAGTAGTTAAAAATTAACTAAAGAAATAATTTATGCTGCCCTTAAGAAAAATGCCTTTTTTAAACAAATCAAGACTTTATGTATAAGCAACAAGATTCAAAACAGATTTTTGTATAAACCATTTACGATGACAAAGTCTCTAAAGTTGGAAAGAAAAGAAGATTGAAGGAAAGTGTGGAGAAAATTGAGCAGCAGAGATAATTTTTTTTTCAAAGTTCTTTGGATCTTTCCTGATAAATACTTTCAACACACTCTTCCTAATTCATATATTGAAAAAATGGGCTCCAACTTATCCAGCAACAAAAAGACATTTCTTTTTGATATAAGGGAATTCAGTGTGTACACCATACCGAAGAGTCAGCCAATACCTTTAATGCTAAGCTGAGCTGTGCAAGAGTCCTTTCCAACTTCGTTACTGGCATGGCAGGTATACGTTCCAGAGTCTGCACTGTCAGCATTCAGAATTGTCAAATGGGCAATGTTTTCTACATAACTGATTTGGTATTTTCCTCCAGTCCATATCTCTTGGTTATTTTTTGCCCAAGTGACCTTAATAGGTTGTGTTCCAGAAATGTGGCATTCAAAGTCAGCACTTTCCCCAGCAATAACATCCAGAGGTGCAATTGGGATGTCAAACAATGGAGGATTCTTCCCTTCTAAACGGTGAAACAAACAGAAAAGCATGCAAAGCTTTGAAAATCTTAGTTAGTTTATAGGATATAGTTAAATAAATGCTCCAGTTATTGTCTTAAATTGGCTTGGAAATGAAAAAATGATCTGGTGAAGTTTAAGGAAAATTATTTAATAACCAACCAACCTGTAAGAACGAGTGTGGCACTGGAAGAAGTTGTTCCAATAGCATTGGAAGCAGTACACATGTACTGCCCAGCAAGACTTTTGTCAGTCTGCAAAATCTGAAGAGTTGCTACATTATTTAAGAAGGAAGTTTGCACGTTGTAACCATCTCTGATATGTACACCATCTTTAGACCATGATATTTCAATAGGTTCTGAGCCAGTTATGCCACAATCAAAAGTAACTGGTAAGCCAACAGTTTCTTGAATGTCTCTCAAAGTTCGTGTAAATGAAGGTGGAAATTTGCGCTCTGCAAAGAAAGATGGATTGCACAATGAAGGCTTTGGAAAGTTATGCTGCTCTTAAGATAGTCCCCAGTAAATGTTGCCTTTAAAGGCACTGTATAGTGATCTAGATTGGGCAGATTTACAAGAAGATACTGGAAGACCCAATTATTGTTTTCAACCAAATTGCCTACGATAAAACAGGAGGAGGCCCACAAAGATAAAAGAGATTATTTGTTAGCTCATTTAGTTTTGCCATATGTGTGAAGAGAGGGTGCTGCCCAGGGATACAAGGAAGAAGACGTAGACATAAATGTGGTTGAAAAGTTGTAAATGAGTGAAGAATTAACTCTGATATTTGTTTAATGGGCTCACATACTTTAGATTGGTAAAAGCTGGAAGAATAATTGGGTGATATACTAAATTCCAGGAGATGTGTCAGAAGTCTATATACCTTAAAGAGAATACTGGTTAATTAAGGAATGGAATTGGAAATGACTTTAGAGCTAGTCCCTTAAATAGAGGAAGGTAATGAATACTGAGAGGATTCCAGGTAGGAGTGGTCTCTAACTGGTCATGTAGAGACATAGAGTATTCCTAAAACAAGATATATTTTCTTGAACAAACAAGTTTAGTTTGTTTGTTTGTCTGTTTAGTTTTGCAACCATTAAAACATGTAAACATAAAATATTCACCTTGAACAGAAAGCAAAGCTGATGAAGAACTCTCTCCAACACTATTTTCTGCTTTGCAGATATACTCCCCACTATCACTGCTATCCACCTGGCTGAAAACCAAAGTGGCTACGTTGTTCTTAAAGTGCATTTTAGAGGTCGCAGTTGTTCTTAGCTTTGTATCTCCTTTGTACCATGATACAATAATTTCTGGTGTGCCAGCAATTTGACATTGTAATGATGCAGAATCCCCATCTGTCACCTGAACAGGTTCCAAGTGTGTAACAAAATAAGGTGGTTCTAAAGAACAAAACACACATCATTAGTACCAACAATTAAATGTCACAATGGTGATTAGTATAAGGTCGTTTTTGGAATGAGGACACACCTAATACTGAGATGGCAGCATGACAAAGATCTTGTCCAGAATCATTCTCAATATGGCAAGTGTACTGTCCCTGATCTTCTATTTTGCTACTGGGAACTTCCAAAATGGCAGATGTTTCTGTGGTGGTGATGCTGCATTTTTCAGAATGAGTCACTTCAAATCCATTTTTCTTCCACAGGACTGCAATTGGAGGTGTACCAGTGTATGTGCATTCCAGAATTAATGGTTTTCCTTTCTCTATATTGAGATTATTCAGTTTTTTCACAAATTTGGCTGGTTCTGTAGTGAATATGAAGATAAAAGTTAAAGGTAGACCCCCAAAATATATCTTTTTAAAGAAATGCATATAATTTCAAGCTGGACAGACCTTTTACAAATAGCTGTGTTGTGCAAGAGACTTTGCCAGCCTCATTAGTGACGAGGCAGGTGTACTCCCCACTTTGGAGTATCTGTACATCAAACAGCTCCAGTTCTGCAACCGAATTTTCCAAGGAGATGTTGCATCTGTGTCCTGGTGCTAATTCAATGCTACCTTGAAACCACTTAACATTCAACGGAGGAGTGCCTTGTATGACACTGGTAAAAATTACATTTGCCCCAGAGAGAACTTGCATGGGATCAGGTTTCCTCACAAAAGAAGGTGGTTCTAAAGACACAAAATGTAGAAGTGTAATAAGCACTTTTTCACTCTGATGAAGAATAAAATATTCACATACAAAATACTGGTGGTTAGAATCATATAACTAACAAAAACACCCCTCAAAGGAAGTAGTTTGTATCTCGAAGCTCTCCTTTGTTCTGGGTACTAACCTCTAACAGTCAAATATGCACTGCATTCATCAGATCCAGCTACATTAGTAGCTGTGCATGAGTAATTTCCCATATCAGATTCCTCTAGTGCATTCACTTTCAAAGAGCAGGTATTGTCTGTAAGGGTTGTCAGATACTTTTCTCCACTAGTGATCTCATTTCCATCATGGAACCAGGAAACAGAAATAGGTGGTGACCCATAAACTTTACACTCCAAGACAACAGGGGAACCCAATAGACCATTGGCCTCTTTCAGTTTTCTTGTGAAAGAAGGAGGTATAATGCGATCTATGTAGGATAAAACAGAGATATAAATATTACAGCACTATAACATACATCTGATAAAGTGGGTTATAGTCCATGAAAGCCTATGCCAAAGAAAATCTGTCTATAAGGTGCCACAAGACTCTCGTTGTTTTTTGCTGTACTACAGACTAACATGAATACCCCTCTGGAAAGCACTATAATTGACATCTAGCAGAATCAGCACAAAAGGCGGCCTACCACCTAGACTACCCAGGAAGGCCTGAGGCATTGAGAGAATATAAGAGTGGATTGGAGTGAAAGGATACTCTCTAAAATGACAACTCACCCCTTATGAGTGTCAACTTTCTCCTTTTATTTTTCAATACTTTCTCATAGGGAAAACAACAATATTACACCATCTGGTTGAAGGAACATGAAGACTCAATTGATGAGATGGAGCCCTAACTATATTCTCATCTGCATCAGCTCACATGAAGAGTATAGAAAAAGGTGATGCAGCATCAAATTACTCCAACTGTGATCTCCACAGTGCTAGATAGCCTAAAGAGGGCTCCTAAGATCATATGAGAAGTGAATCTTCCCACTGTGGCAGCACCTTGATATGGCAATAAAAGCTGTGTAACACCTTTTAAAGAAACTACAGAATCAAAGATAGTTCACAAGTTATTCAACTAACCTGAAACACGCACTGAAGCTGTGCAACTGCTTTGACCAACACTGTTTTTCACCTCAAAAGTATACTCTCCACTGTCTTCTACTTCTGCGTTGAGAATCTTAAGCACAGACACTTTGTTAAAGAAGCTGATTTTGTATTTGTGATCAGTAGACAGCTCATTCCCATCCTTAAACCACCTAGCAGCAAGCTCTGGTGTGCCATCCACTGTACATTCTAGAGTACAAGAGTCCCCAGATGTGACTTTCATTGGGCCTGGTTTCTCTATAATGACTGCAGGTTCTGAAATGAAATGCAGATCATGGTCATATTTGATGACAGACCAGCAAAAGTAATCAGTTTACTAGATGGTGTTAAAATATCATTATATATTGCTTTGTTCCCTTTCTACCAACCTAGAACTGACAGAGTGGCAAAGCACTCCTGTGCTCCAGCATCATTTTTGATCTGACAGATGTATTTTCCACCATTGGCTGGGTCCACATTTCCAATCTGTAGAGTTGCAATGTTTTCCGAATAGGAAATCCAAAGATTTTCACTTTCTCTAATGACTTCCCCTTTGTCTTTCAACCACACAACAGAAATGGGCTGTGCACCATCTACTGTGGCCTGCAGCTCAACTGGTTCGCCAACTACAGCAGTGAAATCACTGAGTTTCTTCACAAAAATTGGTGGTGCTGGCAAAGAGAAGATACGTCATATTAAAATGGCAAGAGGCAGGCCCAAGGGGAATGATGAGAATGAGAAGATGGTAGGAATATAACTGATATAACTTATTATACAAACCTTTTAGAGTTATAGAGCAAATGCAAGTGTCACTTCCCACATCATTTATGGCCTTACAGTGATATTCGCCCACGTCCATGGCACCCACACTGAGAATGTGAATACTAGCGAGGTAGTTCTCAGACACGATTTTGTACTTCTTGCTACTCCTAATCTCTCTTTTGTCCTTGTACCATGAAATTTGGAATGGAGGAGTGCCCTGAAGCTCACACTCAAGATGAACATCTAAACCTTTCAAAGTGTCAACTGGCTGGGGTTTCTTGCTGAAAACAGGGGGTGCTATGGAAAGAAGAATTTTAGGTTTCTGTTAGTTCAATTTGGGGCATAACTGAGAAAAAGGAACATTTAAATATTAAATTGTATCAATACATTTTACTGACATAAAAGAGTAATGACATGATTCAAAATAAGAGTGGGGTACCACACCATGAAACAATGGTAAAATACATACCACCCTGCATTCTCAGAATGCAATACTTGCCTACCTGATGAAAGACGTATAGTAACCTTTCAAAGAAGATTAAAAGAAGAAACTGTCAAAAACAAAGAAAAGAAGTGAAAAGTGGGATTTCTGACCTTTCACTTTCAATGAGGTACTTGTGTTTGCACTACCCGCTGCATTGCGAGCTTCACAAGTGTAGTCTCCACTGTCTTCCAGACTGAGGTTGTGCATTTCAATGACTGCCATGGAATCAACAAAGGACAGTCTGTATTTCTCGCTGTCATGGATTTCAGTTTCATTTTTGTACCAGGTGACTTTGATTTCTGGAGAGCCGCCTATTTTGCATTCATATCTAGTGGAATCATCCTGTTTCACAACTCTAGAGGAATCTAGCTTCTTAATAAACCTTGGTGGTTCTATAAAACCAAAGGACAAGAGTAAACAAAATGTTACACTAAACTGCACTGATTCATTAAAATGATTAAATATCTAATCAAAAGTGTACACTTTTTTTTTGCAGGGCAGGGGAAGTGTCTTAACAGTCTACAGCATGTGAATTTAGAGTAGCTGGTGAGGTATGTGTTGGTAGACTGATAAAAATGAGCACAGAGCATACACAACAAACAAAAGCAAGTGAGTTTCTTTCTCCATGTTTGCCAATGGTCTATTTTATACATAGAATGATTTCCTCAGTTTCTTGGAATAATTAGCACATATTTATTTTGCACAAAATTATTTTCTAAATTGCCATATATGGAACTTACAAGAGCATTTAGTTGTAAAAAATTCCCTCTGCTGCAATTCAATAGGTTGTATGTAATATAACAATATTTTCAAACAGCTACAACACAGAAAATTAGAAATATGTTGACAAATTTCACTGAAATATTCAACTCTTAGTATGGGTGACACTGTTTTTTAATCCCAAATTTACAGCTGAAGTCTGTTCTTGGGAAGTTCTATAGTAGATTCCAGGTGATTTATGACCTTAGCCATAACAGAAATGTATACTGAATTCTCTCCATGTTATATGGATAAAAGAGACTTCTATCTCACTTTCTGCTGTACCATTTACTATAAACATTGGTGTGATTGTTTATGAAGTATAGTTTAGTCTTAACTTATATGTATATGGCTAAAGTGTATTTCCTGGCTACTTTTAGAATAAAAGTATACTAGTTATATGTAAAGTCTCTGTTTAAGCTTCTACATTTATTTTACTTGTCTGCTATAGGTCTCTTTCTGTCGTTTTAGTCCAGAACTGATTTTTAAGTAATATCTTCACTGCACATAAGACACACCAGCAGAGTAACAATGATTAGGACTATGTGGGCAATAAAACAAATGTGTAATAGAAACATCATGTTCAAAACAGCTTAGTTAACATTTATTATTAAGAATGGAATTTGCACTAAATGGCACTGACCAAGATCTTTATATTTTACTAATGCTGATGTGATCGATATATTATGTAGAAAATTCAGCATATATACCAAGACCTGTATATTAATATTAATTCATTTCAACAATACCTGTATTTAACCAGATTCTTTGCAAAATATAGAGGGTGATAATGCATCTGCCCATGGTAGCTGCCTCAGCTAATGGAAATAAATAGCTCCACTCAGCAAAGTTCAACACTTTAAGAAGACTACCAATATTTATTCTCTGTGCCAAAGATCAAGAATGTCAGTTGTTTTACTGTGGCACATGTTTAAATTTAGGCATTAAAGTGAGCTCCTGGCTGTTTTGGGATCTAGCAAGGTAAGACTAATATGATTTTCTATAGGGTTGTAATTTATTTTTTGAATATTACATATCAGGATAATGTCTCTGTGTGCTTTTGCATATGATCACAGAGGAGTTTTGGGCTATTCCTTCTGAAAAAAGTTGTATATTCACTGAAGTGCCTTTCAGATGTAAATTATTAAGGCACCTGAATATAAATAAGCACTTGTTAGTATTATCCAGAAGTATGTGTGAAGAAAAACCCTTTAAAGAGGCCCACACTCATCCTGTCTGAGGATCAATGGGAATTAAGCATCCAGAAAAGCTGTTATATATCCAAAGGTCCTGCCAACCTTAAGGAAATAGCACTGGTGAAAATGCCTAACGTGGTACAGCTTACAGCAGCAAAGCTTAATACATAATAAATTTAGAGACATGTAGGTCCAAGAATCCACTTATTACACAGGAGGGCAGAAAGCTGGAGTGAAAAATAGCATTTGTCCTCCAAGCTGCTGTCAGCTGCTCAAATGTTCATATTCCAGTAGATTTGCTGTGTGAGAGGAGAATTTCCCTTTAGAAAGGTGAAAACATTTGGCTAAGCAATTGTGTCAGCAATCAAGATGCAATATGATTCTACCTTAAAATAACCATCAAGATAAAAACTACTGCAAATTGCAACTAGTGTTGCACCTACCTCAGCAGACTGGGGAAATGAAAGGTCTCATTTTAAGCCTATTGAATGCTTTCAGTTTTGTCTCGTTAAAAGCTAGAGAAAGCTCATAGATGCCTGCATTGTTTTGTTTCTTTAGCAAATCTTAACAAGAAGATGTCAAAGCATGGCATTCTTAAATACCTTTTACACTTAGCTGAGCTGCACAAGAATCCTTTCCAGCATCGTTGCTTGCATAACACGTATATAGGCCAGAGTCTCCTTTGCCTACTTTTAGAACTGTCAGACTAGCTGTATTTTCTATCAGAGTGATCTTGTAGTTGCCCCCAGGGCGGATATCTCTGTTATCTTTTGCCCAAGTGACTTTTAGTGGTGCTGATCCTGTGACATGACATTGAAAGGAACCACTTGCTCCAAGAGCCACCTCGATAGGTAAAGGTTTCACATCAAAGACAGGAGGTTTCAGGTGTTCTAAAAATGGAAAGGAGCAAAAGAACACTCATAACTGCGCTTCGTCATCAGGAAATTGGTTAATTTGGCAATACACAACAACAAAGTGTCTTCTGTTTGCTGAAAACTAATGGTCAGAAGAAGATTTAGCATCTACCAACCTGTGAGAAAGAGTATGGCACTGGAAGACGCAGTCCCAAGAGGATTCTGAGCTGAACAAGAATATTGGCCACAGTGAGCCATATCAGTCTGCAAGATCTGAAGAGTTGCTACGTTATTTAAGAATGTTGTTTGGATGTTTTTATCATCATGTAATAACACCCCATCCTTATGCCAGGACACCTGAATAGGTTCTGAGCCATTTATGCGACAATCAAATGTAACCGGGGAACCAACAATCTCCTGAATGTCTTTTAGTTTTCTTGCAAATGTAGGTGGAAACTTACGGTCTGCAAGAAAATAAGGAGGAAGTAAGCCATCCTGCCAACTTGGAGACAATTTGCATTTTCATTTTTGATTAGTCTATTGCTAAGAAGAGCCATTCCTGTGTATTTCAAATGAAACCATCACCTTTAACAGTGAGCAGAGCGGTGGCAGAAGCAAAGCCAACACTGTTCTCTGCTTTGCAGACATATTCTCCAAGGTCACTGCTCTCCACGTGGCTGAAAGCTAACGTGGCCACATTATTTTTGAAGTACATTTTATATGCAGGAGTTGATCTTAGTTTTGTATCTTCCTTGTACCACGAGACTTTGATTTCTGGCGTCCCAGCAATTTGGCACTGAAAAGTTGCAGATTCCCCGACCATCACCTCTATGCGTTCCAAATGTGTGACGAAATAAGGTGGTTCTAAAGCACAAATGATTGCAATCAGCACCACAGAAGAGAGAACAGATCTCATAATAACCATTATTAATACAAGAGTGGTTAAGGAATCTGAAATAGTAACAAACCTAGAACTGATATTAGGCCTTGGCAAATATCTGCTCCAGCATCATTCGCAACCTCACAAGTGTATTCTCCTTCATCATCTTTTGTACTGGTAAGAATTTCCAGAATGCCTGATTTTTCGGTAGTTGTTATACCACATCTTGGAGACTGAGTTATAGGTAAGCCATTCTTCTTCCACGTTATTGAAATAGGAGGAGTACCTTTGTATGTGCTTTCCAGAAGTATAGATTTCCCCTGCTCTACACTGAAATCACTTATTTTCTTCACAAAAGTGGCTGGCTCTATAGCAACAAATAGGAAGGCAAATGTCAAAATGAGGGGAAATAGAAGATATTCATGAATGTGTGTCTGCACACACATTGATAAATAATAATCATAATAGAAACAATCAAGACAAACCTTTTACAAAAAGATGGGTGGTACAAGATGCACTGCCAGCATCATTAATGACTTGGCAGGTGTAATCTCCACTGTGGAGTGGTTCTACTTCATACAATTCCAGTTCTGCAACTGTATCCTCCAAAGAGATGTTGCAGGTGCTATCTGACACAAGCTCCCTGATGCCTCTAAACCAGGTAACTTTGAATGGAGCAGTTCCTTGTATGAGACTTGTGAATGTTACACTCATCCCAGGTAGGACTTCCACAGGATCAGGTGTCTTCACAAATGAAGGTGGTTCTAGATTATTATATAGAAGTTAAGATACAGAAGTAAATTCATATGGTAGTTAATTTTGAAGACGAAAGTCAAATCAGAGTGTGGCTAAAGAATCACGGACACCATGAAAACTGACAAGGAAGAAATAACAATAAATGGAAGAGGCATTTTGTCTAAGGTAGACTGGCCATCTTTTACTGACCTTGTACAATCAAAAAGGCACTGCATTCATCAGATCCAGCTGCATTTGTGGCAGCACAGATGTAAGGTCCAGTATCTGATGAGTCCAGGGCATTCAGTTTTAAACCACAGACATTATCTGAAAATGAGACTTCATATTTGTCTCCACTAACAATCTCATTTCCATCTTGGAACCAGGCAACTGAAATGGGGGGTGATCCAGAAACTTTGCACTCCAGTAGCACTGAGGAACCCAGTATGCCATATGTTTCCTTTAATTTTCTTGTGAAAAAAGGAGGGACAATGCGATCTGTGTAGGAAAAGGCAACAAAACCATTTTTTTATTAAAAAAGGGAAGATCTATTTAAACAAAAGAATGTACTAAATGATAACAAAGCTAGTAACCAGCTAACCTGAAACATCAACTGAGGATGTACAGCTACTTTCACCAACTTCATTTTGCACTTCAAATGTATACAGCCCCTTGTCTCCCACATCCGCAGAAAGAACTTTCAGCGTAGCTACTTTATTGAAAAAGGTAATTTGATATTTGCGACCACTCTGCAATTCTCTTCCATCCTTAGACCACTTTGTAATAAGTTCTGGTGTTCCGCCCACTGTGCACTCTAATGTAAACGAATCCCCAGCCATAACTGACATGGGTTCTGGCTTCTCTAAAATGACTGCTGGTTCTGAAAGAAGAAAAGCCACCTAAATCAGTAAAATTTCATTGTAACACCATATATCCAGAATTGAATAGCAAATGATTGAAAGTGAGTATAATTATAGAGAGCATGTGATTTTATTTTTATTATAGGCTAGGAGCTGTTACCAACCTAGTACTTGTAAAAATGCTGAGCACTCCCTCATCCCAGCGTCATTTTTTATCTGGCAGATGTACTTTCCAACATTGGCTCCCTCTGCACTTGAAAGCTCCAGAGTTGCAACATTATCCATAAAGGAAATCTGAACATTTTCACTTTCTCTAATGATTTCGCCCTTATCCTTAAGCCACAGAACAGAAATAGGTTGAGAGCCTTCCACCACAGCCTGCAGTGCGGTTGGTTCCCCAACAAAGGCTACAGTATCACTTAACTTCTGAACAAATCTTGGAGGTTCTAATGAAGGAAAGAGTCACAGTAAAAATGTAAGTCAGCTTTGGAGAGAAACACCCTTTTTGCCAAGAAAAGAAGATGTGAATGCTGCCTGTGTTCTGTTATACAAACCTTTGAATTTCACAGCGCAAACGCAAGTGTCACTTCCCACTTCATTCATGGCTTTGCAGTGGTACTCCCCGGTGTCGGAAGCTTCAAGGTTAAGAATGTGAACACTGGCTGTAAAGTCTTTAGTTGTAACTTTGAACTTTTTACTGCTTCTGACTTGCCTTCTGTCTTTGAACCATGCTACTTCAAATGGTGGGGTTCCCGAAATTTCACATTGAATGACAACATCAGAACCTTTAAGGGTGTCGACAGGGGAAGGTTTCTTGCTAAAAACAGGAGGTTCTATAAATAAAAAAATAACATCAGAACATATAAGTGTGCCTCTAGGGGTAGTTTCTTATTAATAGCAGGGGCCAAGATATTCAGAAATAGGAGTCTAAGAAGTTAGGACAGTAAAGTCATATTTAGGCATTTATATGTAACCTAATTCTAAAAGGTGCTGAGCATCTAACAGTTCAGACTGAGGTCATATTCTTTTCTACATCTATAAATTCCTAATAAAGAAATTTGATACCTATGCAAATACTTTGAATTCATAAATCCTATTCAGTTTCCCCGACAGAGGATGCTAATAAGGATAGGCTTGTCATGGTCTGACCTTCAAGATATTTAACCTCAGCTCACCCTATGACCAGATCTATTAACTTCATCTACTGCAGCTTCCTATCTCCTAAAAATTCTAGACTTCACTGTCAGTCAGTCTCTTCCAGTCACGAGTATGGTTTTTCCCATGCTGCCCTTGTGCATGACACAGCTCCACAAAATCAATAAATCCAGCACCTCCTCTTCTTATGAATGCCTTTTGCACACTTCCACCATGAAACTCACAGAACTCTGACCTTTGATAAAGAGTAGGCAAAGAGCTGGCTACAAAAAACGTTCAAGTATTTTATATCACAGCAATGTGCTCCTATTCCTGTTTCTTCTTCCTCCCTTATCCTATTATTTATTCTTTCCATTCACCTGTTGCATCTTGTCATTAGCCACAGATGAATAGTCTTTATGAAAGAGACTATCTCCTTGCATTTGTATAGTACACCTAGCATGATGGATTCCTTACTGGGTTCTCTAAATGCTGCTGCTACAAATACCACTAATGCTGTATAATACACACAATCATTTGGGTTAGGATGGGCTCTTGCTCCAAGTGTTATGCTATTGATGTCAAGGGAAACCATAATCTTTTGAAGCAACTATCTCTTCAGATCGATTTTTGCTATTTTGCCATTTAGGAGTAGTAGTAGGTTAAGGCACTGTGTATGAATGAAAGGAAATAAGAAAAAGAGATGTGAAATAGAGACTTCTAACCTTTTACTGTGACAACAGTACTGCAGCTTGCAGTACCAGCAGAATTGTGGGCTTCACAAATGTAATCGCCACTGTCTTCAATGCTGGCAGCAATTATGGTCAGAACTGCCACAGAATCACTGAATGACATTTGGTATTTTTCACTAGCATGGATTTCAGTGTCATTCCTGTACCACACAATTTTGATTTCAGGGGAACCACTTATTTTGCAATCAAGTTGAACTGAATCACCCTGTTTCACAAATCTTGATGCTTCTAATTTCTTAACAAACTTTGGAGCCTCTATAAACGAAATAAATAAATATAAATAAATAACATTCAGTTTCTCTTATTTGTCAAATTGACTGTACAGAATAAGCATTCTTGAGGAGATAGGAATTTTGTAATGGATATAACTTGCAAGAATATCATAGCTACAAAAGTACATTAAACTTGTCTTTGGATGCCAGCAAGAAGATGAAAGAAGAAGATGAAAACAAAATCAAGGGCTAAATTCTGTTCCCAGCTACATAAGTGGAAATGCAGAAATACTCCTTGAGCCCCAAGGAATTGCTCCAAAATATGAGCGGCAACCTGTAATGAAACCTGGGCTCTACTGAAGCCAATGAGAATTTTGTCATTGGCTTCACCCTGACCCAAATTTATGTATCTATAAACATGTACATTTTCTCTGTATACATATCTATGTGGTTTTAAACCTAAAATAATATTCCATGTAGGTTTCATACCCCAGACTAGTTTACTCATCCATAAATGGTGAGTGAATATCCATTAAAGACTTAATTAATGACCTTTATTGCCATAAAAATATAAATAAAAATAACACTACCTTTTTCTAAAGTTGAAATTTTATTGGTTTGTTGTTTTATCTACAGAAATCTTCCAAAAAATTGCTCCACAAAAAGTGTCACAATATTCTAGCTTAAAACAAATCTAACAATCAAAGAGCTAATTCAAACTTTGAAAAAAGAACATGAAAAATAATACATAAAATAACTATGATTTCAAGAGGAATGAAGGGAGAAATTAACAAGTTTGCCTAGAAACAAAATTTATACTCTCACACATTGTAGCATGAAGAAAAATATGAAGATTTAAAATCTGTGATAGCCACAGTTTAATGTCTGTAGTTTGAAAAGGGCCTCTCGGTTTACTTCCTACATTTGAAGACATAGAGGGTATTTTAAAAAGAAAATCAGCTACTTTCCTCTCAGGAAAACCACACAAATAAGGAATGCTTGATACAATACCTTTGACATTAAGTTGGGCTGAGCAAAAGTCTTTTCCAACTTCGTTACTAGCTTGGCAGGTATACTGGCCAGAGTCTCCTTTGCCTGATCTCAGAATTCTCAGGTGAGCTGTGTTTGCTATAAAGGTAATATTATAATTTCCTCCAGTTCGGATCTCCCTGCCATCTTTTGCCCAAGTGACATGTATTGGTTGGGCTCCAGTAACATGACATTCAAAATCAGCACTTTCTCCAATAGGAACTTCTATTGATGTAGGTTTTATATGAAAGAAGGGAGGTTGCTTGGGTTCTAGAAATTAAAAGCAACAATAAAATACTAACTGCTTTGTATTCTCATTAAGAGTCATCAAACATTGTAGATATCAGTTCATCTACAAAGAAAGAAGAGTAGACGGAGCCACCAAGCTTTAAGTATAAAAAGATTCAACAGCAAACAAACCTGAGACTGTGAGCCTTGCGCTAGAGACAGCAGTTCCAACAGGATTGGTAGCTGTGCAAGAGTATTGTCCAGTGTGATGCATTTCAGTTTGAGTCATCTGGAGAATTGCTACATTATCTACAAATGTTGTTTGCACATTATCGTCAACTCTTAAAGGTACACCATCTTTATGCCAAGTCACACTAAATGGTTCTGAGCCATTTAGGCGACAGGTAAATGTAATTGGTAAGCCCACTGTTTGCTCAATGTCCTTTAACTTCCTTGCAAATGAAGGCGGAAGTTTGCGCGCTGTAAAAAAACAAGTATGTTAAAAAATGCTTTGTGTGGTATTTTTGCAAGAGAGAAAGAGCTGTAAAGAGTAGTTTTGAACAAACTAACTTAAAAATCATCACCTTGAACTGTTAAGAGAGCCTTTGTAGTTGCAGTTCCTACACTGTTTTCTGCTTTGCAGATATATTCACCACTGTCATTGTTATCCACTTTGTTAAAAGCTAGAGTAGCAACATTGTCTTTAAAGAACATTTTATACTCAGGACTAGATCTTAGTTTTGTATCTCCTTTGTACCAAGACACTGTAATTTCTGGTGTTCCGGCAACTTGACAATGTAAAGTTGTATAATCTCCAACTGACACTTCTAGAGATCCCAAGTGTGTAACAAAATAAGGAGGTTCTAAAAAAACCAAATAGTCAGAATCAGTAATGAACAGTTATACCTTAGAAGAGACACTCTGATAAGAATGATGATGGAAAATAAAACAACATAGTAACACACCTAATGTAGAAACTAGTGCTTCACAAACATCCTCTCCTGCCTCGTTCTCAACATGGCAAGTGTATTCTCCTTCATCATCTTTTGTACTATTAAGAATTTCCAGAATACAAGATTTTTCTGTTGTGACGATGCTACATTTTTCAGACTGAGTTACAGTTTTGCCATTCTTCTTCCATATAACGGAGATTGGAAGGCTACCAGTGTATGTGCTTTCCAGAACTATGGATTTCCCTGGCTCAACACAGTGATCACTCAGTTTCTTCACAAACACTGCTGGTTCTAAGGAACAATAAGAATTTGAAAATATTGAGTGTATCTGTTCAAAGGTTGATATTTTAGAAAAAAAGAGAGAAATTTGAATCTGTACAAACCTTTTACAGAAAGATGTGCTGTACAAGATGCTTTGCCAGCATCATTAGTTACTAGGCAAGTATAATCTCCACTTTGGAGAGGACCTACGTCAAACAATTCTAGTTCTGCAACTGAATCCTCCAAATAGGTGTTACATTTATCCCCTGGCACAATTTCATTGGCCCCTCTAAACCAGTTCACCTTGAGTGGAGGGGTTCCTCTGATAACGCTTGTAAAAGTTACACTTGTGCCTGGTAAAACATCCAAGGGTTCGGGTTTCTTCACAAAAGAGGGTGGTTCTAAACAAACATTTTTAAAAAATCAAGTCAGTATCAAATTAACCTGATATTACCTTGTGCAATCTGAAGACGAAGAGCAAAGCATTTTATGTTTTGTTTCCCCCCAAAAATATACTCAGAAAATAATACATTCCCAAGAAAAAAAGATGATTTATTGTACAGAAAAGGATATATGGGAAAGTGCTAACTGGCCATCATATACTGACCTTGTACTGTCAAAACTGCTCTGCATTCATCAGACCCAGCTACATTAGTAGCTTTACAGGTGTAATTTCCCGTATCTGATGAGTTCAAGGAATTCAGTTGCAAAACACAGAGGTTATCTGAAAATGTGGTTTGATGCTTTTCTCCAGTAACTATCTTATTTCCATCTTGAAACCAGGCAATTGAAATAGGCAGTGATCCGGATACTTTGCACTCCAGAATTACCGAAGAACCCAGTACACCATATGTTTCCTTTAATTTTCTTGTGAAAGAAGGTGGAATGATTCGATCTGTGCAAGAAAATGTAACAAATCCCCAGTGGTTTAAAAGGCAAGAGCATTTCCTAAAGAAAATATTGGTGAAACGTGAAAGAAAAATTAAAGAACCAACCTAAAACATCAACTGAGGCGGTGCAGCTGCTTTTACCAACATCGTTCTGTACTGCAAAAGTGTACAATCCGCTGTCTCCCTTCTCTGAATCGAGAATTTTAAGCGTAGCTACTTTGTTGTGGACAGTAATTTTGTATTTGTGGCTACTTGTCAGTTCTTTTCCATCCTTAAACCAACCAACTGAAAGTTCGGGTGTCCCAGCCACTTTGCACTCTAATGTGCAAACATCTCCCACTGTAACTCTTACTGGTTCTGCCTTCTCTACAATGATTGCCGGCTCTGGAAGGAGATTCAAGCAATAACCATTGTCAATAACTCATTTTACTGGCTCAGTTTCTATAAACTGTAACGCTGCATTAGTATAAATAACTACTTTAATGATTTAATTTGCATTGTATTACAATCTGTTGAGTTAGGGGAGTTTATGATACTTCCTTTCTCCCACCATTTGTCTGTCTGTCTTACACTTTAAGCAGGCTGGGGGCACGGACTAGCGCCCAAGATCTTGGTGGGGACTTTAGGTGCTGTCCTAATACAAATACAATATAGAGACAAACAATAATGCTTATTCCACATCTGACTATCTGTGTAAGACAAAGTGTACTTTTCTCCACTTGGTTCCACCAGTCTCTTTCTTGGAGCTCTCACAAGCAGAAGACAAGAGTTAAGAACGGTGTCAAATTGTGAAGGGGTTCCATGACCAACAGTAGTTGGAGCCAAATAGGCTGTCAAATTCATTTCCATTTTAAACTCACAGTCTCCAGAAGGTACTGGTGCATTGACCCCCCAAGATCATTTTGAAACATGCAGATATCCCCCTACCCCACCATCACCTTTGTTACCGACCTAAAACTGTTAAGGTAGCCATACACTCTCGAGTTCCAGCATCATTCCTGATCTGGCAGATATACTTTCCAGCACTGCTAGGTTCTGCATTTGCAAGCTGTAGAGTTGCAATATTTTCCACAAATGTAATCCTAGTGTTTTTACTTTCTCTAATGACTTCTTCCTTGTCTTTAAGCCACTGGACAGAAATTGGTTGAGAACCTTCCACCGTTGCTTGTAATTCTACTGGTTCACCGACCACAACTGAGATATTGTTTATTTTCGTCACGAATTTTGGTGGTTCTGAACAAGAAACATGATTACAATAAAGATTGCCAGTGTTCATGTAAGAAACCAACAATAAGTGTCTTCCACAAGGGACCTGACAGGAACTTGTTTTACACAATTAAACTCACCTTTAAGTTTTACAGTGCAAATGCAAGAGTCACTCCCAACATCATTCTGGGCTTTGCATTGGTATTCGCCAACATCTGATGTTTCGACATTAAGAATGTGAATACTCGCATGGTAATTTTTTGATGTAACCTTATACTTTTTACTACTGCGGATTTGTCTCTTATCTTTATACCATGTAACTTCGAATGGCGGAGTTCCAGAAATTTCACATTCAAGACTCATGTCTGTACCTTTGAGCATGTCTACTGGAGAAGGCTTCCTGCTAAAAACAGGAGGCTCTACAAAAATAAAAGCATTTTATAAAGTTATTTGAATCTATGTAACAAACATAAAAAAAATCTTACAAAGTTACAACAGTCGCAGCAAGATAATGTTTTATGGGGAAAATCCATGGAATTGATTTGAATTTTCTGGGCATATATCGTACTGCTCTGTCTGTTTTGGAGGCTGATAAGTGAACAGATATGTGCTTTTATAGAATCTCTTTGAGCTAATGTAAACAAAGGAAACAACACTGTTATAGAACAGGTGTTACTCCCACATGTCTGAGCGCTGTAATAACAAATAATCTCATTTAAAAGTAAAATTAATCAGATTTCTGTTTCTTGTCCTTAAAATTTCAGTGCCACGAGACAGCAGATTTTAGATTTCTGAAACTCATGGTGCAACTGAAGGAATAATTTAGGGAGAGCCTCCACATCCATGAAGGATGGAATAAAGGAGGTATCTTAGAAAAATCTTCTTCATGACCTGATAAAATATAGGAGAACATGGCTAAAATGGAACAGAAAGAAAAAGGCTGCTCCAGAAAAAAGAAATAAGCAACACCCACGTGTATGAGGGGAGAATCACTGAAAATTCGGTTCAGTCTAATGGGGGGAAGAGTGATTTCTAACCTTTGACTATAACTTTAGTGCTGCAGCTTGCCCTGCCAGCAGGGTTGTGAGCTTCACATATGTAGTCCCCACTATCTTCAGTACTGAGGTGGTTCATTTCAATCACTGCCACAGAATCACTGAAAGACATCCTGAATTTTTCACTGGAAACAATTTCGTTGTCATTTCTGTACCATGCCACTCGGATTTCTGGGGATCCACTTATTTTGCATTCCAATCGTGCTGAGTCACCACGTTTTACTACTTTTGATGCTTCCAGCTTCTTAACAAACTTTGGAGGTTCTATTTAAAAAGAAAGCAGAATAAAATGGGGTGGACGAAGTAATTTCAGTATTAAAATTGAACAAGAAAGAGAAAGAAAAGAACTAATGAAAGAAATGGGGTACTAATACGTGAGTTAAGAGTTTCTAAAAAATCAAGAAAATACAAAAAGAATTATCTTGGCAGTATTTATAAGAGCAATACAAGGGGTCAACAGAAGACAGACAAGAAGACAGCAACACAAAACTAGCAATTGTGCACACCTGTTACCAGCAAGGTTGCAGTACAAGAATCGCTACCAACGTCATTGGAAACTTGGCAAGTATAATGTCCACTCTTTGAAATATCCACTGAATAAAGAGTTAAGAAACCTGTTGACCCTTCTAGCCCAATAAAACAATTAGGTTCAGATACAAGTTCCAAATCTTCTTTAAACCACTTGATTGTAAACGGTGGCGTTCCTTTCAGTACAGTCTTAAACTCCACCACAGAATTCGGTATGGCTTGCTGGTTATCAGGTTTTACTAGGAAACTTGCTGGCTCTACAGTTTCAAGGAAAGAAATGTTTAGTTACATACTTCGCAGAAGGAATGTTTGAAAAACGAAATAAAGTGAGCAATGAAGAAAACTAAAAGTTTGAAGTACTTCTTAAAGCAAATAAAGACTCACATAAAGAAAATAATACCATACATTTTTGCAGAATTATTCAAAGATTTAAGATTGTAATTATTTTTAAGAGATGTATTTTTCTATATCTACTACAGATAAGAGAAGATGTAAAGAGTTCCAAACCTTTCACTGTTAGGACGGAACTGCAAGAATCACTGCCCGCAACATTAGTCACACTGCATGTGTAATTTGCAGTATCTGCCAGTTCTAGATTAGAAATCTCCATTGATACAGTATTCTCATGACATAGGCTCCTGTATTTTGCACTATCATGTATCTCTTTTCCATCCTTATACCATTTCGCAGTAATGGGGAGTGAGCCAGAAACCTTACATTCCATATGAACAGATGATCCCAGAACTTGATCTACTTTTGTTAGCTTTTTAGTAAACGATGGAGGGATTGTTTGATCTGCCCAACAAAATGGCAAAAACATTTCAGTTAAGGTCCTGTAGCTCAAATAGCTTCACAAATACCAGTAAGCAATCAATTCCCCTCTCCTCACCCACCCACACAAAGAAAGCAATGAAGCAAAATACAAACCTAACACTGTTAAAACAGCTTCACAGGTGCTACTTCCAAAATCGTTTTCAACCTTAAAGGTGTATGTCCCACTGTCCTCCTTCATTACCGATTCAAGCCTGAAACTGGCCACGTTATTGTCAAAACTCATTGTGTAATATCTACTGGGCAGAAGTTGCTTGCCATCTTTGAACCATTTCAGTCTGAGTTCTGGTGTACCCGCCACAGTGCATTCCAAGGTCACTGGGTCTTTTTCAGTCACTTTCACTGATTTACTCTTTTCTATGATCTGAGCAGGTTCTGCAGCAAGAATTAAAGTGTAGATTCATTACAGCGCTCTCTACTGGTGGGAACAGGTTTTTTTTAATTACTTTCTACAAAATAAGCTTGAAAAGGCGTAGCTGACCAACCTTGTACTAAGAGTAAGGCGAAGCACTTTTCCACTCCTGACTCATTCTTTGCCTGGCAGGTGTACCTCCCCCCGTGACCAAGATCAATATGTTTTATTTTCAATGTGGCCACATTGTCCCGGAACGTAATATGGAAGTTTTCATCTTCCTCGAGAATTTTTTCATCTTTTATCCAGGACACTGCTATAGGCTGAGCACCCGCTACCGTGCACTGAAAAACAGCGGAACTTTTCAGAACCGTAGTGACGTTTTCTATCTTCCTGACGAAGGAGGGCGGCTCTGCATCATTACAAAAAAGAAGCCACGAAAAAAAGATATTGTTTAAGGGTTGTTCATTGGGTAAGAAACTGAATGTGTGGCGTTTGTTTCCCGATAACTAAACTGACCTTTCAAACTGATTTTTGTGCTGCAAGAACAACTGCCCCCATCATTTGATATGATGCACTGGTATTCCCCAGCATCGGAAAAATCACAGTTGGTTACGACGAGAGTAAATACGGATTCTCTGTCGGTCATGGCGTATTTTTTGCTGCTGCGGATCTCCTTGTTATTCTTCAGCCAAGTTACTTCAAAGGGAGGCGTGCCGGAGACTTCACACTCCAGCGTGGCATCAAAACCCTTCACCACTTCAGTGGGTTTCAACTCCCTTATGAATGTGGGAGGTTCTGTGAAAGATCAGGGGGAACACACAGAGCTTCTGAATAGGGAAAACGGAAAGAAAAACCCACATGTCTGGGTGGGGGGGGGGGTGGGAAGATTAATAACTAACCTTTCACTTTCAGTTCAATGCTGCAGCTTTCGCTCCCTGCGTCGTTGTGAGCTTCACAGACATAAATCCCACTATCCTCTACTTTAGCCCCGGCCACTTTGAAAGTAGCAAGGCCTTCTAGGAAGGAAATGCCATACTTGGCAGCATCAGTTACTTCATTCCCATCTTTGTACCAAGTAACGTGGATGGTGGGCGTGCCTGCCACTTGGCATTCAAAACTGGTGGCCTGTCCTTTCCTCAGAACTACCACTGGGCTAGGCTTCTGAAGAAACTTGGGTGGCTCTAAACATGGACAAAGAAGGCAAGACTTTATTGACTCAATTTACACCCCAGAAATATATTTTTTTTCCTAATTAAAAAGGAACAGAATCCATGCACACCTTTCACGAACAAGGTTGCCTTGCAAGCTGCTGTCCCCACATCATTGCTTATTTGACAGGTATAGTTTCCTGAATCAGAAATCTTGGCCGCAAACAGCTCTAGCACACTTGACGTGTCATCCTTCCAGACTGACCGAGTGGCTCCTGAGAGGAGCTCTTTGCTATCTTTAAACCACTTTATCTGCATGGGCGTGGTGCCATTCACAAGGGCTTTGAACAGAACTCTAGCATTGGGTATAGTATCTTGTGACTGTGGTTTTTCAACAAAATAGGGGGGTTCTGCAAAGAGTAAAAAAGAAGAGGAGAGGGAATAGTAGGAAAAAGAATCATTTTATGGTAAAAAGAAAGTCCAAAATAATAAACGGAATGTCTTGTTCTTGAGAAAGAATAAGAATCTCAAACCTTTGACTGTCAAATATCCACTGCACTGGTTACTTCCTGCTTTATTTGTTGCCTCACAAGTATAAGATCCACTGTCTGCACCTTCCAGCTGATTGATTTCCAGGAATGCAGTATTATCATGGAAAGAATATTTGTACTTTTCACTAGCCATTATCTCTTGGCCATCTTTGTACCACTGGATACTTATAGGATGGGAGCCAGACACTATGCACTCTAAGTGAATGAAAGACCCCTTAATGCTGTCCATTTTCTTGAGCTTTTTGGTGAACTTGGGCGGTATGATAAGATCTAACCAACACAGTAAAAACAAAGCGTTAGATCAGTTGGCCATAGGGCTAGTTCCCACATCAGGAAAGAACACATTTTAACCCCCTAACAGAAGAGAGACACAATACAAACCTAGCACACTGATGCTAGCGGTACAGCTGCTGCTTCCGACATCATTTTGAACCTCGAAAGTGTATTCTCCACTGTCTTTCTTTTCGGTATGAACTATCTTTAGGAGGGAGACTTTATCTGTAGTACTGATTTTATATTTAGGGCCCAAAGTCAACTCCTTCCCATCTTTGAACCATTTAGCTGTAATGTCTTTAGTTCCTGAAAATCTACACTGTAAGGTTGCCGGATCTCCCTCCGTGACATCAATTGAAACAGCCTTGTCAGTTATGGTTGCAGGTTCTGCGTTAAACACAGGGATATTTATGGATGTTAAGTGTGGTTTTTAATATTTACCATAACAATTAAAGTTACCTTTTCGAATGATTTGAAACCATGAAACGCTGAACCAACCTTTGACTGTCAGTAAAGCAGAGCACCTTTGAAGTCCTGCCTCATTTTTAGCTTGACAGAAATATTTCCCGTCATGCTTCACTTCAATAAACCTGATCAGGAGAGTGGCCACATTGTTCACAAAGGTCATTTTGACGTTGTTGTCTTCAATGACATCATCGTTATCTTTCAACCAAGAAACGGTGATGGGCAAAGAGCCCTTAATGGAGGCCTGAAACACAACTGTCCCGCCTCGAAGGGAGCTAATGTTTTCAATCTTCTTCACGAACTGCGGGGGTTCTATCGGGAAAAGAGAGGCTTGGTAAATTTCAGCTGCAGCGCCGAACTGTCTAATGTAGCCAAAGGAACATCTTTCCCCGAAGGATACCAACCTTTTAGAGTCACCTCGGAGCTGCAGACGCAGCTTCCGACAGCGTTAGTTACTCTGCACTGGTATTCCCCAACGTCTGAGGCGTCAAACCTGAAAACCTGCATGCTAATCAAGGACTCCTCAATGGTTATTCTGTGTTTCCTACTGCTTCTCACGGGCTTGTTGTCTTTCAACCAAAATACTTCGAAGGGAGGGGTACCCAACACCTCGCACTCCAAAACGACATCAGAATCCTTCAATATTTCCATGGGCTCAAACTCCTTCCTAAAATAAGGGGATTCTACAGCGCAAGAGAGAGATTGTGGTTTGCATTCATTAAGCCCTGGAACCTTTTAATGGTGCAACAAATGGGAGAAGGGAATTGGGGCCGGAGAAATTTGACACAAACCTTTGACTGTGATCACACTACTGCAAATATCTTTGCCGGCATCATTTTTTGCCTCACAGATATATTCCCCACTATCTTCAATGGCGACACCTATAATTTTGAGCATCGCCTTGGAACTCACAAAAGACATCTTATATTTGGCACTCTCTTGAATTTCCCTGTCATCTTTGAACCAGGTGATTTTGATCGGAGGGGTGCCAGTGATTTTGCAGTCTAATTGCGCGTAATCTCCTTTCCTTAGCAGCTGGGATGGCTCTAGCTTCTCGACGAAGGTAGCAGGCTCTGCGGATTTAAGATAGGCATTAAGAATACAGGAAGAGGCCGAGCAAGAGTGTAAAAAGCAAGGCGCCAACTTCTCAGTTCACTGGCGCCTTGACGGCTGCACCAATGCGACTGAGCGCAGCCCAAGATGTCAAGAAAGAAATGCAAACCTTTCACAAACAGGTTTGCACTGCACGCAACGGAACCAGCCACGTTGGTGACTTTGCACATGTAGACCCCTGAGTCAGAAGGTTTTACTGCGTAGAGTTCCAAGTAACTCGCTAAAGCTTCGGTCATGATATAGCAGGCTCCGCCGGTTTCCAGCTCACTATCGCCCTTAAACCATTTGATTGTGAGCGGTGGGGTTCCTTTTAAGGTACTCTTCAATCGCACTGTCGATCCGGGAGCTGCTTCTTGGGACTCCGGTTCTACCACGAAGCTAGGTGGCTCTACATGGCGTTGCAAAGAAATAATGGCAAAGAGTAAGAAGGGCAACCTGTGCGGGGGGAGAAATGAATCATTGAATGCCACACCCAAGAGGAAAATACAAAAAGAGCTGCCAAACCTTTCACAATCAGAGTGCTACTGCTTTCTTTACTGCCCGCCGAGTTTTTGGCCCTGCAAGTGTACACGCCAGAATCGTTCGTGTCTAAATGTTTTATTTCCAAGGACGCAGAACCTTCCGCAAATACTACTGTGTACTTGGCACTGGTAGCTATCTCGTCGTCATGCTTAAACCAGGACACACTCATGGGAAGAGAGCCAGAGATTTTGCAATCCAGGCGGCAGGAAGCGCTAACTACGCTGTCGACGTTTCTCAGTGGTTTAACAAAGAACGGCGCGATGGTTCGGTCTGTGCAACACACAACAAAGGGGGGGAGAAGTGACGTTAGCGTTTCAGTGTCTAAACGGATTTCGGCGCGACTTCGGTTTCGACCAGGATTGGCCTTTGCCCCAAGCAAGTTACCAACCTAACACAGTCAAGGCGGTGGTGCACGAGCTGCCTCCGACATCATTAGCAATCTCGAATGTGTATTCGCCACTGTCTTGTATTTCGGCGGCGTAAAACTTGAGCTGGGCAACGTTATTTTTAAAACTGATCCTATACTTTTTGCTGGAAACTAGCGGTTTCCCATTTTTGAACCATTTCGTTTTTAGCTCTGGGGTGCCTGTCACAGTGTATTCCAAAACGGCTGGATCTCCCGCTGTCACCTGAATCAAATCGGGTTTCTCGGTAATTTGGGCCGGTTCTATAACAGAATCAAACAGTTGTCACTTGGGTCGAAATGGAATCGCTTTCCTTTACCTGTAGAAACGCCCCTCCCTAGCCTCTACTGACCTTTCACTGCTATTTCTCCAAAGCACGTTTGACTTCCTGCATCGTTCTCAGCCACACAAGTGTACTTCCCACCAGAACTAATCTGGACAGCCGCGATCTGCAGCGTGGCCAGGCCATTTTCAAAGGTCACTTTGACTGTCTTATCGTCTTTAATAATGTCCTTTCCCTTCATCCACGTTACAGAAATAGGAGCGGACCCTTTCACCACGGCCTGCAAAGTGACTCTGTCGCCAACAAGGGCCGTAACGTTTTCCACTTTCTTAATGAAAGACGGCGGTTCTAAGTCAAAAAAGAAAATCTTGCTTATTACTCCATCTCGCCGACACCCTAAGCGCTGCCTTTTATTGACTTGGCATCAGTGAACGGGCTGATTAGCTAGAGCAGGAGGGAAAGTTGGGGGAGGAGGGAACTGCGTTTCCAAGCCGGAAAAGCGGTGGGTTGAACACATCACCCGATGTAAGGTGTTCAGCCCCCACAGGAGGGTGAGTGGTGACTGAATGGCTTAATGTTACTTCTTGCAGCCTCGCCTAAGATTTTACATCGTTGCACCTTCTTCTGTCCCTTCTAAATTCAGAAACAGGGTGGCAGATGCACCGAAGATATAAACGGCACATCAAAGAGGAGGAGAAGAGAAGAGGAGGAAAAAACGAGAACGAAGCAGGATTTCTTCTACCTCTACATTATGTTAAAGGAGAGTTTTCCTTTGCTCACTAACCTTTCAGTATGAATGTTGCCCCGCAGAAGCATTTACCAACTTCGTTAGCCACCGCGCACTCATATTCACCAACATCAGCACTGTTAAAGGAAGAAATCTCCAGAGAAACCAGAGATTTCTGAGAGATCAACCGGTATTTTTTACTACTGCGAATCTGCTTCTTGTCTTTAAACCAGCTAATTTCGAACGGCCCGGTCCCAGCGACCTCACACTGAAGTGTGGCGTTTGTCCCTTTCACTATCTCTGCCGGTTCCAGGGTTTTGATGAAAGAAGGGGGTTCTATAAAAGTATGAAAGCACCAGCAAAGAATTAGTGGCTGACACTGCAGCAGAAAGTCGTTTCGCAAATAAATTTGCCAGAGACTGTAGGAACAAACCTTTGACAACTATTTCGGTGCTGCAACTATCACCTCCCGCATCGTTAACTGCCTCACACGAGTAACTCCCACTATCTTCAACTTTCACCTCGGAAATAACTAGCGCAGCTACAGAGTTGACAAATGACATTTTGTACGTGTTACTCTCTCTAATTTCTTTGTTATTCTTGAACCACGTCACTTGGATTTCAGGAGACCCTTTGATTTTGCTCTGAAGGTGCGCTGACTCGCCCGGTGTCAATAAATAAGATGGATCGACCTTCTTCACAAAGGACGGTGGCTCTAAAGAAAGA
Organism: Pelusios castaneus; assembly: GCA_007922175.1. Lineage (NCBI taxonomy): Eukaryota > Metazoa > Chordata > Testudines > Pelomedusidae > Pelusios > Pelusios castaneus. The sequence goes on from ML685793.1 coordinate 15,690,725, forward strand.
TTTAAAAAAGAAAGAAACCTGAAAGATCGATTAAACGCAGTAGCAAAACCGAGCATGGAGAAGTACTACCAGGAATCCCAACTAAGCCACAGTGCTAGTGATTCTGTAGGAAAAAGAAACACGTTTATTTAAAGAAACAAAGAAAGAATGATTAACACTTCCCTATCACAACCCCCCCCCCCCCCCCCATAATCTATAGGCGAAAATATGTTTATTTAAACAAAGAAAGAATGAAAGATTTTTAAAACCCAGGAATAAACCTAAAGAACTTCTTGGTCAAAAGAAATATTTAGGTGACACGGAATACAATGGAAGCTAAAATGGAACATTCATTAATAACAAAGAAAATAGTTCAGAAAAGACAGAAATAAGATTTTAAAAAAAAAAGACGCAATGTCCTCTAAACACAGAATGCTGAGACCAGACAGGGTGGAAATCAAGTGACTAAGACCAGTGTATAATGTTCAAAGGAGACGAACAATTGGCTTACCTCTGATAGTCACAGTTGCGGAAGTGGAGCTACTCCCAGCCTCATTGGAAGCAGTGCATACATAATTTCCTGAATCTTTAAGTTTAGCCAGTGGAATGTCAAGTGATGCTATTTTGTCTTCAAAATAAATTTTATAATCTTTGCCTGGGGGTATTTTGTTCCCATCTTTATTCCATGCTACCGTTACTTTCCTGTCTTCATCTACTTGGCACTCGAGACGTATCTTCTTATTGACAGCGGACTGCACCGATTGTAGTTCCTTAATGAAATGTGGTTTATCAATAACCACCAGTTCTCCCTGGCAGATGTCTGCCCCAAACCTGTTTGAGGCTTTGCAAGTGTAAATTCCTCTGTCGTTTACTATAACGTGTTTAATTTCTAATACGTGCTTATTATCAACGGTTGAAATCTTGTGGTGCTCCGAGGAAGATATGGCAGTGCCGTCTCTCTGCCACACTGTGTCGATGACTGGAGTGCCTGACACTGTGCACAGGAACCTTGCACTTTTACCCACAAAAGTAGTGATAGATTCGGGTCTGGTAAGAAATGTTGGAGGGAGCGCTTCTGCAAAAAGAAACGATTTCATAGTTAAATTGGGCTGGCACCAAAGCCACTAGTGTCTCTTGTCTACGCCAAGGCAGAGAAAAGGAGGAGAATAGTCTGTCCTCCGACACACGTTTTAAAATAAGGCTGAGCAATAAAGACATTGAAAGGTGAAAAAAGAATGAAAACGTTTTGGCCGTCGGGACCGATTTATCGCAATTCCCAGTGTAGATTCAAGAACCAATATTCTAGTTAGCAAGCGTGGAGAAAATGCCATATTCTTGTGGTCCTGTATTAATTTATACTGGTTTCCTAATTGAACTAACCCCTAAAGACACCAGACTGAAAATAAACAAAATCCACCCTCCCTACATTTAGACCGCAGCAAAAATATAAGGGAAAACATAGAAGATATTATAAATATGTTGGTTTTAATATTCATAAAGTCCTCTAAAATGAGCTATGTCTGCAAACGTCTTTTAGTCCCTGCAAGATGATTACTGCACCCAACCATTAAATTATTGTCCAAGGGTAGCGCCTGAATGCTCCAGAAAGCAGAGCTTCCGTAACCAGTACAACTAGAACATGAACGTTTACACTGAGCGTTATACCAAAGAAACCGGATCAAAATAAAAAATCTCCAAGCAGACTGACTTTTAATTCATGTATTAAAAATGAATTTGAAATTCTTCTCTCAGGGCTGAAGACATTGAATTCTTGCTCGGTGACTCAGAAGCCAGTGACTAAACAAATAGATAGGTTTTTAAAATGTGTAGCCTCCTATAGTTATCCTCTGAAGGTTAAATAATGTCTCCATCAAATAATCATATGATCTGGATTCGATCACCCTTCCCCACCCAATGAAGTCCTGAAATCCATTAAATCAATTCCCAACCGCTAGCAGGTTTTTCCTTCGCTGGATGCCGAGAGAAGCAAACCAACCAACCAAAGGAAACCCTTGACACCGCTTTTGTCAAAATTCGATTCTTTTCTGTCTTCACGTCGGGCAGAGACGTAAAGACTAGCAGCCTGAGCCTGTGTGCAATATAATCAATAATCCTAAAATAAGTGTATGAAACTAACAAAACAGTGCAAAAACTGCAAAATAAGGCAGACAGGAAAAGGCATTAAGAAACCGTACTTACCAGTCACCGTTAAAACTGCCGTAGAGCTTACACTACCATACTGGTTGGATGCTTTGCAACTGTATTCTCCACAATCAATTACTTGCGGTCTTGGGATTTCCAGCGTGGACACGTATTTAGCCGTACGTATGGAGTATTTGTCGCCGTCATATATTTCTCGACCCGCTCTATACCACTGGAATCTTACATTAGGAGCAGTCTCAATCTCACAAGTAAACTTGGCAAGGTGGTTCACGGCTACCTCCTGCGACTCGAGCCTCCTCCTCAGTATCGGTGCCACTAAAATTGGAAGCACCAATTAATTCGAACACCCGCTTTAGTCTCCGCTTCCCCCAAATAACTGTTAATGAAGTGACCAACTGAAATTAGATGGGTGGTTTACTAGCAATCCAAGGAAAGTGACTGTAAAGAAAACAGAGTGACTGTCAAAAATGAAAGCAGGCTAGAAGCAGTGCTAACCTAGTGAATGGACGATGCATCATGAAATCAGAGAAAACACTAAGAGGTGACACTACTAGACACGTGCACAATGTGATATAGAAATATACCACGTTGTACTGGAACAGTGGAAAAGGTGAAAATGTATGAAACTGTGCTAAATAATGGAATGACTATAAAGACCTGTTGCAATGACGAGAAGGAAAACACCAGTGCACCGATCGCTGCTTTGTGGATAAGGGGATGAAAGTGTCGAGGCATGCTCTGTTAAGAAAGTCTGATGCAAGACTGCTCTGTAATTGAGTTTTTGTCCTTTTATGGGACGAAATAAAAAAGACAACTAACTGTATTACAGAAAAGTAAGGAGGTGTGAATTATTTTAGGGAAAAGTGGGAAGGAAAAAGGAAAACAATTTATAGAATGTCAAATAACACATTGGAAGTGGAGAAAGGGTAGGGGGAAACCATGATTAGTTCTGTGATTACATTAATGAAGTCTAATTACTTTTCATATCCGTATCCAGAGCGCTATGGAGATACAGATATAGATACATATGTTCTATTGGATTAGAAAATTAGTGAGTATTAGAAGGCAATATTTTATCCCTATAATCCAACCTCTTTTTACAACTGTGAGTTTCGCTGATGTTGCTGTTTTCCCACCTTCATTCAGTGCCTCACAGGCATACTCTCCTTGATGCACCTCCTTGTGCACTTTGTTGATTACTAGTGTGTATGTGTCATGATCTTGTAAACACTTGAACTGTTTGCCTGAAGACACCAGTTTACCCCCAAAATACCAATTCACCTTTTCGGCGTTTGTTATGACAGATATAAAACTCAAGCTCTCATCTTCCTCGACAACAGTATCTACAAGATTTCTGCGAATGACGGGGCAGTCCCCTGGCTTCCCTGCCTGAATTCTGAGAACCTCTCCACCATCTTCCTCAGCTATTTCCTCCTTTTTGTCACTCATTTTCAGTATTCCCACTGGTTTCTCCAATGGCCCAGCTGCTAAAGCCACGTCTGCAGTGACTGCGGTTGCACCGACGTCTCTGATCTGACTTTTGACAGCAACCACGCTGACCGCTCGCGCTGACAACAGCTGTTCCAGCTGCACATCTGGCGCTATCGCTATTTCAGCCTGCTGAGGCTCCGGCCCATCATACAGCGGCCCGGCGGATTCCTGCTGCAGGTGCTTATCAGTCACAGTAGCCGCAGAGATGTCTGCGAAAGGCGAATGAGTAACAAACAACTTCTGGGGCCTGATTACCGATACAAGACTGGCTCGGTCCGCTCTCAGAGCTCGGATTTCTTCGCGAGTAATCGAATACAAAACAGCCTTTAGTTCGGTTTTCAAGTCAGCTCTTCGGGGGTACGTGTCCTCTAAAGAGCCCGTTATTTCTAGGGGACTGGCGCTCCCGCTGGTTACAATGTGGGTGCCCCTTGCGTATTTCGGTTCTTTGTGGATTTTCGCTGTCTGTACGGCACCCTCGATGCTTGTGAAATCACTCAGCCACTCGGAGAACAAGAGCTGCTGTTCACTTGTGGTTGCAGCTCTCAGGGCGCTTCGGAGCTGAGTCTTGACGTCTAAGCTGCAGCCCGCGGGAACACAAGGAGCAAAGCGGTTCTCTTTGGTAAAGACGTCTGGGTCGCATCTTTCCTGGGCGCTCAGGGCCACCCTCTGTTGCTTCTCCGCCTTCACAGTGTCAGCCTCCGGCCTCGTCAGTTCGGCGGCGTGCTCCTCCGTGAGAGGCTGCTTTTCTTCCAGGGTTAGCGGGAGCCGCACTGATTGCCCCTCTTGGATCCTGGCAGCCAAGTCCTGCTCTGCGGCGTCTAACAAACTCGCGCTCTCCCGCACGCCACCTTCCTCGACCCAAACCGATTCCGACGGGAACCTGGGCTCGGCTGTCGGCTCAGCCCGCGCGATCGGAGTGTCCTCCAGCGGGTCGGTCTGCCCCTGGCCGATGGCCCGGCTCTCAGCCACGCTCGGGACCTGCATGACACGGCAGGAGGCGGCTCTCCTCAGGGCTGCCTTCTGCTGCCTTTCTGCCGCCTCGACGGTCTGTTCCTTCGGCAGGGGCGTATCCTCCGCCACGGTGGCCAGGCAGCGCGGAATCGGCGCTTCCACTGTAGCCGCAGGGCGCAGCCCTTCTGCGCGACCCCGAAGAGCCTCCAGTTGCTCCGCCTGCAGCGCGCTCTTCGCCTCGGTCGTGGCGGCCCGGCGCAGCATCTTCTCTTCTCCCAGTGAAAGGCCCGAGGCCAGCGGTTTCCGAAAAGCCAGCGGCGTCTCCTTCTCCAGCACGTGCTCCCACTGGGCGGTCTGGGGCCGGAGGGGGGCAGCGGGCTCCTGGCGCGGCTGGACGCGGAGGGGCTCGCGCGGGGCCGGGCACGGGCCGGTGCTTTCCCAGGAGAGCGGGGCTCGTTCTTCCCAGACGGGAGCCTGCAGCAAGGCGGGGCTCTCCCTGGAGGCGGCTTGCTCCTCGGGCGGCGCCTCCGGACTGCAGCGTCCCTCCATCGGCAGGGTGCTTTGCTCGTGCACCACCGGCGCGTTCAGCAGCTTCTCGCCCTCCCTGAGCGTCTCCGCCGTCACCGGCCCGCCCAGCGCAGGGACCTGCGGGGCGCGATCAGCTCGGAGCGACCGGATCTCCACGGTCAGGGGCGCCGCTCTCACCAGCCGCTCCTGCGCCCAGGCTCCCTCGTGCGGCGCCTCAGGGGCCCCCAGGCCGGCCTCTCTTACAAACATGGCCGGGGACTCCGTGCCGGCCACCTGGAACCCTGCGGGAGGCTCCGCGGTCGCGCTGGCTTGCGCGGGGGAAGCCGAGTCCAGCTCCTGACTGTGAGCCTCGCGCAGCGGCCGCGCTTCCAGCGCTAGGGCGGCCCACAGCGCCCCAGCGCCTTCCAGCGCCGGCAGCCCGCTCTCCAGCCGCGGCGCGTCCAGCGGCAGGCACCCTTCCTTGGGCAGCTCCTGCAGGGCCTCCACTCGGGCGCTGTGCACGGCGGGGCGCGGCTCATAGGCGAAGCTCACGGCCGCCACCTCGCCCCCGGCGCCCGGGAGAGACACGGCTGCGCCCGCGATCACCGGCTGCTTCTCTTCGGCCACAGCAGCGAGGAAGGGAGCGTCTCCTCCGGCAGCCGTCAGGCCGGCCCGGGCCGGCGGGCTCGCCCGCAGCGCTTCCTCCTTCTCCGCCTGGCAGCTCTCTTCCACCAGCGGCAGGCACAGGCCGGGCAGCGGCGGGCTCTGGATGGGCTCTAGACGCTGCTCCGAGAGGCTGGTGCTGAAAGCGGAGTGAGGGACCTCCAGCAGAGAGCCCGGCTTCCCGCTCCCGGGCCACTGGGCTGCGGGCACGCCAGCCTCGCTGCTCTGCTGGCCGGCAGTCTCCTGGGAAGAGCTGGTCAGATGATCTTGCACGACGCTCTGGTCCCTGCCCTGAAACGCGCCAGGTGTGGCCGGGAGCACAAGCAGTTCTGCCGAGCAAGTGGCTTCCCCCAGCGGATTTAGCGCTTTACAGGTATACAAGCCCTCGTCCTCTCTCCGACACGCGTTGACCATCAATGAACCGGAGCCGTCAGGACTATGAACCACAGTGTAGTAGACATCGGAGAAAATCAGGTGACTGCCCTTAAACCACTGCACCTCGGGGCCAGGTTCTCCAAGCACTGCATACTCAAATACCACAGGGAGACCCTGAGCACACTGAGCGGGTTCCACTTTCTTAACAAAGCAAGGGGGACAGGGACTTACTTTCTTCTCTAAGGGTCTCTCCACCTCTAGTTCTACCCCCGATTTTTTGGAGACTTCCCCAGTCTCTTTTGGCTTCACCTTTAAATAAGCACTGCATGCTGTCTCTCCATACTTATTACTGGCAATGCAAGTATATTCCCCCTCATCTTCAGATTTCGTGTAGAGAATGATAAGACTATAATCACTGCCATCAAAAACAAGCTTGTAATCCGTGGAAGAAGTTAACTTCACTCCATTAAAAAACCACTGAATTTTAGGTTTTGGATTGCCAGTTACAGTAACGGAGAGTTTAGCTACATCTCCTAGACTTATTTCGGCATTAGAAACGTGTCTGAGGAAAACCGGGACGATGCCGCCCTCTGTTTTCATCTCTAATTTGCTGGAGTAAACTGAATTTTCAGGCATAAATTCAAGTGTTTTATCTCTATCAGACAATTGAAGGCCGCTGCTGTAACTTTCCGTTCTTTCTTCCTCAGCAGACACAACAACAGAACTAGAAAAGTCTGTATGGGAAAAAATTATTTAGTTTTACTAAAATGTTTTGCTGAAAACTTGTATTAAGTAATCACTAGAGAATATGAATAAAATAGGTCTGTTATTGTCATTATGTGTTGTATACCTTGTCACATTCTCAATAAAATAAAACAACTTAATTTCCTGTGTTCTTTTTCCATCATAATAACTCATACTATGTGATTCCATTAAATTGAGAGCCATATCATGCTATCAATTTTTATAGAGAACTCCCTGTTTGGATCAATGGGGAGACCCGTTAAAAAGCTGAGGGAACCATCTGGCTGAAATATTTTTGTACAATTTATTTAAGTTACAAAATATTAATATTCCAGTTGTGTGTGTATTTTAACTAGTAGAATCAAAGTTGTGCATTTATATGCATATTTTATATGTACAGATTAATTAACAATTACATAAAATTTATGAAAAGCTTCTAATTAATATTCCACTGCACTAAGAGAATGTCATTCAGAGTTCATACTCTGGTGTCCTTGTTATCTTTAGATACTTCAGAGGACACAATAAAGTATGATGCCAAGTACTGGAATTCCTGCAGTATCTAAAAAGAAAGCCCACTCACTTTCCTTGGTTTTGTGGATTAAAGAAGATCTTTTAGGTTAATTTAATGTTGATGCTGTGTTGTATTGTTTGAGTGGTTTTAAAAGGAGAGGAAGAAGTTCTGGATAGATATGTTTGTTGCTCTTAGCAAATCATTGATACAAAAGGTAGTAATGGAACAGTTGTGACAGCCAAATTGTTTATCTCAAATATTTCCATTTTCTTTTTCAGTAGTGTTTTCAAGCTCTCCAGGATCAGTGAAACAGGTAGAGAGTTTGGAAACCAGATCCTGCCAAGTCCTTATCAGTCAAATTTTTTACTGAATTCTGAATAAAGCTTGCAGTATTTGGCCCTAGAAATACTTGAAATGTTTCAACAAAAATAAAAAGCAATTAGTGGAAAAAAATATCTCCCTGTTATCTTATAACTAACGACATGTTCACAGTTGTATGAGTTAAGTCAAAAAAGGTCTGAGAAAATACTGAAAAGGGAAAAGGAGCACAAAAACGCTCCATCAGATGCATTCATTTATATCTCTAGATATTACTAAGCTTTTCTCAAATAAAAAAAATGAAATATTTTTTTTTAAATTGCAGAAATAGGCAAACTACAAGAAGTATTAGAAAATCACTCATGCTGTTATTTAAATATTTTTATCTTTTGAGGAATGAGCTTATAATGTACGTTTATGAATTTTGCCTGTAAGAATGGTGCTATATTTCAGAAATACCATAAAAGCATTACGGCTAGGAGCTTGATGGGGCCAATTTTGCCAGGCCTACAGTCACTGAAAATTACCTTAAGTCCCACAGAAATCAAAAGGGACTGTTCCCATAGTAAGGTACTAGTCAAGGTGAGCCAAGGTGGCCCTGAGACTTTGTAAAGACTGTACAGTGGAATTTCAATCCATGGGATCAGCTCCAGTGATGATAACAGAAAAGGTACAAACATATTTTGTCTGCTTGCTTGCTCTCCCCTGAGGGAATGTATTCTTTTGGGGAAAATGAAAAAATTATAAACATGTGAGAAAGCTTTGCATAAGGGAATATAGTAGAATTCACATACTTTTGTGTGTTCCAGGATGGTAAATTTAACAGGAAATCCACAGACAAAATGTTTTAAATGCTTTACCAACACATATTTAACAAATGACTAGAAACAATTAATTTAAATATTTACATATTTATTTCACAAATATCATCTACATTAATATTTAAATTATAATATTGATTACAAACATACATCAATTACCCACTTTTTAAAATACTGTGTCTTGAAGAATGAAAAAACATTTAACCTGACAATGAAATTACTAATTTTCTTAATTTCTACTTAAGCACTAACTTTAAAAGCTGTAGGGACATATACGGATCATAGTTACGCTAGTAACTCTGGAATAACATTACTGAAATCAAGAATAGCTCTGGATTTATGTCATTGTAACTTAATTCATACCCTGACACACAATATTTTTATATTAATGTCCTTGGCCAAACTCATACAGTACATGGAAGTTACATTTTAAGTAATTCTTTTAAATATTTATTTTATATATAAAGTTCATATCTAGATTTTGAACTTTCCCAGAGTTTGGACAGTTTGGATCAATTTGAGCCAATTTCTACTAAAAATGTATACTAAAATCACATATTTAACATTTAGGATAATTGTACAAAGTTTATTAAAGTCAATGTGCCCATTCATTTCAATGGACTTTGTATCAGGCCTTCAATGTCATACGTATTCTATAGGTAAATACATTTCATGCATACTTCTCTATGGACTGCTACTGTCTAATAAACAAGCAAATACTATGCATCTGTACAAGGAATGAATATGGAGACAATACAAAACTATTCCTATCCAGCTCAATGTTGAATCAAACACTGTCACTTTTCTTATCCTACAGTGTTTTCAACGGAAATTAGTTTAATGACAATGACACTTGTAAAAATCTTAGCTATTTAAATACACATGTACTTTAATGTGTACTAACATTTATTTTGTGGTCATCAGCAGTATTAAAATAATTGGTCTTCCTATACTATTTAACAGAGTTTAGCCAAGGAAAGTGACAGAGCAATAGATTTCATCCACTCAGTTTAATTTCTGAAGATGCCCACTACTTGCTACCTGCACTGCGTAATGCTAAATAAGACTTTCCAAACGTTATAGCACAATCAAGCAATAGTAATGTGAGATATTTTACTGAGTACACTCCAAATTCGTGGTGTGTGACCCTTGAAAGGTTTGTAAATTTGATTAATCTAAGCAGTTTAGGTGGATCTAAACTACAAAATTAGTTTGGAAACGTCTAAAAAATTGGACTTGTCAGATTTTTAGTACTTCCTGTTTTGTCATGGACACAAAATACGATGAGAACAAATACTCTAAGTATTTTGGAACTTCTGTTTCAGGTCTAAACAAAATATGGAAGTACGGTGATTGATGAAATTGAGGGTTTTTTTTAAAGTTAACCACAATTTTTCAAACTTCAAAAAATTATTTTTTTCTTTAAAACCAAGTCCTTTCTCCTTTTCCTATTTAAAATATGCATTAATGGCAATACTCATGGAAGAGGTTTCCTAAGATGATTTTCATTGTTTTTCTGGGAGAAAAGAGCCACAAACAGGCAAGCTCTCAAAATGGAAATATTTTATAAACACTTCAGTAAATTCTCATGTGTAGCACTCTGCAGATTTCCTTTATTATCTTTGAGGGCCATCACCAACATATTGGAGGATTTCAATGGAAGCATCACTACCTATTAGGAGATGTTTCTATTGAAACATCCCAGTGTCCTCAATAATAGTTGCAGACCAAATACTCCTGATTGATTTCATGGAGATTTTATAAAAATGGATTTTTCAATTTGCCCATGAATGCTAGATGAGTACCATCTGACCCAATTTTCTCAGGCCCTTTATGATTGGGTGCTGAATTCAGAATAAATCCCTACTAATGCAATGACACTGAGTAGCTTCTTCTGTGATGCTTCCAGTGTTTTGAGATACACATAACCCTCATAGGAATACACATCAAATACAGAGTTGAGAACATTAATGAAAACAACTGACTATACAAAAGCATTATTTCTTTTAAGTTTGAAATCATGCTTCTTAAAAACATTTTTAAAATCAACTGACAAAAATTAATAAGTAGTCCTAGCATTGTGTAAAGAGGCAGTGAAATAACTATTCATTTTTAAAACAATAATTCAGGGGTGCAGAGTTTAGGGTTTCATCTAAACTCATTTTATATATATAAACGCACACATGCACGCACACCAAAAAGTAGTCATATAATTATAGATTTTTCCTTTTTCCTACAAATGAATTATTAAATCAATCTAAAGAACAATAGCTGTGCTTATATTGAAAAGAAACTGCTTCATATAAAATCTGATTCCATTTTGTTTCTGTTAATTCAGTGCTCAACCTTACATATTGGTAGAAGTATTATTGACAGAAGAAAAATGAATTCTCAGAGACTTAGTTCTAATTTTTAAATGAAAAATGTTCAGTGAAAGTCTACTGCTTTCTTATTACTGTATATTTTTATTCATAAAACAGGAGTACAGGGAAAGAGAGGTTTTATTCTTATGGCTTCATAGTTACATTCTGTCTGTCAATTTACTGAATGGCATCTTTTCCTCTAACTTTTAAAGGTAGAGTATACAATATATTTATATCCATTCTTATTCATTGATAGTAGAGATACAAATCCTGAAGCCCCTACTCAGCCTTTACTGCAGGAAAACTTTAACTGGGCTTGATTTTTTGTGTCACTTGCATTGCTTTTGCAGCAGAATAATGTCATCAACTTCAGGGAAGTTATTCTTGATTTACAATCAAGATCAGAAATAGGCCCACTGTCTTCAATAGCAGTTTTGTGGGAATAGGGACTGTTTAAAATAGAGATCAGGTGGGTGAGGTAATATCTTTTATTGGACCAACTTCTGTTGGTGAGAGACACGAGATCTGTTCTTTAGTTCTGGGAAAGGTTGATGATGTGTAAGCACTTCAGGATTTGACTGAAAAAAAAGTTTTATCTTCTAATAAAACATGTATATAGTGAAAAGTACATATAAAGTAGTATTCCACATATATTTAAGTTATAAGAACACAGCAGATTTCCTATTTCAAGATGCTTGCTAGGCCCTCAACACAGAGATGACTGCATTTCTAAATAACATGAATATATATACACATGTATAGGGAACAGACAAAGGTGTTCTCATATGTAAGTAAAAACAATGAAAAGAGTACCTTTAACATAATGTGCAAGGAGCGAAATTAGTCATTTATAGAATGCCTGCTCAAGAGCCCTGCATGCTTAATTCCTAAGGCTATGTGGCTATGTCTACACTGGCAAATTAAGTCGACTTAAGGAGGCTTCAGTGGACTTAAATTAAGCTGCATCCACACTAGGCTTTCATTAAGTCGACTTAAGAAATTCCTTAAGTTGACTTAATGAACGCTTAAGTCCACTTAATAAGAACCACTTATTAGGTCAACTTAAGCCTGCTTAGGTCCACCTAACCCTTCTTTAGGTCGATCTAAGCCCAGTGTGGATGTTTAAGTGCACTTTGTTAAGTCGACCTAAAGGCAGTTAGGTCAATTTAACAAAGTGGACTTAGTCCATGTCCATGGACAGCACTTTGTTAAGTCGACTTAATAAGGTCGATTTTAAGTTGACTTAAAGTTGACCTTATTAAGTTGACTTAACAAAGTCGACCTAACTTTTTGTAGTGTAGACATAGCCTGTGAGACTTGAGTGGTGCCTGCGCAGTTTTGAATTTCATCTCTCAATGAGCATTAAAATATAGGAAGCACCTAAAGTGAATGCTACAAGTTTACAGACAGAATTTATGGACAATGCGAACCTATTGTGTGTTTAATCCAAACATGTATTTGGAAATCAGGCATGGAAATTCAGCATATGTTTAACACAGCAATTGTCTCAGCACTTCCTGCTCTGTTTGAGGCTATACATGTGTATTCCCCTTCATCATCTTGGATTAAATTTCCTATAATTAGGTTATGATAGCCCATCTGCCTTTCCTCCATACAGTACTTATTCCCCTCAAGCAATATCCCATCTTTGTACCAACTTATACTAGGGTTTGGAGAGCCAACTACAAGGCACTGAAAACATGCAGAGGCACCTATTGATGAAGTACAGTCAAAAATATGTTTGATAAATTTTGGAGGGACTTCTGTGACCTGGAATTCAAATGAACAACTATCTGAGCTCTCTGCTTTAAATTCTATTCTCTCTTCCTCGGATGGCTCAGCAAATACATCAAAATTAATATTGACACATTTTTCTTCTTCCTTTTCATACTCTTGTTCTGTGACAGCTACCAATTTGACAGCTTTCTGAGAATCAGTGTTGTGCTCAAATTCAAACTCAAGCTCTATTTCGGTCTTGTTGCCATTTGGAATAGTATTGTCTACAAGCAAATCAAACTTCTGTGGCGTACCCATAGTGCTACCTAAAGCTATATCAGTCATTCCATCCCTACTTTCTCTAGCAAGAGCGCTCTGTGAATCTAGTACAACTAGGGAGCTTTTGCATATGGCTTCTCCTACACTATTCACTGCTTTGCAGCGATATGTGCCAGTATCAGAATGATCTAGGCTCTGAATGTTAAGACTATGGCTTCCTTTCTCATCATTCACAACATACTTCCTGCCATCTGCAGAAATGCAGGTATTTTCTTTAAACCACTGTACTTCAGGGGTAGGGAAACCCGTCACTGTACATTCAAACACTGCCTCTGAATTTTCTAGGATTTCCAAATCAAAAAGGGGAGTGGTAAAGCGTGGGGGCATTTCAGTGACTTCAAAGTCAATTTTCACATCTTCATCTCCTTTTGTTGTCAAGCTGGTGGTTTGCTCCACCAGAGCTAAAGGGAGGACATCAAGAGACACAATCATACTTTTGTTATCAGGGGTAAATTCGGGAATTGTGACTATTTTAACCTGCTTCTCGAATTCCTTAACCTCATTTTCATCCAACTCTATTTCCAGAAGTATTTCTTGAGGAGAAGGTGACCTTGAAGTTGTATTTTGTTCCAGGTCAAACTCTATAACATGCTGATGTGTTACTGGAGGAGGTAAGGCCAATGACCTTCCATCTTGAGGCAAAACTTCTACTTGGGTGATATTTTTAGCTTCTCCTATGATGTTTACTGCATGGCATATATATTCTCCTTCTTCCAATTTCTGAACATTATGGATTTCCAAAATACATATAGCACCCTCTTTTTCTATTCTGACTCTTTGATCTTGTTCAAGTAATGACTTGTTTCGATACCATTTCACGTCAGGAACAGGAAAGCCTATAACTTCAGCAATAAAACTCAATGAACTGTTTTCATAGACCTTCCTCTTGGGCAAGGGTTTAATAAATGCAGGAGGCATTTCATTTCCTTTTGGTTCCACTGCTTCACATGGTGTGCCAAACATCTCTGAGCGTGGCTCTTCATAAGGTGACCTCCTTTCTTGGGAAAGAGAACTTAATGTTCTGGGTTCAGAATATTCACTGATGGGGGTTTTGTAGTGCTCTTGTGGTGTGCTATTCCTTCCCAGATCTGAAGAGGACTTTCTGTTGAATGCCGGTTCATCTGAAGGTGTTAAATACCGTTCAGGTGTGCTAGCTGGAGTATGGTAAGATTCAAAAGACATGGGAGATTCAAAATTCTCTACTGACAATGGTGGTGTGTAGAATCGCTCAGATTCTGTCAGCTCATCACTGCTTGTGCTAGCGATTTCAATTGACATTTCTGATTCAGGAGAGAGTGGACGGGTCAGTTCCTGCGGCTGGTTATAATAGTCATAAACAGTGCTGAAAGTGACATCTTCAACTTCCAAAGAAGTGATAGACTCCTTCTGGTCAAAGACCTTGAGAAGGGTGTCTTTGAAATCTGGAATTTCCTGCTGTCCAGCTGAGAGTAAATACTGTGAGAGAGACATACATGACTCAGGTTCTGATGCTTGAGCAGCATTCAGCTCTTGAAATTGCAAAACATTTTCTGATGGGGCCCTTTCATCCAGATTTCCTTCAGCAGCATTTACAATTTCTTTAGTTTGAAATGAAATCTCATTTTCAAGCTGTTCTTCTAAATTACATTCATGTTTCTCAAAGGCAATTAACTCTTCTCTTGATTGCATTTCTTGGTCTATGGATTCTTCATTTCTTAATGAACGAAGGAACTGACCAAAAGAAATCTCCCTGTCCTGTGTATCTGATTCCTGCTGAATTGCACGATAGTCTTCAGGAATTACTTCTTTATAACAAACAGTTTCAGTTTTTCTTCCATTAGAAATAGAGCTGCTTATTTCTTTCATTGTGGCTTGTTCTACCAGAGGAATGTGTATTTGTTCCTGCTCCAGTTTACATGCAGCACGTTTTCTCTCTTCTGCAGCTTTTTTCAAGTTTTCTATGAAGTTGTTTGCTTCTGGGTCTATTCTCTCTACTGGTTCCATATCCTCAGAAACATCTTTTTCTTTCATTAAGTTTTGAAAATATTGACTTACAGATATTTTGGATTCTGTTGAAGGCATAGGCTCAGTCTGCCCCAATACCAAGTCTTTAATTTGCTCCTTAAGTGATTCTTCCACACAAACATTTTTCTCAGCTTCATCAGTTCCTTTTGCAGGTGATCCCTGTTCAGTAGAAATAGGAATGTCAACTAGGTCCTTTTTAAATATTTGCATTTCATCCATTCCAGATTCTGTTGACAGAGTCCATTCTTGGTCATAAACTCCCTCCAGTTGCATCTTGTAATTATGACAAAGTTCTTCACTTAAAGAAATTTCTTCAATCTGTGTGTCATTTCTTTGTGGATAGTGTATGAAGCTTTCTGTTTCTGTTTCCATGATCTCAGGAGATGACATTTGGTTTAATGAACTTATTTCATCTGGTGATATGCTGACAGTCTCTTTGGATTTGAATTCTTCTGAGAAAGTGGCTGCCTGCTGTTTTAGATTAAATGTTAGGTCCTGGATTTGGGGTTCTTCTTCTTTTAGAGATAAGGTGTCTTCTTGAATATTACCTTTTCCTTTTATAGCTTCACTTTCTTTAAAAAACTCTTGACAAGAATCGATTTCTAGTTCTGTCAGTGGAGTGGTTTTTTGTATATTTTTCTCCATGAGGTATGTTTCAACAGACTGTTGATCTTCCAAATATATTTCATCCTGCTGCAGTGTCTCTTGTTCTTGACCAAGATTTTCTATAGCAGAGTATACTTTTTTCAAATCAAATACAATATTGGCTGCATCATGTTCAGTGGCCAGGTGTTGATTTTTTAAATGTGCTTCTTCTTGTTCTATCTTAATTTGTTGACAATCCTGATCTTCTATAACAGAAGAAGCTTTTTTTAAACCAAGCAAAATGTTGTGTGTTTCATGTTCTATTTTTCCTAATGCTTGTTCATCGTGATATGTTTCTTTTTGTTCTGTCTCTCCAAAGTCAGATAATTTTTTATCATGGAGACAGACATTTTCTTCTAAGCCACGCACAAAGCTTATGTAATCTTGTTCTTTTCCTTCTATGGTTCTTTTTTGTTGTACAACATTTTCTTCTTGCTGATTTACTCTATTTGGATCATAACAACCAAGTTGTTCTAATTCAGGTGTACTTTTGAATTCTTCACTTATCCCAGGTGAATAACGTGTGTCTTCACTTATCCCAGGTGAATAAAATGTGTCTTTCTTTTCTATGGTAGTTGAATCTTGAAATGTCGTATTTAAGTTACAGTCATAGATATCCTTTTCATGCAGCCTATCTTCTTGTACTGTCTTGGATATAGGACTGAAAAAACTAAGATCTTCAGATTCCTTCCTCTTTGCACTCAGCTTCTGATCAAAGATATGGATTTGATTATTTACTTTCATAAATGATGCACCTAAAGTGTCATTGAGAGAACTTGCAGGAGGTGATGTTGTAAGAGTTAGGTCATGAGCAGGACTCTCTAGGTCAGGCTCTAATTGCTCTGAAAAATGCCCTGCGTTCTTGACTTCTATTTCATTACCATTACTAAAAGATTTGCTTGAAGTGCTTCCACT
This sequence comes from Pelusios castaneus, assembly GCA_007922175.1. NCBI lineage: Eukaryota > Metazoa > Chordata > Testudines > Pelomedusidae > Pelusios > Pelusios castaneus. The sequence goes on from ML685793.1 coordinate 15,707,233, forward strand.
GTGTAGATGGGGCAGATCAGTAACACGATTGTTAATGTTGCATTCTTCAGGAACTGTCTTTTTCAAGTACTGCATTGTTTCAAAAACAGTACCTTTATCCTTCAAACTCTTCACTTCATCCTCTGTATCCTGACTTGCACAGACTTCTAGATTAAGATATGTAGCTTTCTCTGTACGACTTTCAATGATCTTTTCAAGTTGGTTCCTAGATGAAAACTCTATGGTTGCAATTTCCATTTTTATTGTATCTTTTTTATCAGACTGATCTTTTATCTCTTCTGAGAGTAGAACTGGGGTTGGATCGCCAATCGGAGCAAGTACTTTAGCTTCTTTTATTTTTGACTCTACTTGTTCACACACATTTATTGTCTCTTCTTTTTCAATTGGGTGCTGGAAATCTGGGCTTTCTGATATTAGTGGTTCTACAGGGAGTGGAACCTGATTTAAATCATCAACAAAAACAAGTATGTTACTTTCTTCTACCTTTGACTCCACTTGTTCACTCACACTTATTTTCTCTTCTTTTTCCATCGGGAGCTGAAAATCTGGGCTTCCAGTTACTGTCTGATCCTCAAAGTGAGGAGCCTGGTTGAAATCACCAGCAACTAATACTTGGGCTTCTTTTACCATTGATTGTACTTGTTCACTCCCATTTATCATCTCTTTTTCAATCTGAAGCTGGAAATCTGGGTTTTCAGATATTGACAGTTCTTCAGGAAGTGGAACCTGGTTGAAGTCACCAACAATAGCAAATACTCTGGCTTTGTCTATCTTTGACTCCATTTGTTCACTCAAGTTTATTTTCTCTTTTTCAGTTGGAAGCTGGAAATCTGGGCTTTCAGTTACTTGCTGATCCTCAGTGTTTGGAACCTGGCTAAAATCACCAGCCAAAGCAAATACTTTGGCTTTTCCTGTTTTTGACTCTACTTGTTCATTCACATTTATTTTCTCTTCATTTTCAATCAGGCTCTGTAAATCTGGGTGTTCAGTTATTGCCTGATCTTCAGTGTGTGGAACATGGTCATGTAAATTGTCAACAAAAATGAATACTTTGGCTTCCTCTATTTTTGACTCTATTTGTTCATTCACATTTATCATTCCTTCTTTTTCAATCTGGTGCTGAAAACCTCGGCTTTCATATATTGATGATTGTTCAGGGACTGGAACTTGATGTAAATCGCCAGCAAAAGTAGTTATGTAGGCATCTTCTATCTTAGATTTCACTTCTTCACTCAGGTTTATTTTCTCTTCTTTTTCAGTCAGGATCTGGAAATCTGAGCTTTCTATTATTTGCTGATCCTCAGTATGTGGAACCTGGCTTATATCGCCAACAAAAGCAAATACTTTGGCTTTTTCTGTCTTTGACTCTACTTGTTCATTCACATTTATTGTCACTTCTTTTTCAATCTGGCACTGCAAATTTCGGTTTTCAGTTATTGCCTGATCTTCAGTGCATGCAACATGGCTTAAATTGTCAACAAATGGGACTACTTTGACTTCTTCTGTCTTTGATTCTACTTGTTCAGTCAGGTTTGTCTCTTCTTTTTCAATCAGGTGCTGGAAGTCTGGACTTTCAGGTATTGATGGTTCTTCATGGAGTGGAACCTGGTTTAAATCACCAACAAAAACAGTTTCATTAGCCTCTTCTATCTTTGACTCCTCTTGTTCATGTATGTTTATCTTCTGTTCATTTTCAGTCTGGTGCTGGAGTGCTGGGCTTTCAGTTAATGGTTGATCATCAGTAATTATAGACTTTCTACTGTCACACATAAATCTTGGGAGCTTGGAGTCTTTTAAGGATGTGTTTTGTTTATCTTCTGTGAATTCTCTTTGCCTCAATGTACTGAGGTTATGAAAATATTGACTTACAGAATATTCTCTCTTTTTTAACTTGGCAGCACTACATGGAATTGAGGGTTCATAAAAATTGTGCAAATGTTCCATTGTCATCTCTTCCTGGATTTGTACACTTTGATCTGGAACAGTTTCTTCTTCCACATGACTAATTTGTTCTACTTGGCTATAAAAGCTTTGCACACTAGTTTCTACTGTAAGATCAGAAATAGTTTCTACTATTCCTGCTGTGTTTTCAGCAACACATGTGTATATGCCGGCATCTGATGCAGAAACTGCATCAATATGTAGTCTGTAGCTACCATCCTCTTCCTCTTCAAACCAAAACTTCTCATTAGGAGTTAAGATTTTGCCATTTTGAAACCAAGTTACAACCGGCTGCGGGTCACCAGATATTGAGCACTCCAGTACAACAGAATCCCCTTCTTTACAATTAATATAATTTTGTGTGTCTTTCACAATTTTTGGTGGTTCATTTACCATATCAAAGGAAAACTTAAATTTATGTTTTATTGCTTGATAAAGTTGGTCCTGAGGTGGTGGCTCAGGTATAAATTCAACAGATTGCACTATTTCCTTTAGTTCTTCAACTTGTTCTGGAGTCGGAGTAGGAGCAGTTACTTTGATTTCCACTGGACGTGAAAGGAGGTCTGAGTCTGAAAGACAAGGCATGGACAGCTTATCTTGAGGCATATAAAGGGTAACCTTATTTTCACTACTGAAAGTTGGTTGATTTTCTTTCATTTTGTCAAATACAAAACTAAGTTCTTCCTCCTCTTCTGTGTAATCCTTTAATAGTTCAATTTGATCAGTGGTGAATGGTTCAGCCTCAATTATCTCTTTATTCTTCACTGTTAGCAAGCCTGATGTTGTGGCAGTTCCATATTCATTAAATATCACGCAGGTGATGGATCCTTCGTGCTGAGGGAGAACAGAGCAGAAAGTCAAGGTAGACACACTCTCTGTCGTGTGAAGCACATAGTCCTGATTACGTGGTATGGGTTTGTCATTGTTATACCAAGTGATGACAGGTTGTGGATGCCCACAGAAATGACAAATAAATGTGCAACTTTCTCCTTTCTTTGCTTCCTGAGATTCAATTTCATGAACAAAGAAAGGAGGGGCAGGTTCCAGAAGCTTTAGAATAGGGCTTTCTGACTTGGCAGGCTTTTCCTTTATTTCACAGACCTCTACCAATACAGACTCTTTGATTTCTGCAGAGTCTTCCAATACTAAAGTTGCATTTTTTTTATCCATTTCTGTTTGGATGCTTTCAAAAGTATCAACAGGCTTATTGATGTTTAGTAAGATTGTCTTGGACATTACGTTTTCTGATTTTGCAGTTTCATTTAATCCGTCACAAAGAAGCACATAGATTAGAGATTCAGGGGTTTTCTTCATGGGTGTTGTTACAGGGAAGTCCTCCATCTGTTCTTTTGACTTGGTATCTATTATTGATTCCAATGGTTCCTTGTGAGTAGAAGCATGGTTGATGGAGGTAGCTTTGGCAATTGGCTGTGACTGTTCTGAAGAAGCCTTTCCCAGAAATTGCTCTCTTATTGGTTCTGTTAGGATTATTACTGGTTTTGTTTGGAATGATTCTGCTTTGATCCTTCCTTCCGGCAAGTCCCAAGGACTTTGGGAGGGTTTGTTAAGCCCCAGGATTCGCTCCATTCGCAGGTGAAAATCCTCTGGCATTTTGGACTCTAGTGTAGGATGGCATGCGGCACCCGCCTCACTGCTTGGGCTTTTGGGTGAAGAGATGCATTTATGGATTGGTTTTATTGTATGGAAGTCAGAATGTATCACCTCACTCTCAGTGGCCAAATGGGCCAGAGGAGTCCTTAGGTCTTTACTGTCTCTAAAGTCTGTGCTTTGCACAGATTCAAGGCATAACTCAATCTCTCTTTGTGACAGGTGCAGTTTCTTTTTTTCCTGCATAGTTTTTTTGGCCTCACGCAGTCGTTGCAGTTTTGTTTTTATTTCCTCATCAAGCAGAGCATCACTTTCATGATCCCTTCCCCTTGTGGTATATTTGCTGTCTATCTGTTCTTTATCATACATTAACTCCTGTCTCCTTACCACTGGAAGTTTTGCAAAACTTATTGTACGCACCGTACTCTTTTCAGGGGACAAGTCTCTTAACATCTTTTCAGTCTCCTGCCTTTTATTAAAAGGAGAGCCAATGCATCTTAGGTAAACCTTCAGCCTATCCTCTTTCTTCTTCTGAACTAGACATTCGATACTCTTATGAGTTTGTTCGGACTTTCTCAGGAAATGTAAATATTTTGAATTTTGCCCCTCTCTATGTGCAACTAACAGCGACGCGGTCGACTCAGCTGAACCCTCACTGTTAATGGCAAACACTTTATAGCTCCCAGAATCCCTCTCCTGAACATCTCTAATCTCTAGACTGGAGCTGTGAATACGCATATCACTTTCACTCTTCATTATTTTACGCAGATCCTTAGGGATAGGCCTATTATTATGAAACCATGTCATTGTGGGGGTTGGACAGGCAACAAGCTTACACTGGAAAAGTGCTGGTTCCCCCTCTAAAACAGATCTAAACTTCAGCTTTTGCATGAAAGAAGGTTTACGAGGTTCAGACCAAGAACTTATAGGTGAGATTCTACTTGCACATCTTTGCGCAGTTACAAATCCATGGTCTAAGTAGTCTTGAGAATCTGAGAAAGCACCTTGCGTCTCGCTTTGCTTTTCCAGAAGTCCAGATTCTTCCTTGAAGAACAGTTCTGTAAGAGAACAACATTACATTACAGCGCAGTCTGCGGCTTCTGTCATGTATTTGTAAAATGAAAATAAATGAAATGGCAAGATATTAAATTAAATAGGGGGCATGCTACAGATTTCATCACAAAACCGGAAAAAAAAATTCACTCACCATATTTGTTCGAATAAACGCAACGCCTTGCTCTGTTTTAAAGATTCTGACACGAAAATCGTTCGTTGTCTGTTCTTTCTTCAAACTGTGGACATTTCTTCTTGAACAAGCAAAAATGAATTTCAAAATAACATGTTCCTGTGGGTGTAGGGTTTTGCGGCCCGAAGTTTGTGTCTTATTGTCAAAGAAGAAAATCTCACCTGACTTGCAGACAGTAGAATAAACGCCCTTTCTGATCCCTTTGAATGTGGGTAAAATGTTCAAACAATTGAGAAAAAATATTTTGAAAGATATATAAAAATGTAGCTGTAAATAATTAGCAAAAATAAATGAGAAGGCGTTTATTCGAACTAATACAGCTACTAATTTCACAACCTTATGCAAAAAAAAGCAAGCAACATGGACCACATATGCTATCTGCAAGCCAGTGTAAGAAATGTATAATGACGAATTAATGTATGTACGTGACGTGCGAGGGTCCAATGGGAATGTGTAGCTTTCACATATCCTAAATAACATTCATTTTCTATTCTAATTCATCCATCCAAATTGTGTCCTTTGAATGGTTGGTAGGGTGCTTACACATTTAAAAATAATTTCAATTAATATTTTTATATCTTCATTCTTATTTAAACTATCCCATGCATTAAAAAGAGACTTTAACAAATAAAAGCTTAAGCAGTAAACAGCTGCAAAGCATGAAGAAGTACAGCTGCAAAATTATAAATTTAAAGTTTTAAACTGATTTTAAAACTTAACCTTGTAATGCAGATAACCCTTAGCATATTAAAACAAAACATGCAGTATCTTCAAATATGCTCCAAAGTGTGCTTTACTTTTCCCGTCATACACTGTATGTAAGCAAATAAAAGCTTCTGACAATTTACTAATTATTTATGATAAATCAGTGCTTCAATGTAACATTCATTTGTAACTGTACCTTTCACTTCCATTTCAATCTGTTGTTCTATCTTCTCTTGAAGAACTTTTTCTGGAGCTAGAATAAAATAGAGGTTATTGTGATGATTGCTAACTGCATCAATTAACAGGTGTGAGATTGAAATTAAGGCTATCTATTGCAATGATATAGAAATTCACACACACATACACGAGTACATGCTGAAACAACTCAAATGCTTGATAAATTTGACAAAACAGTGATCAACTGTTTCAAAATGTATTTGTATTTTATACTTGTCCTACAACTTCTTATGTTTTTATCTGTAATTTACCATGCCTTTAACATGCCTTAAACACTGGGAGGCAAACATTCAACAAACCACAGATGAGTGACTTTTTTTTCTTTACTGTTTCCTATGGGCAGAATGTATTTGAATGCAATGATGGTATGCAAGAGGGATTTATGTTTGGAAAGAACATGCAGTTGCCAACCTGTCACTCTCAGATGAGTGTTGCACTCGACTTGTCCTGCAGAGTTAACTATTCTGCACTTGTATATACCCCTCTGATTCTGACCAACTTTCAGTAGTTTTAAACTGCATAGTGGCCCATCGTGTTTTAAGGAACATAATGCAGACTCCTCAAGTATTAGCTGATTGTACAGCCAAATCACACAAGGAGTAGGTACACCCTTTATTAGACAAAAGAGTGACACATCATCTCCTTCGTTTACAATGGTTTCTGGGGGCAGAGTTTCAAGAAATACTGGTACTTTGGCACCACTTTCTATGATCTCTTCACATGGCACAACATCAGGGTAGTAGTCCCCATTCCGTTGTTTCTCAGTTCCTTGTGGTCTTTGAGATGAAGATCTGAACGTGCTTGACATTTCCATTGCAGACTCTTCCTTAACTTCAGAGCTTGTTTGAATTTGAGACTCTTTGACTGTTTTAATGCTTTTAGTATCTGATTCAAGCATAATTTTTGTTACTGCTTTGGCGTGTGCTTCTTTAGCTAGGTAAGAATAAAGTTAGGAAAAGCATTAGTTTAGGTGGTTGGCAGGAATGAAATACCCTTATACTTAGAGAAACAAAAATAAAACTTTTAGTATGGAAAAGGAATGTTCAGAATGTTAGTGCTCAAACTAAAAATAAACCATGAAATACATGATTTATGACACATTTAAGGGCTCTATCCATGCTAGGATTAAGCATGGTCACAATTAAGTCACGGGGATGTTTACCTTTGACTTAAATGGGATAACGGCTTGGTCTGTAATAACTAACACATGCAAGAACATCTTTAGTTTTAATCAAAGGCATTTCCTTTGAAGTTGAAGGTCATTGCAGAAGATCACATTTTACATGGATCGACAGCAAAGAAAGGTGTGTATGAGCCAAATAAATGGCTCATGACAAATGACTTCATAGAACAGCATGAGACTGTTTTATTCTCATTTTCATGGTGCTGTTGGCTCTTGCCTCTTCTAAATTCATAAAAGCAGCTATCACATCTAAGGTGAATGACGGCAAAGGAACAAAAAACTCATTCTGGGTCTTTAGGAGTCAAGGAAATCAGTGTTTGTATTTTAAAGGTGTTATTGCATATATAGAAACTGATGAGTGTTTAATGCACTAGCGTAATGATGAGGGGAGAAAATAATCTTATAAAACCACTCCATCATGAATGTGGAGAAAGACTGTGTAGGACACAGGGAAAGAGAAATTCCAAAATCCAATAGACAATTGAGGATTTTATAACACTGGGCACAATGAATGGGTGTGTTCAGGAACAAAAAACACACCTGCATTTGGGGTGTTGGAAGAAAATATAAACTGCTTAAATATTAACCCTTGCAAGTATGTTGTCCTCTAATGCCACTCAAGATGGAGTCTGACTGAGTTGGTGGTGGTATGTATTCCTATGCAACTTGGAATGGCCTAGAGTGTGTGTTAATTTGCTTATTTGACTTCCTCCATTTATTTAAAAAAAAAAAGAACTCTTTCAAATTCCAACTTCAGAAATCTGCATAAATTGCAAAATAACTTTGTTCCTTCTGCCCCGTTATTCATTTTGTTCCACGTGGACACTTGCCACAAAGTAAAAGTCCTACTGCATGTCAGAGGCTTAAGTTGATAAATGTATGAGTACCAATTCCATTTGGTTGTAACTTGTTGGGAACAGCCATGATGCACTTCTCAAGTAAGGGATAAAACTCCGTCTGGTGCTACATAACCCATTTATGAATAGAGCTCTAAATGTGAAAAAGAACTTAAAATGTAGCTTTCTAAATTAAATACTATGTTAGGAAATATGAGTGAGCTATATGCAGCGATGATTAGGTTGAAATGAGGTAAGTCATAATGTTAAAAAATCAAATAACCACCTTCTACTGTTAGTACAGCAGCAGTTGTCGTCTCTCCATGATCATTATATATAGTGCATCTGTACAGTCCTTGATCTAATAGTTGGACATCTATAATTGTGAGTAATAGAACACTACCATTTTGTGATAGCTTTAGTCGTTCGGAGTCTTTTATTCTTTCACCTTCATGGGTCCACAAAACCTTTAAAAAGTGTTCACTTTCTAAAGCACAAATGAACTGAGCAGTATCGCCACATTTCACAGTTTGGTCACGGAGTTTCAGGAGAATATTTGGGGAAGCTTCTCTCATTTCCTGAACAGCAGCAACTGAGACTTTGGTTGCGCTTTGAGATGTTTGTGAAAGGACTGTTGTATGGAGGGTTTCTGTTTCTTTCACTGATGTAGCTTTCACGGTTAAACTTTCTGATAGAGTTTCCAAAACCTGCACACCCAGTTGGTACGATGACTCTTGCATTGATTTAATTTCTTTTTTATGAGGTTTGGTCTCCTTTGCGAAAGGGGAAGCAACATGAACTTCTGATATTGCCTGCGACTGGATAGACTCTTTTACATCTTTCCCAGAACTTTGCCTATCTATGGCTTGCACTGTGTAATTAAGTAACAAAAAAAAATAACAACATTAAAATCTAAAAGTACTTTACTGGGCCATTTTATGAACAAAATAAAATGGTATGGATAATGAGAATGAAAGATATCTTCATGGGAAAACTCAGCATGCCAGATGCATTACGTTCTTGATACAAAAGAAAATTTATTCATGTAGATGGAAAAATTATGTGTACTCATGCAGTTGATACACAGTTGATGTTCATCTCTTCTTTTCACTGAAGTTGTCCATTGCAATAATCTGTTATGATACTCTTTAAGGATGTAGTTTCTGTTAGTTTTTATACCCCCGCCCCCCAGTGTAGAGTACATTAGACAATGGTGTGCCTGTCACTTGCTCTCAGATTTAAATGTTTTTTGCTTAGTTTAGTAAGATGCATCTATTTTCTATATATAGGGTACATTTTTGTGAGATTTTAAGTTATAGGCCATTTTAAAATAGAAAAAATGACAGTGGTTTAATGGTTACAGCTAATACTACCAACATTAGTGAACTAGCTGCTAACTAAAAGGTGTGAAAAGAGGAAAGGAGGAAATTAGTAACAGTGTGGTATACAACAAACTGAATCCCTTTGAACAAAAATGGGGCTTTACCTTCTGCAGTCACTGTAAGTGTAGCTGTGCAAGTTGTTTCTCCAGCACTATTTCCTGCTTTGCAAGAGTATTGGCCAGCGTGCTCTAAAAAAGCATCTACTATTATCAGCATAGCTGTGCCTGTAGACTCATCAAAATGGAAAACTATATCTTTTGTTGGCAACATTAGCTGTTGGTTATGAAACCACTGGATTTCTGGTTTTGGCATGCCAGTGACCCTGGCTTGAAATCTGACTGTTTCCCCGCTGCATACCCTGCAGCTTGAAATAGGCTGGATAAAGGTGGGCCTTTGGCCAACAGGCTCCTTCTTAAGTGAAACTGATGAAGAAACATGCCATTGGGACTTTGATGTAAGTTCTTCAACCTTTTTAAATCCTGAAAAGAAGCATGCCAACTTTTAATTTCTGACTCTGCGCTAGAATCAAATTCTCTCTCTCCTAAATTGTGTTTTTTTCACCCTGGCAATTATATCGCATGAATCACTAACTCCCTGATTCCCTAGTTTATAAACTCTGTTGCAAAAATAAAATAAAATAAAATAAAAATATTTCTGATTAAATTACAATGAAAACCGCATTAGAATAAAGCAACAAACTCTTGATTCTGTTCTGAAATTTGTGATCAATGTTTAAAAAATTCATAAAAGTGCACATTTATTTTCTCATTTGCTCCAATCTTGGGCACACCCTTGTTTAAGATTTTCTAACGTTTCTTAAATGAAAACATTGTATCAACACCAAAGTTCTTTAGAGATCTTTTCAAGGCAAAGGCTTTTTAATGCAATACAAATCTCTTTCATAGACTTAAGTTAGAGACAAGGTTTCTCCCTTGTTTGGTGCATGCTGGATAATACTAATGATGGGAAGGCAAGTGCATGGAACATGGAAAACCGTGAAACAGATTTCACTGTGCATGATCCATGTCCTGAAGACAAAAGTGGATGTTGTGTACATTGTAAGATGATGCTGATTAATTGAGTTAAAAGACATGACATGACAAACAATGACTGACATATATTTATTAATGAATATGAATTAGTATAGGCACACGACCTAATTAAAATATTATTTCTTTTTTAATTGCACATTGTACCTTCCAACTTCAAGTTAGCAGTACTTGTCACTTGGCCTATAGAATTACTAGCAACAAAAGTATAAATTCCTTCATCCTCTGGATAGGCTTCTGCAATTTCCAGCTGGCAAGTGTCTTCAAAATGAGTCATCCTAAAGAAACGGGATGGCTTGATCTCCTTATCTTTGCAATACCAAGAGATTTTCAGATCTGCTCAAATAAAATAAATTAAAAAAAAGATTAAGATGCAATATGTCAGTAAGTAAATATTTCATAAATACATGGAGTAGAAATTACTTATATCACAGCTTTTCAAAGTTGAATATTCCTTGATAATATAAAAGGAAGCTAGTTTAAGATGACATGTTGCTTATTGGGTATTTTACATTCCGGTAATATTTATGAGGGGAAAACTTATTTTATTATTGCTACTTTCAGCAATTAACTGGATATCTCACTGTCTTTCTCCATCTGGATACTTTTAAAATAATGGAGGCAGAGTAGGCTTTCAGTTTTGTCAGTGAGCATGAAAAACGAAAGATTCCAACAGCTGCATCTTGGCATCACATTTTAAGAAGAACTCTCCAATGAGAATTCAGCTACGAGGGTAAATGAAAACAGGGGGAAGAGTCAGCTGAGATGCAGGAGCTCATCTGGTGGCTGTCAATGCATGCGGGAGTGCAGAGGTGTTATATGTGGGAAGAGGGTAGCATGGAATTTGTGCCTGGAGTTAGGCAAAGAGGGCAGGTGGCTGCTGGAGGTGGATGAGAAAGGGAGGAATTAGATACTGGCATAGGGAAGGAACAAAGGAAGTTGTAGGGAACCCATTTCGCTTTCATTTCCAAGCATGCCCCATTTTGTAGAATCTCAGGCATACTAAGGGACATAAATAGAAGTCGATTTTTATGGCCATATCCACAGTACCATGGATGATTTCATTATATTTTGTTTTTTAAAAGCGTTGCTGCTGTTAATTATTATTATTAAAGAACTGTTTTTACTTTATATTTATCTTCAATCTCAAACTCCCATTTAAAGCTGACAATCTAGTGGCCTACAAAATGACTGATCTGATCCAAATAGTTCAGACAAATGCCAATAGATAACCTATTCTCTGAGGAAGGAAATGTGTTGTATATTTTTCTATCTGAGTTCTGAGAAGCCTCCAGTTTTTACACCTCTATCCTACAGACCTCACAGCTGGATCCTCAGCTGGTGGAAATCACCATACCTGAGGATCCGGTTCACTTGTTTTGGCCTGAGAGAAACTTTTTAATGCCAGTCTTTAACTAACCAGAAAGGTCACTGATGAGTCCAGTGAGACACCTTTTTGCCTCATGAACAAAGTCTGTTCTTCCAAGTTCTCAATGATTTTGCCAGCTTGGGAAAGAAGAGGCCTGGTTCCAGTCATGAAACCTGCCACCCTACTACATCACTAACCACACTGATCTGGCATATATATATTAACAGTGGTGCTGGAACTATAGGGTGCTGAAAGCCATTGAACAAAAATGTAAACCCCACATGTGATGGAAGTTATTTCAGCTGTACCTCCAGCATGCGTGCACTCACCCTCCTATAGTGGCAAGCTTTGCATAGCTGTAATTAAAATGGCAATAGTTCCAATGTAAACTCCCATGTATATTTTCTGAGTCTTACCACAATTTTTATCCTAGAAGCAATTTTTCCCCCCAATTCTAGATGTGCACTTTTATGTGATAAAAGTAGATGCTATTCATTTCATCCACCTTTTTGCATTTCTATAACTCAAAAATGATTTAAATCTGGATTGGTCTTCCTATAATCTATTGTAAACTCTTTGGGACAGGGAGTGAATTGTATACAGATTTATGTCAAGCTCTAGGTTTCTTTACATAATAATAATAATAATAATAATAATAATAATAATAATAATAATAATAAATAAACAACCCATGTTAATAGTGCCCAAGACTATCTGGGGCAATAATAACAAACAACGTCACTGCAGTTTAATTTCGCAAAATAACTGCTATGGAGACCTGGAGAGTGTTTTGAATTATAAGACTGTATTTATTTAATTAAAACATGGTACTTTCATGTAGAGAAAAACCTATTTCAAATAAGTGTAAATTAAAAAATCACCTCTGTTACTGGGATAAAATAAAAATTCTAATGTTTGTCAAGCCCTGCTGTATATATTACATAATCCTCAGAAAGAATGATTTCAGCTCATACGATATTAGATTTGCTTTAAGTATCAGCTGAGCAATTTTGATATAACAAAAATTGTATATGATTTCATTAAACTCACCTGTCCCTGTAACTCTGCACTGAAAACAGGCAGACTGTCCTTCTGAAGTAACAACATCTCGAAGTGGTGTTATAAGAGTAGGTGGATAAACTGGTACTTCTAGATCAGGAGAAACAACTTCTGGGACTAAAGAAAGAGTCCAAAAAGTTACGATTAGACCACACAGAAAAGCATACATATAGCCATAAAATGTAGACAATGCCATTTGAAATTCACTTTAAGGAGCTTGGAAAACTTACCTTCCACTGAAAGAGAAGCGGAAGTAGTGGCAACTCCATAGTCATTCTTTGCTTCACATGTGTAAACTGCTGCATCTTCAGGGAAAGTTTCAATCAACAGCAGAGTGTATTCTTGTGCATCATGAAGAAACTTGCACTTAAAGCCTGGAGAAAGCTGCTGCTCATCTTTATACCAAGAAATTTTGGGCTGGGGTCTACCTGATATTACAGTGCAAAAGCGGGCAGGTTTACCAGATTCCACTGTGGTTGGCTGAAGCTCTTGAATAATCTGGGGTGGCTCTGGAGCTGCAGATTCAAAAAGAAGATTTAAATACGTGTTGCTTATTGAAATTATTAAGAAATTAGTAAGATCTCTTTCTTACTCTACCAAACAAAAATACTATTGTCATGTGGTCAGAATTCGCAGTCCTTATTCATGCAAAGTTCAGAGTGATTGAGGGTCTAGTTTAGTACTCTTCACACAACCAAGTCTTCCCTTCACTTGACTGGAGGATTTTCATGGGCAAGGAATACTGAACTGGAACTTAAGAAAAATTGTTTCAGAACAAGTAGCTGCAGGGCTGTCCCTGGGGGGAGGGGAGGGCAAATGGGGCGATCGCCCAGGGCCCCACGGTTACACGGGCCCCATGCCCCCCAAGGCCAAACTCTTCCCTGTTCCCTGCTGCCTTTGGGAAGCCAAAGGCAGCGGGGCAGGGCGGGAGCACTAAACCCAGCCACTGGGCTAGCTCTCCCTGCCCCCGGGTCCCTGGCTGGGGTACCGGGTGCAGCAGCCTGGGGTCCCAGCTGCAGCCAGCTCCCCCCACGGGCAGTTCCTGCTGCCGGGGCTGGAGCCGGCTCCCCGGCGGCGGCCTCAGCCTCACCGCCCTGGCTGGCTCCCTGGGGGGGTGGAGTGGCCTTCCTCCCCTCCAGCAGGAGGTGGGGCAGGGGCGGGGACCCACCTAGGCCAGTTGGCCCTGGGCCCCGCTCCCCCCACAGGACAGCGCTGAATAGCTGTTTCAGTGTATAAGATTTTTTTGAAAGATGAAATTGTAAAAATCAACTCTGGAAACTGCTTGGTTGATCCCTCTGACGCTAAATATTTGAGAGATCAAAGCTGAGGGATTACTGCTTTATTTACTTGACTTGGCAATAAGAGAATTGCTTGGCCTAGATAGATGCAGAGAAAAAAGTGCTATAACATTTTAATCAGTTCTTTATTTCTGTGGAAAGAGGGTAAAGGAAGCTGCGATGTAGCACAAGCTGCCCCACCTGTTCCAGGATGCTCTCTCTGAAGTTATGTTAAGTTTATAATATTATAACTCCAATAAGTTTTCACAGAGATATAGAAGATACAGGCTAGGAAGTTCAATGATGAGCAAAATGAATGTCCATACATATCATGAGAAACACAGAGTGGGTAAGAAAATATCTGTCTATCTCTCACTAATAGAATATATCCAATAAAAGAAATTACACCTCCTGGCTTCTCTCTCTTATATCCTGGGACTAACAAGGCTACAAAAATACTGCAAGAGTACATACCATTAACATGAAGAATAACAGAGCTCCTGTTTCTTCCTGCTACAAAGGTGTATTCCCCAGCATCACTGTATCTTGTTTCAGTGATGCTCACCTGGTGGATTCTTCTTTCCACAACATACTGATATCTTTCCTCAATCTGGAAATTGATCTCAATACCATCCTTATACCAGCGAGCTTCGACATCATCTTCGTTGACTTCAAATTCAACTACAGCTCGCTGTCTTTCAATGACCTTTTACCAAGTAGAATAAATATTACAAATAGCACCTGGTTTTGCAGCTACCCTTCTGCTTCTTTAAACCTTAAGAGGGAAAACTCAGGAGGCTCTGAATTCTGTCTGCAGCAGGACACAGGATGGCCTACTGCTTAAAGACAACCCCAAGTAAACTATATAGGCCTGAGAGTTGCAGATGTGCTCTTCTCCTCTCATGTACTAATATTCTATTTGGATCAATGAGAACAGAGTTACTGACTTGGTGTGAAGTATGTGCCTGTAGAATCCTCAGAGCCTATAGAGTAGGAGTGGGAGTGGCCCATCAGAACCTAGCTGGAGCCCTGATCCCACAACTATCGCTATTGTGGAAGGATTATCCCAAATAGTTTAGATGTGCTCTTCCCCCTGCTGCAGTATATCCCATTAATGAGCTATCACTCAGAGTTGCCAAGAATTTATTCCTTATATATATATATATATATATATATATATATATACTGTACCTGAACATCTTTATGGATACTTTTGATACGAATATCACGACCTTCCACAACTAAGTTAGCGCTGGACATGTTTCCTCCTGCTACTACAGTGTACTGTCCAGCATCAGACATTTTTGTGGAAGGAATGAGGAGGCGATGGACAAATCTCTCCCTCTGAACTTTCACTCTAAAGACAACAGAAAGAAAATGAACATAGCTATTTTTCTGAAAGTGTGTGTGTGTGTGTGTGTGTGTGTGTGTAAAAGAACATTAGGGTCTTTTTCAAGAATAAAAGATTACCTGTCACTAAGCTGGAGTTCCTGGCCATCCTTCATCCACTGCACTGAAATGTCAGGTTCTGAGACTTCACATTCAAAAATGGCTCGTTTCTTCTCTACAACCTTAATGTCTTTAATGTGTTTCCTAAATTCAATGTGACGAGCTATGGAAATACCATGGACATATGATGAGCACAGCACACATCTATCAGGAAGACTATTAAGTTCCTTAAATATACAGAGTATGAAAAGAAATACCTTCCACATATAAAGTGGCAGATGAAACAGCTTTCCCTGCAACAAAACTGTATTCTGCAGCATCACCAAAGTGGACGTTCCTTATGGCAAGACAATGTGTAAGCTTTTTAGTTCTTATTTGGCATCTGTCAGTTGATTTTATCTCCACCCCATTCTTTAACCACTTGTATGTGATGCCTTCATAGTTGACAGTTACTTCAAATGTTATTGTATCTTTCTCTTCAGCATTGATGTCTTTCAGCATAGATGTAATCAAGATAGCTAAAAGAAAAGAAATAGCCACATGATTTAAAAATGTGTCTTGAAGGAGCCTAAATTGCTTCAGAATCTCTTAACCAGATTGTATTTAGACCAAGGTCAGGCTCTCGTCAAATAGTTTCGCAAAATAAGCCATTAATTGAAAATTTGACTTCTTGCATTTAGCACAAAAATTACCAAAAAGAGAGTGCCCTTTTAGCATTTATGTTGAAGTTACTACTTTTTAATAATCGTCTTTGTATCTATGAGCTTTCAATTGGTTTTAAATTTTTCCTTACTAATTTCACAACAATATGTGGTGATAACACAGAGTGACCTGTATAATCTTATTTTATGGAACAAAAAAAAGTTCCAAACTCAAAAATCAAACATCTGACAAAAATATACCATCCTGTAGTTGTACAGAGCTTTTCATTCAAGGATCTCAAAACACTTTGGAAAGGGACTATTCCCATGTCAAAGAGAGATTCTATATCAGAGTCAAGATTCAAGAACTGAATCTAGGAATAATATTTTCAAAAGCTTTTAAATGATTTAGGAGCCTGAATCCCATTTTTAAAATGTGACCTAGTCACTTGGAAGCTTAAGCCTTAATAAAAGTCAATGAGACTTTGCAAAATCACGGAGAATTTGAGCTCCTAAGTGCCTAAATCTCTTGAGACGTGCAACCAGGTCTCCTGATTGCCATATTCCCAATTTAACCAGTAGATAGGGTGCATTTCAGTATATATTGAACGCAAAGCTTTAACCATATATTAATATCATAACTATTTTGGGTAATAGAGAATACTTTTGTTAAATTTTATGTTCACTTACGGTTCACTGTCAGAGTTGCACTGACTTTATCATTCCCACAGACAAATGTATATTCTGCAGAATCTTCACTGCTTGTATTCATGATATTGAGCTGATGGAGTTTCCCTTGAACCACTATTTTAAACTTCTGACTCATTTCTATTTCCACACCATTTTTTAGCCATACAGCAGGTACATTGAAATGTGATACTTCACACTGAAAGGAGGCAGTTTTGGTCTCAGGAACCTCAATACTTTTCATCGTCTTCGTAATATGTACAGCTAACAAAAAAAATAAGAGAATGAAAAAAAATGAGATCGTACTTTTTTAAAAACTATGTTTATATAAATAGAAATGCAAAAGGGAACAGATGTAACAGATTATCCAGTGTAAGGACTAGTAATAATACATAAATTAATGTGGTATGAAATACTTACTTTCCACAAACAGCTTTGCTTTGCACTCTAGCTGTCCTATTACAGCTGTATATTCTCCAGCATCAGAGGGAGATATGTTCTGCAACATCAGCTTGTGAACTTTCCTTTGAGAGATCATCCTATACTTGTCACTTGACTTAATCTCAACATTTTTGTGGAACCATTTGACTGGTACTGTATCATGGGACACACTCAATTCAAAGGAAACAGCGGCATTTTCCAAAGCAGTCACATCCTTTGGCTTTTTTATTATCTTGACAGCTTAGAGAAGAGAATTACAGCAATTTATTCATACTTGTGACTTAAATTTTAAATCAGTCATTAGACTAATTGCTGAAATGATCACAAATTGACTTACTCTCAACATGGAGTCTGGCATTGGCTCCTAACCTTCCAAGCTTAAAGCCATAAACGGACTCATCAGTAATAACACAATTTTTCACTTGGAGTGTGTAAACAAGTCCCTTTACTGTAATCTCATATTTGTCATCTGATTTAAGTTCAACGCCATTTTTGATCCACTGAACTCCTTTAACATCAGGATGGGTAAGCTCCACAGAAAAAACTGCATCTTGTGTTTCAGTTACAGTGAGGTTCTTTAGTGTTTTCTTAATTTTAACAGCTAAAAAAAACCAACAACCAATAAAGCTGAAAAAGCAAACTGAAACTCAAAGAAAAAATTAATTACTGTCATTTTACAAAATATGTTATGAGCCTTTTGTTTTAAGACGAAAGATATACACATATATCATGCTCAACACCACCACCCCCAAACCAGCATTTCCCAGGAATTACCAGTATATAAGATTAATATAATTTTCCTATATTTAAAATGCTACTACACTACTGGCAAATGTTGACTTTTTTATGGCTGAGAGCATAAACTGAATGTTTTTATCAAAATATGTTAAATTCTAGCATGGAATTCCAAAAATTATATCCATTTATTGCCTCAAACATCATGCATTTTAAGTACAAAAGGCAGTTTCTAATAATGATGTTGTACATCATACTTAGTTTTCTTTTGTGTCTTATGCCCCACCAACCCCTTAAAGATATCAAAGCAGGATAAAATTACTGACCTTCAACCTTCAGTTTGGCAGATGTTTTTGAGGATGCTACTTTGTAGGTATATTCACCAATGTCATCTAGCTTGGTGACCGGAATATTAAGTCTTCTCTTTAAACCATCCGATTCACTTCGGCACTGATCCGTCATAGATAATGGTTTACCATCCTTCAACCACTGGCCATCAGAATCGGGATTTGCCACCTCACATTCAAAAACAGCTTCCTGGGATTCAGCCACTGTTAGGTCGGTGAGGGGCTTTGCAATGGCCCCACCTGTTGGGAATCAAAAGCACAAGTTATTAAGTGTTTCAGTCATCTCTCTAGGCTACTTTCCTTTTACACTGAAATTCAGCCTTGCTGAAATCCACTGGTAACACAGAGTCTGAGGACAATGTACTGCCTTCCTTTACATGCACATGGAAGGCATTGTGCAGGCATTATGGCCCCGATTAAATAAAGCATTTAAACACCCACCTAAGTAATGCTAAATCAAAGCCCAGAAGAAGACAGAAAAAAATAAGACAGAGAAGGAGAGACAAGCAATGAGAATGGAGAAAGGTTTAGCGAGAGCCAGGTGCTGCTACAAAAAGTATGAATTGCTTACTATATTGGGTATATTTTTTTAATCCAAGTGAGACACTTTGGGGGATTTAAATCTACTAACCTGCTACTATAAGATTCCCAGATGTTTTCTTTTCTCCAGCATAAAATGTGTATTCACCTTCATCATCTTTCATCATGTTCACCACAGTCAATTTATATATTTTGCCACGTGCTTCAATTTTGTATTTAGGACTAGGTTTGAGCTCTTGGTCCTTGAAGTACCATAAAACATCGATACCTGCATGGGACAGTTCAGTCTCAAAGGATACATTCTGAGTTTCAGTACATGTGATGTCATGAAGGCCTCTAATAATCCGAATCTCTGCAAAACAAGTACATTAGAAATTGCATTAATTGATACCACTTTATTGTATTAACAGGATGGGTTTTATGAATTACTGTGCATCTTAAAGAATACTTACTTTCAACTGTGAGATTACAACTGGTTTCAACTTTGCCAATCATCAGTCTGTAGTGCCCTTCATCTGATGCATGGGTCCTGGTAAGCACGAGCCTCTGTTTAGTGCCTTTACAGACAGCTTGTATACGGTCATCGGGCTTAATCTGTTGATCATTTAGGTACCATTTTGATGAAGACACATCAGGTACTGAAACTTTACATTCAAAGATAGCTTTTGTTCCTTCAATAGTGTGAACATCTTTTAGAGGCACCACTATGTCCACACCTGCAAAGTCACAAATATATATAAAATATATAAAAACAAACGAAGCAAACAAATGATCACTCATGTCTTCAAAAAACATTGGACTGGCTAAGAATAGTCACTTACTATAAACAGAGACACGTCCAGTGGTTGAAAGAAGCAGACTGGGAACATTAAAGGAGTAATTTCCACTATCTTCCTTTGTTACATCTTCAACTAATAACATATGTGACTGCTTATCCAGCACGATGTGCACCCGATCATTTGGCTGAATTTCAATACCATCCTTCATCCAGACCCCTTCAACATTTTCTAGGGAGACTTTAACTTCAAGTTGCACAATATCACCCTCACAGACTTTTTGATCAGTAAGTCCTTGAAGAATAGTCACAGGACGGGCTATGAAATTTGAAAGAAAAATAAATTAATCCTCCCAAAGGATAAACAAAATAATTACTCAAAGCTGTAGGACAGAAGGGGTTTATATTTAAACAGGCTTACGCTTCATCTTCAGTTTGCAACTTGTCTTTTTGCCATCTACAACAAAGCTGTACTCTCCTTGATCTTCCTTATTAACATCTTTAACGGTGAGAATTTGGCGACCCCGGCGGGAAGTAATCATGTATTTACTACTGGATGTGAGCTCAACATCACCAAAATACCATTTCCCCTCCACATCTTCAGGGGAAATTTCACATTCAAGCTCGCCTGAGAAGGACTCTGGGACTTCAACATCCTCAAGTTCTTTAACAAACTCGGTAACTGCACCTGCATTAGAACATAAACACATTCACAAATGATTTTTTAAAAGAGTTTGATGAACCATTTCTTTTCCAAAGATTTGGGTATAAAGAAACAAAGCTTATCTCCAAAACAAATATTATTTTTAAACTTTGAACATAAGCTAATTTTCAGACTTTCATGTTGCGTTAAAAATATAAACATACTGTAACATTTCTGCAGTGTGCTATAAAGCAAGATGCATGCTGCTATGTTTATCCATCAGAGCTGATTTCTTCCTGGTAGATTTAACTATAAAAACACTAAGTGGTCATAAAAGCTTTCATTCCTACCTTCGACAATAAGCTTAGCAGTTGTCTTTACAGTTTCATCTTCTACTAGTGCACAGCTGTAGTCTTCAGCATCAAACATGTCAATCATTAGCACAGAAAGAAAGTGACCTTTTCTGTCAGAGTGCGTCCGGTATTTGTCTCCAGAAAAAATTTCTATTCCATTTTTATACCATTTCACTTTGACAAAGGGTTCTGAAGTTTCACATTCAAAGGTTGCCATGGAATCTCTCTCTTTAGCAACAACATCTTGTAAATTTTGTGTGAAACGAATCAACTGTTTGGCTGGGGAAAAAAAATTGAGGGTTGACATGTTGACTACAACGACAAATGAATTGTGTTAATGAACAGAGTGCAGTAAGGGGATTTACACATTACCTTGTACTAGCAAGAAAGCGTGGCTTGATGTTTCACCAGCTATATTGACGGCTTTCACCATGATGCTTGCGGAGTCCTCAGCTGTTACATCTCTGATCACCAATTCACAGACATTATCTTCAGGCCAGTACCAATATATACGATCCGATCTCTCAATCTGCATGCCATTTCTGAACCACTGGCATTCAGGGTCTGGTTTCCCTACTACTCTAATACGGAAATGTGCATCACTACCTTGGGCCACTGTCTGGCTTTGAATTCGTTCAAATATCTTAGGCGCCTCCATACTTGGACTAAGCTCAATCCTCTCTGGTTTGATAGTTGGAATGGTGACTTCTCCTTCAGCAAGAAGCGCTTTCTTTTCTTCCTCAGTTAATTCTTTGGTCCAGTGAAGAAGTTCATCTTTTGTCTTTTTAAGCATTTCTTCATAGGATTCATCCTTTTTACGAGATTTAAGCTCCACAGCAGTAATGGCTTCATAATAGCCCTCCTCTGTCCTACGCTTGAATTTACTGCGCAGCTCTTCAGTCTCTTCTGGTAGCTTCTCATGACTGATTCTCTCAGCCCTTTTTAGCTTCACCACCTCTTTGGTGGTTGTCTCAACAGGCTTGTCTAACTTTTGTACTTCAAAGAGAAGTTTGCCAGGCTCTGTTGCTGCTGGCTCGTGCCTAGGTTCGGGTGCCCGACGAAGGACAGATCTGAAATCTTCCTTCTGCTGGATCTCAAATTTCACTTTATGTTCCGTTACCCCCTCTGGATTTTCTGCAGTAACCTTCACTTCACCTGTATCATATGATTTGCAGTCCACAATGTCCAGGTAGTAGATGCCATCATAGCGGAGTCTAAACCTTTTGCTTTTACGAATGAGCTGCCCATTGAGATACCAATTGACTTTGGGCTGTGGATAGCCTGTGACACGGCAGCGGAACCGTGCAGTTTCACCTTCCAGAACTCTTGCAGGCTCAGGGACCAAAACAATTTCTGGCTTTTGCTTCTCTTTTTGATCCTCTGTCACTCCAACAAGGGCCCCTTCATGGGCCATTCTTTCCATCTCTTCAATTCGCTGCAGTCCCTTCCTGCCTTCTGGCAACTGAGTTTCTTCCACAAGACTTTTCTCATCTTTAACAATAAGGGTAGCTGATGTGTGGTCAGTACCATATTTGTTACTTGCTCTGCAAGTGATCACTCCACTGTCTCTAGAATAGGCTACACCATAGTCCAGACTACAGTATCCAAATTCATTAATCATGCGGAGTCTATTGGCTGCCTCCAGGGGCTTGCCATCATGTAGCCACTCAACCACCATAGTGGGGTCACCAATAGGTGTCAGTCTGCAGTCAAAATGAGCTGGTCCAAATTGCTTGAGCCTTAATGAAGTGAGTTTCTTCTTAAAGAATGGCTTTTGTTGTTTCTCTTTGTCATAAAGGTCTCCCTCCTCCCATTGCTCTTGACCATAACGCAAATGGAGAGGCTCAAGCTCAGGAGCTGCAATCTCCTTTGCTCTGTATGTCCCCCTTGGAATGATTAATTTCCTTTCTGGTTCAGGTTCTGCAAATTCCACTTCAACATTTACCTTGCACCGTGTAGTGTCACGCCCCGCTTTATTGATAGCAGTGGCGGTATACCATGCAGCATCATGCTTGACAGTGGACTCGATTTTAAGTGCAGCTTCTCCTTTATTTCCCTCAATCCTGAAATATTAAAAAAAATATCATTTTATCACTACTCTCTTTCATAATTCGGTCCCCTCCCATAGCCCTTAAACAAGTAGATTTCTGGTAGAATCAAAACTAATGTTTAATCATGTTTAGTATGGCAGTGCCTAAGGACCAACTAAGAGTGTGGCCTCATTTTTCTTGGCACTATATAAACACAAAGTAGCAATCTTTAATGATCTTGAAATCAATGCAGATTTTGTCTACTAGAGGACTGTAGACACAGAAAGCCAGTGGAGGTTCTTTTACAATTTGGTTTTAACAGTTTTATTGAAACTTACATTATATAAATGTACAAAAACATGCAAAAAGAAGGCCTGAACCTGTAAGGTACTGCACATTTTTAGGGCCAAATCTAATCTTCATTGAAGTCAATGGAAAGACTCCCATTGTCTTCAAAAGCCATGGGATCAGGTCTTTTCCATTGTGAGTACTCTTAATTCTCATCGAGTACATTCTTTGGGAGCTGGAGGCACTCAGAAAATGGTAGGAAGCACTTAGTACCTTGCAGACCATGTTTATTGATATCTATACTGTACTTACACGTCATCTTTTTATATAGCACTTACTTGATCTTTGGGTATTTATGAGGTACAATGATATCACTGTTCTTCAACCATACAATGTCAGGATTAGGGTTACCAGTAGCTTTTACTGCCATTTCCAGTTTAGTACCTTCCTTGATACTAACATTCTTCAGCCTTTCTATAAAATGTGGTTTCACTAGATATTCTTGAGCTGAAAGAGGAAGATAAAAATAACCAGAGACAGAAATTGAAATAGCTCCTATTATATATTATAATTGTAGATCTATTTTCAAAAACATGCAGAATAAATACCTTCCACTGTCAAGGTCATTGAGACTGAAGCTTTGCCTGCCCTGTTCTGAGCAACAACAGTCCATTCACCAGAATCATCAGGTTTAGCAGGGACAATGATCATTGATTGTGTGCCATCTTCCTTAATTACTATTTTATGGGTATAATCATTAACAACTTGTTGACCTGCAGAAATAAACAATTTTTTACACACCGTATTGTTTCCTAATATGTAAAATACTCATAATACTTTTTGTTAGATAATTATCTGATGAAAATAAATTGAGATACCATTATGAAACCAGTATGTTTCTGGCATGGGTCTGCCAACTACTTTTAGGTCAAATCTTGCTGTCTGCCCCTCTGCACACTTAAAGGAAGTAGGTTTCAACACAAAAACTGGCTTATACAATCTCTCCAGTTGTCCCTCATCAGTTTCTTCTAGTCTGCGTGCAGGAGAACGAGATGGAGAACTACGGGCTGGAGAACGGCTTGGAGAACGGGGAGAAAGAGACCTGAGGAGGAGACAAAAAAAGATACACTGTAATAATGGTGCTTCAAACCAGGCTAACACAATATATGTCATTCACCTCCTGTGCCTAGTATTTTAAAACATGATAAAATCAATTTATACGGGGGGAAAGTAAGGTGAAATTATTATTTATAGTTTGTTTCCTTTTGTATAATCAATATAAGGAATCTGTGCAGTGTCTAATAATATTGCAATTCTCTAAACATATAGCAATATTTATTTTTCATATTATATATATACACATACACACAGTGTACAGTATGCAGATACACACACACACAATCCATTTATATCTGTAACTGGATGAGTTTTCTGAGCACTAAAATGTAATAATCTCTGTGGTGGAAAACAAGAGTTGTTTAAAAATGCAGTACACTATGTTAAAATCCCAAGTGAAGACAAATATCTTATCTAAATTGAGGAGATTCAAGCAGACAAGGCATGGTTAATAAGATTGTAAAACCAGTATCTTGTTTAAACCTATTATCTGAAAGGTGGTGTCTCCAGAATCACATTGCCATATAGCAATGGGGATTCGGTTCAGTGCTGACACAGAGAACAGAGTACCAGCTTACTGAATCACCATCAGTATTTCCAACAGCATGCCAAGGCTGATGAACTACACTTCTTTAGCTTGGACCACATGACTGGATCACTGGACACTTTATTTGTAGCAGACTAGAATGTATATGAGACTTGAATATTACCCTGTACT
Organism: Pelusios castaneus; assembly: GCA_007922175.1. Classification (NCBI taxonomy): domain Eukaryota; kingdom Metazoa; phylum Chordata; order Testudines; family Pelomedusidae; genus Pelusios; species Pelusios castaneus. The sequence goes on from ML685793.1 coordinate 15,731,888, forward strand.
TACCTATATCTTCTCATAACATCTGGTGCTGGCATATAACCTGAAGCTCCAACTGGTGCAACAGGCTCAATGTATAGCTTTGCAGAGCAAATGGCATTTCCTTTAACGTTGCTCGCAAAGACTGTATAAATTCCTTCATCTTCAGGAAACACAACAGGTATATATAGACTAGCTCTGCCATCCTGAAGAACTTCCATGTGGTAGTGCTCTCCATGCTTAATGCGTTTACCATCCTTGTACCATGCAATCTACACAGAAGAAATAGTAAGAAATTGGAGTGAACCCTCATAGAGATTAGTATACAGTATTGTGTACTCATGCATGTTACTTGAGAGTTTGCTAGGTCTTTCCCATTACTTTTCAACTACTGCATGACCATAACCCACATTTAGTTGGCAAACAATTTTAGTTGAAATAAGTAAGAGTAAAGAACAGCTTTTTGCAGTGGCACAGGATATGAAAATCAGTATCAAATATAAAATACAGCATTATGATACATGAAGGATGAAACAGAAACAGGCCAGATTCCGTAGTATGTGACCGCTTCTTTGTGACACTCAGAAAATGTCTGAGTAGTGCAAAACTAATGTAGTGTTCTGTTGAGTCTAGCCCATTTAGTTACAAAATTGAAACTCAGCTTGATAGGAAAACAAAGGATTGAAAAATGTCCTTTTAAAAAAAAATAAAAATAAATTGTGGTTTTCTAAGATGAGTAGGAAAAAGAAGGGGTTCTCTGGTAGTTAGATATCACTTTGAGTATATTTCACATATAGCAGCAGACCTGTTTCGTAAGTAGATATCATTCCAAACAAAAACTGTATGATTTATATTCAAATTTATACATGTTGATATACCTTGGGTAATGGATATCCAGTCATCTTACAATGGAAAGTAACACTCATTCCCTCAAAGATTCTATAATTCTTTAATCTTAAATCAAATCCTGCTTCAACTGTTTCAGATTCGGGAATATCAACCACCATTTCTTCTCTGTCTTCCTCAAGGAGTTCTTCTAGTGTAGTCTTAATAATTCTGTATTCAATTTCTTTGATAAGTCTTTCTTCAAAGGAAGAAATGTGGAATTCCTATGCACAAAAGAAAACAGTTTTATGATAGATTTTGTGAAACTAAATAAAAAGACGAACAGCTCCCATCACAATTTAAAATTACTGAAATGATACTTGCCTGCTCATCTATAAAAGTTCGGATCTGCACAGTGTCTTTTGCCATTTTCTTCCTAATTAAAGCTTGCTCTTTTTCATATTCTTTTTCATAGTCAGCATATGAAATAGCTGGGGCTATCTCAGCCACTTTAGGTTCTTGTACATATGCAGTCACCTGAGTTTGGTACATCATTTCTTGCTGTGATTTTATGTAGACCTCATAATCAGCTAGGAGTTAAGTACATAAGTCACTGACCATTTTTTACTGACATAAATGTAGAAACAAGCTGCAGAAGTTAACAATCAGTATGTATAATTTGAAACAGAGTTTCAAGTTGTTGTGGAACAAGTGCACATCCTGATACTTTGTGAGAATCATTACAACAGATAGACACTCTATACACTCTTGTTTAAAACTTCATAATTTATTTGTTCTAGGACAGATGTTCTTAAGTACAGGCCACTTGTGAAGAGAGAACTCATCTCCTTTCAGCACCGTAACTATACCTCCACATCTTCACTTTGGGAACTATGGTACTTGAAGTATATTCACATGGACAACTAAATAGTCTAAATTAGTGTTTTTTCCTAAAGCATAACTCCCACATTAGTTAATTTTCTTTCTCCAGAATTCCACTTGCAATTTTTAAGGTCCCACATATTGTGCAAGCAATAAGTGTTCAGCTCCTGTTGCTGTACTCAAGACGAGATTCTAAACCCTGCATGAGTCTAAAGTCAAACACTCTCTCCCACCTGTAGAAATCCTCAGTGCCACAGGAAAGTCACTGTAGGCACTCTTCCCTCTTTAGAGCTCCCAGTACCTTCTCTTTCTCGGGGTTAGGTGGAGTAGCAGGGGAAGGGAGCAAGGCTTATCCCTTATCCTCCCTTATCCCTACTCTCCCTTATCCTCTGCTTCTACAGAAGCGTGCACCTTTGTTGAAATCCTGGCCCCACTGGAATCAAGGGGAAGGCAGGATTTCACCCTCTGAACTGCAAGTGTTTCTGTAGAGATCATGCTTTGACAACTCCTTAGTACGAAGTGTGCATAGGTCAAGGACCATCTTTAGGAGAATCATTTAAAAGAAGAATGCATCAATTTTGAAACTATTTAATTGTGCACAAAGAAAAAGGAGTCATTGCAATACCTCACTGATCACTGTGATGAGTGAGTTGGCACAAATTTGCTAAGCTTAAAGCAAATTTAAGAAACTCCAGTCTTGTTTTTCGATATTTTTATCACTGACATTTTGTTAATCCCTTCTCCTTTGCCACCCTCTCACACACATATACCTTCTTCCAGTAAAGAGGCTGATGCAGAAGCTTCTCCATGCTTATTGCGAATAACTATAGTGTATTCTCCGGCGTCATCAGCAAAGGTCATAGAAATTTCAAGTCTGCATTCCCCAGTCTCTTTTTTGTAACTCACTTTGTGTCTTTAAGAATATAGAAAACACAATCTTTCCATAATTCTGATCAGTGGAACTTTTAGCTTATTTACTTTTCAAGATAATTACTCCTTGAAAAAGCCAACATTTAGATAATTTTTAGGCCAATATCAACTCAGTGGAATAGAAGAACAGCTTAAAAAAAATAATATTGCAACTGGAGCTCAATTATACCATATTTGTATTATTATTGAACTCAGAGACCAAAGGCAGTACTGAAGTCTTGATGATTCCATCAGACATCAGAAATACAGAGAGCTTTATGCTTGACGTCATTTTCTATAGGTGATTATATCATGATACATTTCAAGACTGCCAGAAGATATATTCAGATGGCCCCTTCACTAGATATTTCTTCAGTTCTATACACTACATAGATAATTCAAACAAAAGGCAATATGTACAATATATGCATTTATATATGTCAGTTTAGCTCAACTTTCTATTTATAATTGCCTTTCTATTATTTTTAAAAGTACCTTTTATAACCAAACAGAATAAAACACTGTATCACATGACCAAGAAGAACTGCCTGAGGGGTTTCAAATGTATATATGTTGAGAAACTTAGGGCCATATTAATTCCTAATGACACTACACTGATATCAGTGCGGTTAGAGTAGGAATGGATAAATCCCAAGTGGATTATTGAATTCTAATATGTGTCAAGTCTATGGAAGTATCATTTGCATAACAGAAAAAGAACAATGTTCAAGTAGCTCACATACCTGTAGCCAGTAGTAAGAGGTAGCCCAGCTTTTTTCCAGTAGATGTGTGGCTTTGGGTTGCCCCCAATTTGGCACTCAAAAATGACACTCCCACCTTCAACTAACTTTTGAACTACAGGTTTGGTTATAAAGTAAGGAGCCGCAGCTTCTCCAAACACTTCTTGTTCCACAACAGTGGTATCTACCATTACCACATCTTTTGACTCCACATAGCTGGAATAAGATTTCAAAGAAGGCAAATGAGCTGATGCAGAATGTAGTCATAAATAAATAAAATGGAAGTAATGAATAATCACAATATGAGCAGTCTGCCTTGAAAAATAACTTTACCGTTTCTCTTCTGTGACAGCCTTTGCAGAAACTGCTTCTCGGGTCTCAATCTCCTCAGAAACTGCAAGGAAAATATGATAATGTTGATGCCAACATATTTTAAAAGTGTCCAAAGCAGCTAAGAGGGAAGATAGTTTGCTGACTGGATTTAAGGGCCAGGTACTTGTACTGGGACTGTACATCAGTAATCTCAGCTTGCTCATAACTGGCACCCAGTTGATTTGGGAAATCTCCCTTCTGGCCCCTCAACCCAGCATGGCAGTAACATAGTCACTGTCAACATTCCTCAACTATTTAGTACTCTTCACCCTTAATATTTTTCTCTCTTGCATACTATTGGGCTGTGCTGCTGCTGTGGCATTTGCTGATCTGATATGACCTATATGGCCAATTGCCTTAGTGGAGTCTGGAATGTTGGCTGTGCCGTAATGTTTCTTTGGTGTCAAGTTCCAGAGGGGTAGCCATGTAAGTCTAGATGTGGGTTTGGGATTGTCTTGAATATAACTCAGTAATAAGGCAAACTCTCTCCTTCTCTCAGACACTTGTGATGATCCTGGGGGATGCTCATTGGGCCCTTACTATTTAGGACTCCATTTTTGGGCCACTTATTAGAAAGCATTGGTCTTGACACCAGAGGCTGAAATATTTGTCATGGATGGTTGGAAGTAAGGGGACCCTAGAAAAGTTGAGACATATGAGGATATGTCCCTTCCTCCAAATAGGTATCGACCCAACCAACACCTGCAGTGAAGGGACTAATCTGAAGGGGGGAGGCCACTATATCTCTGTATGAAAACAGGGATGGGGATGGTGCACCACCCTTGAACAGTCCTGGATTTTGCCCTTGGCAACACAAAATCTTTGATTAGGTGAAGGGACTAGGTGGGAGTTGCTATCAGGTTTAGCCGGCCTGGAGGCTGCTCTGGACAAATCAAGACACACCCTCTGCTTCTGCGGCTGTCAGAACTACTAGCTCTTAGGTGTAGAGAAGTTATATTGTAATGTAATAAAGCCATTTTGACTGAGCAGAATGTTTGTATTCTTGCTGTGACAAATATACTTGCCCTGCACATGCAAGTAGCATGAAGTGCTGACAGCTCCAGCCGTATTGGTAGCAGTGCAAGTAAATCTTCCACTGTCTTCTGCAAAGACTTCACGAATCACAAGGCGAGCAACTCCTGCTTTGAAGGTAATCTGAAAGTCTATGGAACTCTCAATCTGATAGTCTTCTCTGTACCAGGACACAGTCGGGGCTGGGTGGCCAGAGATGTAGCACTCCAAAGTGACAGATTCTCCTTCAACAACAGTCATGTTTTTCAGACCCTGTATTACATAAAAGGGTTTTTTAAATGAATATTGCTCTTCACTAGTAAATAAATAATTTCAACTGTATGATAAAACAGCCCTGAAACTTAAAATTGAGCATCTGTATCAAAATGAGATGCTGATGTTCAGTGCCCCAAATAAATCCAAGAGAAGAGACATTTTCAAACTATAACTTTGGAAGATGGAGTTGGGTTGTCTGCATGTGTTACTCTTCGCTGGGAAAATCAGAGGGAACTTGATCATTTTCAGATCCTTGTGAAAATTCACTTGTTCCATTTCAGAAAAGTTTCATTCTGATAGATCACATGGCTGTTGAGCCTGGCAACTGGCTACAACCATGACAAACCAAGTCAGACCTCCAGAAAGTAATTGAATGTATTAAATACATGACTAAAAAGAGGTGAAACAACGCAGATCTTAAAGGGAATTAAAGGTAAAGCAATGTAACCATATATCTATATTTTTTACTACTTACTGAGACTAAGGTTGGTGGAGTAGCAGGAACTTCTGCTGGCTCAGGAACTCTAGCTGTTTCTGTCACCTAGGACATGATAGCAACGTTACTAAACATCCCATAAAGCTAAGCAAATAAATGGCAGACACACCAGAACTGATAAAGGAAAAGGTTTCCTTGTAGAGAGTGGCTGCTGCTTGCTGTGACAAAGTGATGTTACGAGCTCATAAATGCTTGCATAAAACAAGTATCACAATATAAGATAGACAAAGATTAGTAGGGATATTTTACAAGGCTTGGCTTATAAATAAGGGGAATTGTAAACGTGCTGGGTTACTCTCTTGGTTCTAAGATCTAAGTCAGTCAAGATGATTGGAATTCACTTAATGACAAACCTCTGCTTCACCTTGCATTAATTCAATGTGTTCTTCCCGTATCACACCACCTGTAATGCTCACACTTATGTCTCTTCTTTCAACATCATAACGACTCTTATAGGCCTCAGCTGCCTCTCCAAAGGGAAATTGTGGAGAGACAACCTTATCTGGCATCTCTCTGGTTTCAGGTGGCTTTACATGAGGTGGTTTCACAGGTCTGGTGATCTTCTGAACAGAAGTTGCTGATAACTCTTTTTCCAGAGTAGCCATAGCAGATCCTGCTATTGAAACCTAACCAACCCAAGAGAAAGAAAGTTACAGTTGTATCATCCCTATTTTCAAAAGATACACTATGTGTTTCTCAAGCACATCTGTAGGACAGATTTCACATGAATCTGCTACTTCCTTATTCTCTTATGTATCGACATTAGATAACACACATAAAGACACTTTCAACCCCATTATGTAGTAAAAGAATAGCTGTTAAAATACATATCCTTTTATGCAGACTTGAAATTAAAAAAACATATAAGGTATTCTATTATATTGTGTTTTAATTTTGTCCTTTAAATAGCACGTAGGTCTTAAATGGAATGTGCTGTGTTGTTTTCTAAGCTTTTTCATATGGGAACTCAGATTTTCAGTAAGGCATCACAGAATTAATTGTATGCCAGGAAGCGATTAAAGTACCTGAACAGATTTCAAAATGCTACTTTATGCATAACTAAGTTGGATTGTGTCCATAATTTTTATGTATACAATACAGAATGACTATTTTAAGTAATAGTTATAATATTTTTAAATATGCTTGAGAAAAAAGACAGAGCAGTTGAAAAGATAGGGTAAGTCTAAATTTTAAAAATATAGGAGAGGAGACATTTGATGAGACCTATAAAAGGAATGAAAAAAAACCCTGAAACAGTAGAAAGGAAAAAATAACACAAAATAAATGCAAAAGCATGTGATTTTTTATTAGGCTATAAAAAACATAGTTTGGATTAGGGATGTAAAGCATGTTAATACTGATTTAGTATGCAGTAAAACAACTGCAAAGAAAAAAAACCAAGTACTGCTACTGAAGAATTGTTTCCTTCATGCAAGAAGTGAGCATGAATCAGGATTTTTTTCTACCTTTCAAACAGGGTGAAGGTGAATACCAGGCATGTAACATATTATTGTAAATGCTACATGTTCTAGTTGCATTCTGAATATACAAAATGGTTGGCATATTAAAAAACCCAACAAAATCACTTTTTGGCAGGATTTCACAAATAAAGGCATACATTTATTTGCACTATTATATTTTATTTTCTTGGGAACAGGGCAACACAAATCAGAAAAAACAAATACAGACTCCTTTGGCACTTTTCAAGAATAAAAATGTATTTATTGCATAAGCTTTCATTAAATACATTTGTTAGTCTTTAAAAGTGCCACAGAACTCCTTGTTTGTTTTGCTGAAATAGACTAACCCGGCTATCCCTCTGAAATAAATCAGAAATATAGTACAACCTCTACCCTTACTAGGAAGCAACACTGTATTATATAGGATGGCAAAAGGAGGGCCATCAATATGAAAAGCATAAAGTATCAGTTATTTTAACTGAGCTCGCTGCTTGCCTGACGTACCCTTCCTTCACTTCTTACCTCATAAGTATGATCTGGTTTAGGAACAGAAATTTTTGAAACTGTAAAATGAGGACTTGCTGTTCGGGGTCGTGTGTGTTCCACATGGACTGCTTTTGCAGTTTTAGTTTCTTCTGTTCTTTTCATCTACATGAACCAATAAAATATTTTATTATAAATGCCATATGTTCTAGGTGGATTTTGAATATATGAAATGGTTAGAGGTTTAAAAAAACCCAACAAAATCTCTTTTTGGCAAGATTTCACAAATAAAGGGCATACATTTATTTGCACTATTATATTTTATTTGCTAGGGAAATAGGGCAACACAAATCAGAAAGAGAGCACACCCTCTTCCCCCCCTTGGAAAAAGCACAGTATTATATGGAGTGGTAGAAGGAGGGACATCACTGTAGAAAGAATGAGGTATCAGTTATTTTAACTGAGCTCACTGTTTACTTGACTTACCCTTCCTCCACTTCTTACCTCATAAGTATGATCTGGTTTAGGAACAGTAATTTTTGAAACTGTAAAATGAGGACTTGCTGTCCGAGGACGTGTGTGTTCCACATGGACTGCTTTGGCAATTTTAGTTTCTTCTGTTCTTTTCATCTATGTGAACCAATAAAATGTTTGGTGAGTATGATGTGCTACTCATCAAACTGCAAAGTTAAAGGTTTTGTTTAAAAAAACCAGACAGACATTGAGGCAGACTGCCACGTAAACCACTTCTAACCTGTGTTGATACATGCATTCCCACTTTTTCAGTGGTGGAAACTGTCGTTTCAGAAGGAACGTGCACTGGTTTGGTGACAACACGGTGCTCTGTTGGCACTTCGGCAATGTAACCTGCCCTAGTACGTTCTTTATATCCATATTGCAAAGCTGTCTGCTCAGCATAGCCTTCTTCAGCACGCTCTTCCTCCCAGGGCTCTCTAACACGTGCCTGATCAACTGCAGCAACAACTGTAGCTACAGCTTCAGCTTTTTTGTAAGCACCAATCTAAAGAAAACATTTACAGAATTCAGACAAATACCCACGGTGGTGACAAAGATTTGTCTATTTGGCATATACACAGTAAATAATGCATATATGCTATAGAGAGACAGAAAAAATACTTAGATTATATAGAATGAAAAATATGAAATATTGTATTTATCCACATGTGCATTTCATAGTCACTGGCTGTAAATGTATTACATACTGAATAGACACACCTACACATTGTACGCATGCATATGTCTACACATAGAGTGTATATTAATTACTTTGCAGGTACACATTTGTGATTATATGTACTGTATGTACAATATGTATGTAAATAGACAAATATTTTAAAAGCTACAATTTCTAAAAGCTGCACATAACCCTTTAGCAGACATTACAAAGAGAAATAGTCTAAATATATATATATATGGTATTTGACATGCAAAAACTACATGGCCCATTCACATATGATGAACCTTAGGAAATACCAAAGGAGTAGCTGTGTTAGTCTATTGTAGAAAGACAACAGAGTCCTGTGGCACTTTTAAAGACTAACAGATTTATTTATCACATCAGCTTTCGTGGGAGAAAATCCCACTTCGTCAGACGCTTTGAAGATAGGAAAGTTACAGAGTGGGAGGAATTAGGTGTTAGGATTTTGATTTACTGTTACAGCCTGACCTGATGCTATGTCATACACTCCCCTGCATTTAATTTCCTCCCACTCTGTAACTTTCCTATCTTCAAAGCATCTGACGAAGTGGGATTTTCTCCCACGAAAGCTGATGCGATAAATAAATCTGTTAGTCTTTAAAAGTGCCACAGGACTCTGTTGTCTTAGGAAATACGTAGCTGTAACTTCAGAGCAAGGAAAAGTTGCACTAATGTATTTTATAAATTCTTTATAGGGAAGGATAATCAGTAGAGTGTTTTGGTGAAACGAAAATGGGGCATGTTTTTAGTTTCCCAATCCATAAATGGTTTCACTTTTCATGTCAGTGTTATTTCTGTATTACCAAGCTCTGACTTAGTTAATAGCAGATATTTGAGTAGCAACTGCCTCTGTTTTTTCAGTGTTATAATTAATTCAGATATTATATATAACAGGATGTGAAAAATTTAATACTTTTGAATAACACATTACCTTTATTCACCCAATTTACATACAGCTTTAAAAAACAGTTCACCACTTGAAGTAATGTCTCTAAGATAGGCCATACAAGAGATTATTTGCAAAAGTTTTACTATTGATAGGTAGGCTTTGCATTTTAAGGGCTGTATTATTCAATGCTAGTGCCAGCTTCAAGGGAGTTGCTTATGCCATTTTTTAATCTGGATATTAATTCAAATATCAAAGAACTGTGTACACTGTGCACGCTGACCACTTGGAGTGTATTTTATCTCATTTTGCTTTTTTAATTTAAAATTAAAATATTTTGTAAATGTGCCAATGAGGTTTTTGATTAATAAATTACACTAAGAAAAGAGGGCTCCATGTCCTGTAGTTCACAATCATGTTACTCTCTCATTGATAAAAGAACTCAGCCATATTACATTAGAATCCTCTCAACTGGCATAAGTTGCAGTGGAAACAGAAAGAGGCAATGGCCACAGTGACAGGAACATGGGAGGAACTGAATAGCTTTCAAGTATACATTGTACTAAGAACAAAAATAATACTTAATAAAGTGAGATCTGCTGGTCAATTAATCATAAAATCAAAGGGGGATAGCCTAGGTACTAAAGGACTTCAGAGAAGGAAATTTATGTAAGCAAACACCAGGTCAAAGTCATCTGCTGAGACCAAGCTTTCAGAGACAATGATAGGTGAGCCAGTTAAAATGCTTTTCTGTAAATGGATGGGCCATTAGTTAATTTCCTAGAATTACTTAGATTTATTACACTGAATCTCTTCCTTGTCAAGCCACTCCCAATCAAGCAGGCACATTAAAGGGAATGCAACTGAGCAGATTTTAGTGTACAAAAGTAGCTCTTAACTGATGGTGAAAAGAGAAAGTAAATTGGGACAGTGTATTTCACATTTGCAGCAGCTGTATTTACCTGACCACGAACGAGATGAATTTGTTCTTGTTTGGTAGTAATTCCTTCTCTAGCTCTTGGCATTGTGATGAGTTCTTTGGATTTATCAGTGACAATTACTGCTGGAACTATAGTAGTTTTTTCAGCTTCCTTTCTTATCTGATTATTACGGTAGAAACAAAAAGGTTTCAGTTACATATGGTCTCATTAAAAAAAAGATGTTGAAATGGGGAAAGGGTTAAAGTTTTAGATCCTTGTACACTGCAGCCTCAGAGTGACTCTGTATTAAATAGATATAGATGAGTATTGTTATATTCTAGTTCCTATTTAAATTATTTAAAAATAGTTATGCTCCTTATTGCAAAGAAATCAAAGTCAGTCAAAAGAGAATTATGAGTATATTATGAATGCAAACTATTAGGAGTAAAGGACAAAGTCGGAAGAACTAGGTTCTAATTCATAGTTATAGAAATCGATATAAAAGTTTCTAGTGGGAGTAGTTTTTTAGAAAAAGAACTGTAGGGGAAGTATTAGGTGTGCAAAGGGAATATCACAGGAGAGTGAATATCACATTTATAACAGTTCTATTCACCTTTTCTTCAGTTACTTGCACTTGTTCTTGTTTGGTAGCAATTTCTTCTCTAATTCTTGATATTATGACTGGTTCTTTAGGTTTATCAGTGGTAATTACGACCTTAGGCACAGATGGTTTCACAGCTTCCTTTCTTATCTGTTTTTTATGATAAAAAAAGTTTCAATTATATATATATTCTGAAACAAAATTATATGGCTTTTCAGGGAAGTGGGACAGGTTGATGGCACGTTATGCTGACAAGGGCAAAGGAAAGAAAATAAAATGCCACTTGTACAGTGGAATCTCTATTTTGTGTAAGCCATTTCTGTCCTATCTTACGCACTGTGCAACCTAGTTAAATTCAGTAAAGTTACACTGTGTGAAAGAGAATCAGGAAAGAATTTGGGTCCCCATTAGTTATATTTAAATGATCATCATTGTATCCTCCTGATATAAACTCTTTTTAGCAGTTGCATAGAAATTACTATTACTATAACTTAACATCTACTCTCATTAGCCAGTGGGACTATTCATATAAATAAGGCCTACTCAATGTGAGTAAAGGTCCAAAGTCGACTTGGTGTTAGGCTGATCTTACAAACTGCCATCAGGCAAAACTTCCAGCAAACTTTACTGACTCAAACCCTCTATGTAAGTGAATATTAATCTATTTGGATGGCTAATATAATAAAAATTCCTCAAAAGTTTCTCAGAAAATCCATCTTCATATAAACAAGTAAACGTCAGTTATCATTAAATTAAAATTAAGAGCGTCTTAGCAACAATAGCCACGATACTTGAAAAATTAAGAGCTCAGTCTTGCAGTTCCTGACTAATCAGAACTCCTAATGAAGTCAACAGCAGTTCTGAGTGGAACTGTAGTACTGGACCTCTTTATGGAACAGTTACTGTACAGAGGTTCCTATTGTTAGAGCCTTCAGCTCATAAAAATCAAAGGCAAAATACATGCAGAGCATTTGATAGAGAGTGGAAATGAAATGGGGTGTAACAGTGAGTAACAGCTGTATTCACCTTTTCATGAGTGATCTGAACTTGCTCTCGCTTTGTAGAAATTTCTTCTCTAGCTCTTGATACTTTTTCTTGTTCTTTGGTTTTATCAACAGCTATTATTACTTTGGGAATAGGAGTTTTCTCTGGTTCCTTTCTTATCTGATTTTAACAGTAAACAAAAAAATCACCATTTCATATGATCAGAAATGCAAATTACACAACTTTCATATAACACTGGAGAAAAGGTGGGACTAAGGAGGGAAAGGAGGTTAAATTCCACTGAGGTCCTTATTGAAGGAAGCGATTGTGAGCTGCTCTGTTTGCACCTTGGAATAATTGTACTGTATGCAAGTAAATATCATTATTATATGATGCCTACTCTTAGGAAAATGGACTAGACTGGTTACAACAATAATTGAACTTCTTTCATGAAATATACAGTGAGAAGAAAAATAAAATAACTTATCTCATAGGCCCTTCCATTTTCCTACTAAGGGGTTGTAAGTAAAAGAAACTGGGACAGGAAAAACTTCTCTGCGTTAGAGTCAATGTGGAAAAGTCATGATTCTGAATACATATTTTTGGTAAATTTCACTCTGTCCAGAAGGTTTAGATGAAAATACAGAATACGCTCCTCCCTATCTAATGTTGGTTTTCTGATTTTCATCCCTCAGTCCTGGAAAGTCATTATTCCTCTCCCTGTGCAGAATACTTCTCACCTTGAATCTTCACTTCACTCTAGATTTCACACTAAGTACTAGACTCAACCTGCCTTAACAGATTTAAACCAACCCACTATCAGCACTAGATTCCTTCTTAACATTCAGTTTTGAAGCCTGAGCTCAGTACTAGACTAACCTACTTTCTAGAGGTATAGTTTGGTCTGGTGATGGAATGTAGAAATATATCATTTCTACGGGTACGTCCACACTGGAGCCTTAGGTCGACTTAACGATGGTTAAGTTGACCTACAGACCGCTGTGTCCACACTGGGCACTTATTAAGTCGATTTAAGCACTTCCTTAAGTCGATTTAATAACACCACTTCTGAAGGTTGACTTAACGCTTAAGTTGATCTTCTTAAGTTGACTTAAGCCAGTGTGGACGGGGAATGCTCTGAAGTCTACCTAATGGCCTCCAGTCCCCCGGTGCAATGTGGGACAGCTACCCACAATGCACCACTCCTCCATTGACCTGCCAGTGTGGATGCTGGCAGTCGACTGGAGTTTTCAGTGTGGACTCTCTAAGTCAACTTAACAAGGTATTGTTAAGTTGACTTAACAGAGCCTCCAGTGTAGACGTACCCAGAGGGAGGGAGATAGAAGTTACTCAAACTTCATACGAAACTCCTAGGAACCATCCAAAAATAGTCTGAAGACATACCTATAGGCCCTGATCCTACAAACACTTAACACACATGGTTAACTTTGCTTATTTGAATAACCCCACCAACTGTAATAAATCTGACTTCTATGAGTAAGGTTAAACACATGGATACCTGCTTGCAGAATCAAGGCTTAAGTTAAAATAAACCTACATGTATCTGGAAATTAAAAACAAAACAAAACAAAACATACATTGAAAGTTATCTAAAATTCAGTAATCAGTATTTTTTTTCACATTGCTTCCAGTGCTGAATGAGTTTCTTCCTAATGTACCTGAGCCCCTACTCATTAGCAAGAAAATGCCAGCTGCATGGAACAAGCTCAGAAATAGCCACAGAAAATTGGAAAGTTTAAGAGGAGGTATGTGGGTTTTTAAAAATCATGTTTGGCGGGATGATTTTGTTGGGATTGTTTTGAGCAGGGGACGGGACTAAATGACTTCCTGAGGTCCATTCTAACCCTAATCTTCTATGATTACAAAATAAATTGGAAGAAAACAATGACATTTTTCCTTGAAGTCATTTTTTTTCAGAAAATTCTCTTTAATTTATCTATAAAATCCATACATACTAATTGCAATAGTATATAAATACTATATCTTACACAAAAAGATTAGTCATCAATGGAGAATTCGGAGAAAGTATAGAAAGCTACACGAGTGAGTCATGTTAGTAATGGAAGCTAAGGGAAAAGAGTTATATAGTAACATCATTTCTACTGCCGGGATTTTCACTTCATAAGTTACAGAAAGAAAAACACATAAATAGTTTGTCTTTAAAATAGGATTTAACAGTGAATATTGCATCTGTAAAAACAGTATTCACCTTTTCATGAGTGATGTGTACTTCTTGTTTGGTAGCAATTCCTTCTCTGGTTCTTGATATCATTTCCTGTTCTTTGGATTTATCTGTAGTAACTACCACCATTGCTTCCTTTCTCATCTGATTTTTATTGGAGGAGAGGGAAAAAAACAGCATTAAAATATATGTCAGTAAATAACAAAGATCAGCTGTCAAAGCAAAGTAGTACAAGTTAAAGGGAGAATGCTGGGAAATAGTTATTTTAAGCACAGCTGGGAAAATTTAAATTAAATACTAGGAGAAATTGCAACATTACGGGATCACTTTCACTGGTGCTATTAAGAACAAGACATGACACTTATTCCACAGGAATGGAGTAAGAATATTTAAGTCAATTCAAATCTGATCATCCACGAGCTGTCTCTTACAGTGCAGATGCTTCTGCACCAATAATGCATGCTTATATGAAGCACTTAATATCTTATTAATTTTGCACAGTGAAATACATGTTTTGCTTGCCTTTATAATGAGGGGATAAAGGGGAAATTATATATCAGCCATGGCTGTACTTCTACCTGCTCCTGAACAGGCTGAATGTGTACTGCAGTCATTGCTGTCCTCTTAGCAACCTGCTCTGCAGGGCTTGGAGCTGGCTCTCTCACTCTAGCCAGGTCAACTGCAGCAACTACAGTAGCAACAGCTGCTGTTTTATCAATGTCCTGTAGGATCAAAATTAGTTGGATCAGAAGACATTGTTTTATAGGTTGCACACACAGAATAAGCATACGACGAACACATAAACAGAATACTGCTACCTAAATGCTTCCAGGGTAACTCCCTAGCTAGCTATTGTAAGCAAGTGTTTACACAGTCACTCAAATTACACCAGGAGTTCTCTTCAGCAACAGTGTCTCATTACAAAGAGCATCAGCAATGTCCTTCCCAAATTCAAAGACTCTTTACCTCTTTAGCCCCAGCAGCGACACCAGTGACAGCAACACCAGCAGCTGCACCACTAATAGTCATCTGGTCTTGGACACCGTATCTCCCTTCCCATCTTTCTTCTGTCCTTATCTGGGTGGCACTTGTAGTTACTCGAGTTTCCTGCATCCGTGCTTCAGCTGCAGAGGCATAACCTTGCTGCTTCCAAGGAGGAAGAACGTCAGCAGTAGTCGCTACTGCTGCTGCTGCTGCTTGGGCTTTACGGATCAGTGCTGGAGATTTCACCGGCCTAATAGGTGAAGTGGAGAGTCTTCCAGCAGGGGACACTGACCTAATGAATGAACATAACATTACTGGTATTAAATTTAGCTCTGCACAATAAAATAACCACACAAGTAACTTCACCCAGGATTGACACTCATTACGGCACGGCCAGTACCTAGGCACTGAGCTAAATAAAATAAAAAAACACTGTGTCCCTTTTCTTCTCCCTCTCTCCCCCACAAGAAAATTTTTAATTTTTTTGACAAAACTCTACTTATAAACTACAAGGAACCCAAATGGCGACTGACTGAATGTCCGTTTGGAACGTTGGATGTGTTTCTTTAGAAAAGGAAAGCAAAGCTTCCAGTTGATTTGTTACCTTTAAATTATGAAAATTGTTAGATTAGGTGATCTGCTTACCATTGCCCCATTCTCTTTCTTCATTCCTACTGTTTGTTACATGTAATTGTTCTCTCTTGTTTGAAATTATTCTGTAGGCTCTTTAGAACAGTCTTTCTAGGTGTTTATACAGCTCCCAGTACAGTGGGATCCTAAATCTTTTGGACACTATCTCAATGTAAATAATAAATAGAAGAGGAGAACTCGTTGTGTTATTTAGTATTTTCTGAATGCCATCAATGCACTTGGCACTTCAAGAAGGAAAGGATACGTGGAGCTTTCCTGCTCTTACAGCTTGATCAGATCCTTAATGTATTGAAGATATTTTTATGACTTAATTAGCTTTACAAGAAAGGCAGAGAGAATACACAATGTATTTCACTCAAGAATATCTCTTTAACATAAAAATATTAGAAAGGATTTGTTCACCACATTGGGTATGAGACTACGTTCTTTACTCAGGTAATAGGAATTTTGAGAAAGGACCGTAGGATCAGGGGTGTTATGGACTAAATTATGCCCCAATTCTGCAATGAGCCTGACACTTGCAAGATCCCCACTGAATTCATTGGGGTGTCATGTGAGGCACAGAAGTCTCTGATAAGTCAAGTTAGTCTCTGATTTCTAGCAGCACTGATTACAGCAACACTGATATCCACCGTTAAAGTGATAAACAGAGTTTTTTGAGAGACAGACATTTTAAAAGTAGTTGTGAGTATTAAAAAGTCTTTGCAAAGCACATTCCAATTTGCTATAAGACCCCCTACTAAATTCATATTTTCCCCAACACAAATTCCTGTCTCTTGAATTTCCAGCACCAAGTAAAATTCTGAATCATTGCCGCATTAGTGAAGAGAACTAGTATCATACTTCTATTTTTTCTATTTATTTTCACATCTTATTTAGATACAAATATTATTTTTGAGTCAGTAATGCCTTTCATGCAGAGTATAACATATTCAATACCTTATGCCCACTAGATGGCACTATTGTATTATCCTTGTATTTAGACAATGGCTTGTGGATTAATCATACTTGTAAATTCTTGTTACTACCAACCCATTGCTACTTCTTGTGCATACAACTGTAGCAATTCTCATTATGGTGAAATTCACCACAAAACAGAGCCAGCACAAAGCACTTGTAGTTACTCGAGTGTCCTGCATCGGTGCTTCTGCTGCAGAGACAACCTTCCTGTTTCCAAGGAGGCAGAACCTCAGCAGTAGTCGCTGCTGCTGTTGCTTGTGCTTTACGAATCAGTGCTCTCAGACTTTTGGCTTCTCTGGTCCCAGAGCCTGATAAAATGGGCAGCTGAGGTAGCAGAGCCCAAGAGATCTTCATCAATGCCTCAGTACAAATGTACTCGGCTCTGCCACACCACAGCTGTGGATCCTGCACTTAAGTCACTCTCTGTTTTCCCTACAAAAGCACTCCACATGACAGAGTGAAACCTTCATCTGCCCATGCTCTGGAATCTTTACCAAAATGTCCATATCCATCTCCACAGATTTTCAGTTACCAGCAACTTCAGACCATACAACAGAAACACTAAGGCAAACATATATCACTGCACCAAACCCCGATGACAACTCTGCCCACATATCTACACTAATGACACCATCGTAGGACTTAATCAAATCAGCTACTTCCATCGGGCTCATTCACCTGCTCATCCACCAATGCGATATATGCCATCATGTGCTAACAATACCCCTTTGCCATATACGTTGGGCAAACTGGACTGTCTTGAGGCAAAAGAATAAATGGACACAAATCTGACATTAGAAATGGCAACATTCAAAAACCAATAGGAGACCACTTCAATTTTCCTGGCCACTCTGTGAAAGACTTAACATTGGCTATCCTTAAACAGGTTTATTCTAGGTCAGGGGTCGGCAACCTAACCTGGCACGCGCACCTATTTAGAATGGCATGCTGTGCTGCTGCTACTCTCCCCGCTGGCCCTAACCTCCCCCCCCCCCCGTGCATGTGCCGTGGCTTTTGTTCTCTGCTGGTTTCACTCTCCCCTCCCCTGCTGGGGAGCGCGGCAAGCAGGGAAGAAGAGCCGTGGCATGCAGGGCCCCTGTCCGCTGCTGATCCCACACTCCAGCTGGGGAGTGCGGCAAGCAGGGAAGAGAAACCATGTGGCACGCGGGGCACCTGTCCCCTTCTGGCCCCCTGTTCCCGCTGAGGAGCTCAGCCAGCAGGGGGCAGGAGCCCAGTGCACAGGGGCGGGGACAGCAGGAGAAGGAGTCCCTGTCCCCACCTCAGCACCTGCTGGCCCCACCCCCGGCACCTGCTGCGGGAGCAGGTGGGCGGGGCTGGCAAAGGTTGCCAACCCCTGTTCTAGGTCAAGGTTTCAAAGAGAGACTTTAAAGTTAGAATCCATATGCAAATTTGATACCATCAGTTTGGGTTTAAATAGAGACATGGGCTAGCTTTCTTATTATAAACAGTGATTGTCACCTCTCTCAGCCTCCTATCTGTTGTTCCACTCCATTTGAATCAATACAACTATTTGATTTGTGGAAGTAATCTGATCTGATCCTGTGATTACACTTACTTCACTGCATTTATCCCTCCTTCCTATACCGTTTTTGTTTTTTGTTTTTGTTTTTTCCATTTTCAAGCATCTGATGAAGAGGGATTTCTCCCACAAAAGCTCATGCAATAAATAAATTTGTTAGTCTTTAAACGTGTCACAGACTCCTTAATTATTTTTCTGTTCATCTTTCCATTCTGCATACAACTCACCAAATGCCTTTGCTCTTTTCTCTATCCCCAAACAGTAATTACCAAAGACCATTTTCTGATCTAACTTAATCATGTACTGCTGAAGCAAAAAAAAGTTACGCCAGCTTTGTATGGTGGAACACAGAATAAGAATCTGACCCTAAATATTTTCTAAATGATTTTCTAAATCTTTCTCGGAAACTGGAGCATTTACAAACATCTGCCAAAACCTTCCTCCTGAAGATTTGACAACCGTACAAAATCAAAACCAATAATCAGAACAAGCCCACATTCTTCCATTCTGTGTTGTGCTTTCAGTTTGCAGTAGCATCATTCTTCATTTTCTCACTTTACAGGTGGGAATGACTCAAAATTCAATCTTCCCTTAGTAGATAACATGATTTACCTGACTGGTGATGGTGTTGGTGCTCTGACATGTCTTACAGGTGATGGTGACTGTCTAATGGGAGATGGTGACTGCTGGCGCCCCATTTGTACTTTTGCAGCACTTATTGGTGGAGTTGGTGATTTTGATGTAGGTTTAGGGGGCATTCTTGGTGGTGCCTTATGTGGGAGCTGTTGCCCTGTGACACTATCTATGACCATTTCAACAGTTGTAAGTGATCTGGCATCAAAGTGGGCTTCTATCTTCTGTAATGAAAGAATGAATGAATGGTGAGACATTCCAATGCCAGTAATCAATACCTAAAGCTTTTAACACTATTACCTTTGAAAAAAACATACCTTTTCAACCCTGGCTTGTCTTGTTTGCGAAATCTGAGCAGTCGAAACAATTGTCTTTGTCTTTTTAGCGGGTACTGCTTCTTCCTCGCCTGTTGGAAGGTAAAACATGAATAGTCAGGAGAATTACATCGGGCAATAAATAATAAACATGTTTTAGAAGGAACTAAATATGAATTTTCAATTGTATACCAGCATGCTTAAACACAAGAGAAAGAACGAAGCAGCCATCTGTTTTCCTTGCCATATCTATAGACAAATAATTGTGAAACCAGTTGTAATAAAATTAGCCTTTTTGTGTAACTATGTAATTAGGGAAAAATAATTAAAAACAAATATTAATTATACAAGACTTTGAATGCATATTTTGGGATCATTTCAATCTCCCAAATATGTATATAGTTAGTCTAAAAGTGTATTACTAACTGGTCAGCCAAGAAAGGGTGCCTTGGAAGTTGGATATAATGACATTATGAGTATGATTGAACGGGCTCCACTCAACCCAAAATGGTCTTCATAGCTACTGGGCTCACTTTCAGAGTCTCATGTGATCTCTCACCATTGAGTCTACTCTCTCTTGTGAGCTGAGATATTGATCCCAAGAAACGCAAATTCTTGCATGATGCCAATAATAGCTTTATACAGATGATCAAAATTCTAGACACCCTTTCCCCATGATTAAAACTTGCTCCCTTACTTCAGCCATGTATGGCTTGCACACACTAGTAAAGCTCATATATTTTAGTCTGGTCAGGGCCCGAGTATATAATGTTGGTGTAACAACATAGTAAAAGACTTATGTGTTTATTAGGTGAATTTTAAAGTTTATTGTCTTGGTAGCCTTCAGTTTTAAAAATATACAGTGGATGAAGTTCAGACTCCTCTGCAAATGTGTATGTGAGAAATGAGCTGATCAAAAAGGGCAATTCTGTTGTGCCTCATTTTGGGCTGCAAGAGCAAGAGCAAAAAAAAAAAAAAAAGTTCTCTCTCTCACTCTCTCTGAAAAAAAAACCACTACCATCCCTCTGTGGTGCCAGCACTGTGTTCATATAATTCAAAAAAGTCCAACTGAGAGAAATGTTTTGTGTTAAAAATGTATTTTTTGTTACCAGTCCGGAGCCTTTTATAATAAGTTTTAACCCGGAATGAATTTTTACAGTCAAATTACAAACAACTGAGAAATTGGTTATTAATTAAATTGCTGATAAACATTAATTACATCACTGCCCTTTGTAACAAAATAAGAATGTATACACGTTTCTCATTTTCATGGCTTACAGCCACAACTCCATTACCTTGAACTAGCAATTCGGCTGTTGAAGTAGCTCGTCCCACGCTATTTGTTGCATTTACTGAATAGGTTCCGGAGTCTTCAGGGTAAGCTTCTGCAATTATTAAACTGTAGAGGTCTCCTTCTTGTGAAATTTGAAAATCGAGGGAGCTTTGAATTTCTGCTCCATCCCGATAGAACTTCACCACAGGTGTAGGGATTCCACTCACTCTCACATCAAGTCGAACTTGCCTTCCTTGCTTTGCAGTCATGCTCTGTAGACGTTGTGTAAAGTTTGGTGGTGCTGTTTCAGCTACAGTTTGATTA
Source organism: Pelusios castaneus (assembly GCA_007922175.1). Lineage (NCBI taxonomy): Eukaryota > Metazoa > Chordata > Testudines > Pelomedusidae > Pelusios > Pelusios castaneus. The sequence continues at coordinate 15,752,810 of ML685793.1, forward strand.
GAAAAATTAAAGCAAAAGTTCACTCAATAAAGAAAACTTCATAAGGGCTAACCATTCCCAATACTAGAAGCATTCAGAGCCTTGAAAAGCTTTCAAGTACCCCTTATACATAAATTATAAAGTCTCCTTATATTTCTCCCAGTTGCTATTGATATAGAAGAGGGCCACTTTGTCCAACTAATTTAAAATAAATTAAGGCCTCCTTCCTGCAAACACATACACATGTTCTTAATTTTATTCACATGAATAAATCGCTGATCCAACAAACACACATTTAACTTCATGAGTATTTCCTTTGCTGTCACTGGCTATGTCTACACTTGGAAATTTAACTCGACTTTAGCTAAGTCAACTTAGTGAGTCTACACTTAAATTTTAAGTCGAATTTGGGGGGAACTTACAAAGTCGACCTAGAGTGTCCACACTGGATGCCTAGGTTGACTTCTAGGGGCTAGGGGGACCTAGGGCAGGTCCACGGGGTGGGGGGGCAACCCTTGCCCAGTGTCACGGGGCTCAGGCTTTGCCCCTTTGTACATAGGTACAATGGGGCAAAGCGGGACAGGGACCCTGGCAGGGCATAGGGGCAGGGCTCTGCCCTGCACTGTGGGGGGGCATGCCAGGCTCCCCCTGTACACCCTCGGCAGGGAGGGCCTTGGTGCAGTCCTGGGGTAGCCCTAAGGCTACCCCACATCTACACTCTCTTAAGTCGACTCTAGGGAGTCGACTTAAGCCTTAAGTCAAATTAAATCTAGGTTTAATAAAGTCGACTTAATTTTCATTAAGCAAGTTGCTTAAGTTGACTTAAGGAAACTGTGGTGTAGACGCAGGGTAAATTAAGTCGACTTAAGCAAGCTTAAGTCGACTTAATTTACAAGTGTAGATGCAGCCAGTGGGACTACTCACATGCACAAAGTGGAACATGCACATAAGAGTTTGTAGAGTCAGGACCTATACTGAACAAAGAGACAGATCCATTCTATATTCATATGAGTACAGTTCTACTGAAATTAATAAGGGCCCTATCCTTTCAAACCCTTATTCACAGGAGCAATCTTTGCTTACCTGACTAATTCCATTGAAGTTCATGGGGCTATTATGAGAGTAAAAATTACAAGCCTTTATTTAAGAGTCGTTTTAAACCAGACTTCTGCAACCATATACTCATAAGCGTTCATAGGGTCCAGTTCCTAGTTTATATTGCTAAAGCCTGTTGTAATAGTAGTATTTGAAAATTCACCATGAACTGATGAAGAGTCCTATCTACATCTATAAGGGGTCTAAGTATATTTTGAATTTTTTTGAAAAAATCTAGCTTGCTTTAGGTGTAAAGAATTTCATTTGTTGTTTCTAATTTGGGTTGTGTTTCTAAATCATATATTGTGTTACTTTTTTATTCAAGTCGTGAATATATATATAATTTTTATTTTTAGCCCTCTCACCTCTCCTGACAAGGAGAAGTGCCAATAATTTGCTGCCCCTCCTTAACCATACTGTACCTGTGACAAGTAGCTCAGCGGTACTAGTTGCTTGCCCAGATCCATTGGTGGCTTGTAGGGTGTATCTTCCACTGTTGGCTGCTGTCACGGTGGGGATCACCAGTTTAGCGCGGCCATCGCTAAAGGAGATCTGCACACCGGGCAGAGTTGCAGCAGAGATAACCTGGCCATCCCGAAACCAGCTCACCTCAGGAACTGGGGAACCTAAAGAAAGTGGTAAATAAAGAAAATGATGTCAGCATCACTACAGCCCAGAGCTCCAAAATATCTCTGCTAATTACTGATATATATGGCAGATTTCAACCATCTGAGGGAGCTGCTGCATGCGCACAGTTCTGCAATTACACCAATGAAAGAAAATTATAACATTCAAGACATTTCCCTGGTGCAGCTGGCTTGCCAGGATTATAGTTTAAGTCACAGGCTGCTATATTAAGCAATTCCTCAGACAGTGTCCTGGAACATTTGAAAGCCTTGTTAAGGAAGCTGGCTTTAGTCTCATTTGAGAATTATAAGGACTGAGAAATTCATGGTGGTCAAGCTTTGATTTGTTCACTAACATAAAAAAATAAAATACAGGTTCCTTGTAATTAAATTACATAATTCAAGGGCTAGGAAACAAGGACTAAATTGCCCAAATGGTTAATGAATTTATTAAATAAGCCAGTACTGAAAACAACTGCAGCAAAAAGTAAAATCAAGAATTATCTTTATGTCTTTCTGGAAAGAATGATGGCAAAGCCTCGTGGAAGTGAATGAATCAGTGATTCGTATAAACCAGCAGAGAACAGCTATATTGGGTTGGATATGTTACTATTCAGATTTATTATGTTCTCAGGTGCAAATCTATCAAGCAAGACTCCCATTTTTAGTAGACTTCATGAACAGTCAGAATTGTCTTTCAACTTCAAATGCTGACTTAAATGTGACAGGAAATTAATTAACTCAGCTGACCAAAGAAATCCTTTTGAAGGGAGAAGAATCCTCTTACCCAAGTCACAGAGCAAGAAACAAGTGGCTCTGTGGAGGCTATTCCAACTGAAAGAACTCTTTGTGGTCCCAAGAAGCCCTTTTCTAAGAAAGAGGGACCCAAATATCTGTTAATTGGTGGTTCTCTATCCTTACCCAGGTCTCTCCATCTGTCCCTCCACTTTTCCAGCTCTGCTCTATCCACAGCCATACAGAAGCCTTCATAATGCTGGGTTCCGCACCGGGCAAGGTTGTGCTGTTACTCATGACCTTTCCTAATAATGCTCAATTGCAGAAGTGCATCAGTTCCTTCGCAAAAAGGCACTTTATAGCCTCAGGAGGCGGCCCTGAGACTGCACTAAAAGGCTATGTTTACACTACAAAAGTTAAGTCAAAATAGGTTGACTTTAAGTTGACTTGAAGTCAACGTTATTAAGTTGACTTAATAAAAGTCAACTTAACTTTTCTAGTGTAGACATAGCTCCTTATCAACCTTATTAAGTCGACTTAACACTTTAAGTTGACTTAATAAGGTGGTTTTAGGTGCTAATCCCCGTCCACACTGGCTTAAGTCTACCTAATAAGGTCGACTTAAGCATTAAGTTGACCTAAAAGAGGTGTTATTAGGTCAACTTAACTTTTCCTTAAGTCGACGTAAGGAAATGCTTAAGTTGACTTAAGGAAAGCCCAGTGTGGGCGCAGAGTAGTTTAAGTCAACTTAAGCCTCTTTAAGTCAACTTAATTTGTAAGTGTAGACGCACCCCTAGTGTTTCCCTAAAACTACACCTCAGAGTCCCCAGCTTTGGTTGTTCAAAAGATTCTGTGGCTGCAGAATTCTGCCCCCTCCCTCCCACCCAACCACTTGCAAAGAACCCCCCTCAAGAACCCAGTCACTTATTTGGATTCCATCTGTAGGCCAAGATTTGACTGTGTGAGAATAAACCAAAGACTAATAAGGGCTCTGAAGGAGAAAGTTTTGTTGGGCGTTTGCAGTCATTCTAGACTTGTTTAGAAAAGTAGCACGTTTTGCTGTTTCTCACAGCCAAAAATAAACCTATATAAAAATAAAATATAAATATATAAAAAAATCAAATAATTCAGACTTGTTTATATATAGAAGTATATGACCAGTCTGGAACAGAGAAACTTTTCAAGCCAAAAGTAAAAATACCATATTTAGGTACTTATAATTTCATAGATGTAGCTAAAAATATACCAAGGATTTGGGGTAGCCAAGTTTTCAAGGAATCAGTCTGAGACACTTTGGGCCTGATTTTCACAGGCACAGAACATATTGGAGTGAAGCTTGTAAATGCAGGCTTGCCATTGCTCAACATTTGGAAGGGAATACATCATGAAAATTAGGAGGCGTCCAAGTTAACTCTTTATTAATGGAATGCAACCTTCAAACTATACTGTGGAGACAGACAGCAGGGCCAGTTCAAGGCCTGCAGGGCGCCTGCGGCTGCCCATGCTTGTGGGCCCCCCCTAGTGCTCCCCCCGCCCCGTGCTGGAGTGCATGGTCAGGGGCTCTGGCCAGCCCTGAGAAGTGGGTTGGGGGGGCTGTGGCCAGTGCTGCTGTGGAGGAGGATAGTGGGGGGCCTGCACTGCTACGGGTTGACGGCAGGGGGGGAGGGTCACAGGCTGGCACAAGCTGGCACTGCTGCTGTAGGCGGGGGAAGGGCGGGTCAGAGGCCGCAGTACTCCTGCCCCACAGAACAGCCAGTTTGGTTCACATGTATAATTTTGTTGATTTACTCTAGTGTTATAGGCTGCATCCTATAGTCTTTATTAAGCATACCTTTAACACTCTCATACTAATTGTGCTCGTCATATTCATTCTAGAATTCTACATGTATGACTCGCATATAAACTAGTTTTATTCAAAGGTAAAGACAAGAACTGAATTTAACATTTACAATGATTGATAAAAAGAGACCACTGTACATGTGACAAAAATAAAAGTTATACTGTCTGTGATTTAGAAGGTCAGATTCCAGAAAATAAAATGTTCACAATTTTTTGTGCATTAGAAAAACTAAATACTGAATCACTGCCAGAACTGTCAGACTTGATGAGTGGCTTTAGGGATGGAGGGATAAGAGCTAAGAAAAGATTGTAACATATAAGGCTTGGGCCTAAAATAAAAGTTTGGTACATGCAGTACAAAAGTGCTTTGTCTCTTAACAGGATTAAATTAAGTTGCACTCACAAATATTACAGGTTATTATAAACGAAGAGGAAAATAGCTGAAATCATCTATTCATGAAGAAGTTCAACATCATAATTGGTTTTAAATGATGCATTTATCTGTTTTACTTTTATGGTCAATGGATTTATTAGAAGAGCAATTTTCCTCAGCATATTTATACAACTTCACAGGAAACATACACCAAACAAAAACTCTACAATGTTATAGAAGACTGGGATGGCTAACACTGGAGTAATGAATCAAACATTGAAAAGTGGATGCAAAATAAGCCAGAGATGTAAACAGGCATATAGAGGTTTTCAAATATCCCATATAATCTTGCGATAATCAAAGTTTCCAAAAATGTGGGTACAGGTGTGTGTGCAAAAGCACAATTGTTGGTCGATCTTCGGAGCAAATACATCTTGGACATGCAAAGGGCAATGATTATCAGCAAATATCAAGGCTTGGCTATGTCTATACTTGCTAAAATTAGTTCAAATTAGTTAGTTCGAACTAACTAACTCAAACTAATTTTAGTTAGTTCGAATTAGCTTAATTCGAACTACAAAAAGTTAGTTCAAACTAAGCAAGTGCCATTCATGGCACTTGCTTAGTTCGAATTAGCGATCCCCATTCATTTCAATGGCCGGTTAATTCAAACTAAGAAATTAGTTCAAATTAACATGGCCTACATTGGCTAATTTGAACTAGTTAGTCTGAATTAAAGCCTGACTTCTGAAGCCCCATTCGTACTGATTAGTTCGAATTAAGGAAGCCCTTAATTCGAACTAACTAAAGCCTAATGTAGCCATGACTTTAGTTAACTCGAATTAAGCCTCCTTAATTCAAACTAACTTGCCAGTGTAGACATAGCCAAAGATGGTTATGGTTCAGGACAAACCACATACCAGCCATGGAATGATTGTACAACAACTGCAGATCATGGATGCTTTTTTATGGTATGTGGGTAGTCACCATACTAATGCCAACACTCGAACACACTTCCTTAACCTTGCCCTTCTTTTACTTCTCCTTAGTACCAAGCATGTGTCAAACCCAGTCCTGGAACAAGGTGTTGGCTGCTCAGGCATTTATTTTGACTGAAAAATAGGATATGAGTGTGGGCTTTGTCCATTCTCTGTGTTGATGCTGACTCATAAGCTATTTTTATCATATGTAAGGATATGATAATACGGTGCTTGATTTAAAAATGAAAGGGCTTCTTTAAGTTGCTCCATGATCTTAGTTATGTTTGCACAATCTTACATTGCCCTTACACAGGCTTTCCTACCATTTTGAGTGGGTGCACAAGCCCAAATTCTGTGCTTATAACATATCCCACTTCACCAAAATCACATAAGTCATGGGGGTGAATGAGGTGAAAGTCGACACAAAAGGAGCCAGTGTGCTCAGCACAGAGCGAATTAAGAAAAAATTGTCCTCTTCAGCTTTGGATCAGCAATTCACCTTCTGCCACTTGGCCCTCTCACTCAGTCCTGTCCCCATAGATTCAATGAATACACATCCCTAGATCTCGCACTAGCACAGTTTGCACTTTTATTCCTATTTTTCCTTTGCCTTATAAACTGGGGCCCAATTCTGTTCCAATTGAAGTCAATGAAAATTTGGCCACAGACATCAATGGTAGCAGAATTGGGCCTTTGCTCAGGATCCATCATAATTCCATACAGTATGTCTGCTGGTATTTGATAGCACTTTCTGAAGTAGGCTAGTCCATTGAAGAAATGGAATTGTATTACCTGATCCTTCCAGTGCCCTCTGATTTGGAGAGATCCACTTACTGACAATCTTTACCCCTATCACGTTACAGGACTAGCTAAAGCTCTGGTAACTATATGTTTGCCTTACATTTCTACAACATAAGTAATTCAGGCACAAGAAATGAAAATAGTAAGAAAGGATTATGTCTTACCACTAACATGAGCCTCAAAGGTTGCGGCACTACCCTCCAGTACCACAACACTTTGTAACGGCTGCGTAAACGTTGGTGCTTTTGATGTCATCTTTCTCGGCACTCTGAAAACAAGAAAATATAATTAGATGTCAAATGTCATCCTCCTTAAATTTATTACTATACACATTTTGTCTCCTTTCTTACTGTACCAGCACTTTTTATTTGTACATGGCATGGAATGATTTGTCCTTTGCAGCCTTAAACCATATTGGCCTGGCAATACATTAACATGATTTGAAAAAAAGTCTGGATTTGGTAGTATTTTGTAGCACATAGTTATTTCACTTGTAGGGTCTGCTCCTGAACCCACTGAAGACAATAACCTAACTCCTGTTGATGTCAATGGAGTGAGCTGTGGATTAAGCATGGCACCAGGAGATTCTGCCCCTGATTTATTGTATGATCTTGTGTAGATCACTTAGTCTCTGTGTCTCAGTTGTCCCATCTGACCTAAAGGGAAAATAATCCTTACTCTTATAAGTCAAAGTGTCATGGGATGGATTGAAACTGTTCTGTAAATGTAAAACAGGATTATATTCACTGGCAGCAGAATTAGATTTTAAAGAGCAGCTTAAAAGTAATGTGGATGTCTGCAATCTATTTGGCTTTTAATAATTAAAGGACGGCTGGGAGGCTTCCCTTTTTTAAGGTATGCTATCAGTAGTGAATAATTTAATCTTATGCAGAAGCATATTGACATGAAATATTCAGATAAAATTCAAATATTTCTCATAAAGTAGCTCAGTGTAATCTGGAATACTGAGAAACAGCCATCTTTGAAACACGAGCTGGAGATAAGGTAGTCATCAGTGTCATTGACATGAACAACTGCAGGCAGCTGTGACATGGGAATGAAAAAGACTTTGTTATCTTTTCCTATGCATGATAGTTCCTGAATATATTGTTATCATGTTTTACCAAATAAGAGATACCTTGGTAATTTTTTTAAGGTGTTTGGACATTATAGTGATAACTCACATATACTGTGAATTGTGCACTTTTGATTCTGTGTCTGATACTGCCACAGTACCAGACATAATACACACAAAAAATATACCTTTATTTAAATTTACCTATGAGCCAGCTCCTATCACCCTTAATTAGGATGAAAAATACCGTACTCTGAGAGCAGACCCGTTTAAATCAGTACCTGGCTCTTCAAAGGAATCCAGGCTTGTTAGGAACACAATTCCCATGGTATGTGGGCACCTAACTCCTGTAGGCACCTTTGTAAATCCCAAATAGTATGACTACATATGCAGTAATGTCTTACTCAAGGTGAACAAGAGGGACAACATCTAATGTCATATAGGTTTGTGTAAAACTTCACATGAAAGGCACTATGTATACTGACTTTATGGGTTGTACGGATACTTTTTAAAACTTGGTATATGCTTTTGTTCCTGTTTGTTTCAATTTGAGAAAAAGTTTAAATAAATTAAGTATAATTGAAATTTAATTTCTAGATGACACCAATTTCCAAAAATGTAGAAGAGCAAGACTGTACAAATAACTTTAACACATATTTATTCATCTCATCACTACTTCAGTTGTAATTTAAATGATGACAATGCTTTGAAACAGAAATAATTTAATATTTTAAATAAACAGTATAAAAACTATGTAGATTATTTCTAAAATTAAAAATAGGTTGGGAATTATTTAATTACATAAAATTGTTGTTGAATTAATTGAAAGTTTAAATATCCCAGGGGGTAGGGAAATATTGATTAAAATTTTGAGCTTATAAGGCTTTTGAATAATTATGATAAAAAAGGTATGCATCTGAAATATCAGGCTCCAAAAATAATCTCCTCAGCTATGACTGACAGCAGACAAGTGTTCCAGAGCTGCTTGTAATTGATACCTTAGCAGTTGATTCCCTTAAAAAGTCATCAGCTCTTAGCTGATACCATATGCATTTTATCAGAGCTATTCTTGGAGCTTCTGGGTTTATCTGTGAGTAATATAACCTTGAACCCTCCCAGAACACACAAAAAAAGTTTGTTAAGTTAACCAAACATTCCCATATACATTTTAAATCCAAACTTAAAGGACTATTAATTGAATTTTATCAAAATTCACATTCAGAAATGTAAGACATTCTTGATAAAGAACTTTAATTTTAAACCTTTAAAGACTATATTCTTATTACATGTGCACTCCTATAAATACACATACCCATGCCCAAAAATATATATTTATATTTATACCTAGTATCAAAATGAATAATTACTGTCAAAGAAATGCTGTTATATTATCAAAAATGCTACTAACCTGATTTCTCAAGAGTGCCTAAAAGGAGTGGGCTAAGCCCAGCGAATGTTCCGTAAACGACGTCCTTATCCAGAGTAAGATTTTAGCCAATCCTAATATGAGAATTGTTGAGCCTCTAATCATTAAAAACAAAACTACACAGTCTTGACAGTGTAGTTTTGCTTTTCTTTGCAATCCCTACACCCGAGGCGAGGCTGGGAATGCACGACTGCTCAGAAGTGCTAACATAGTTGTTTTACTTTATATACCCCAGATCTGCTGACAGCTCTGCATCATCATGTCCGTGCCACTTCTGATTGGTTTTCTAAAAGAAAGCATCATGGGATACACTTTATGCATTCATGCACCACCTGTTGACCTGATTGACAGTGCTAATTTTGGCAGCACAAAAGGGATTCACTGAGGAAATGAAATAGTATGTTAGTCTGTTCTAGTTTAAAATCCAGCCATTTTACTTGCAATTGCTAATTAGTTACATCACAAACATAAGAAAAAAAGTGATACAAAAGGATTTTTTATTAAATAGCACAGAAAAGAACTCAATCAATAGTGATCCTGTCAGAAAGACCCAACCTTACAGTTTCTTCCCCTACAATGACTAAGTAGCTACCAAATGCATCTGTCAATCACCAAGTCAAATAAGTAAACTGACCTCATACCTGGGCCTTATTCTAATGCTAATATATATGTATATTTTCTAATTATGAGTTGAAAGTTTTTGTTTGATATCAGGTGGAGCTGACGTCCTTATTTTTAATTTTTTTCTACTGCTAGCTAAATATTCCTTCAGTAGGACTTATCAAAAGCAATGCCTAAATGTAGCAACAAAACTTTAAGAACACACACATACAGCAGGAACTTTTGCAATTGTTTATAAATCCAGTCATCAGCCCTCGCTTCTGATTGCCCTTAACAGGGGGCCAGGGTGGCTCATGCAGCTCCAGCCAATGAGCAATGCTTCTCCCATATTGCTTGCTGAGGGATCCTTGGCTGAGCCCGGCCCAACTTTACCAGGCTATCGGGCTAATTGTGTCACCAGATGGACTTGCCTCAAAATCAGAAGGGGCTCTTTTGCGCTCTTCTGCAATGGGAACAGTTTGTCCTCCCAGCCCCACTCACTGTTCTAAGATAACCATGTGTGTCTAACCGTCAGGGTGTTAGTATCTTCTTGTCAAACCTTCATTTTTCTTTCTGACACCATGGTACCTAACTAAGCCCCAATCCAGCAAACAACTTAAGCGCAGGCTTAACTGGTTCCCTCAGGCTTCTCCCAGTTTTAAAGTTAAGTATGTGCTTAAGTGCTTTGTTAGACAGGAGGGGTGGGGTAGTTTATGCCCTGAATACGCACTGAAAAGAGACCCTCTGTGCAAAGATGTGCTCTGCCCTTACAGAACAGCTGGGGGAAAAGGGCTGAGGAAGGGTCAACCTCTTCATGGTACCATCCCCACCACCTTAAACCATACAGAAAGCTCTCTGCAGGCACAGACTCAAACATGAAGAAAAGAGGCTGATGGGTGGAGGTAGAAAAGGAAGGTGGGCAATGTTTCACCACTTACCTCACAGGGAACACTGAGGAAAGCAAATCCAAACTCAAGCTTTCCTACACCAGCCCCCTTCATACCCAAGAACCCCTCATAATGTGGTGCTCCCCTGGCAGTCCCCTAATGGGGGAGTATACAGTCACATTGCCAGGGGATTGGAGGACAGGAAAGGAAGCTTCTGAGGCATCGCACCTCTCCATGAATCGACTGCCCTGAAATGTGCTGGTCTGAAGGGAGTCTCTTCTCCTTCATAGAGTGGCCTGAGGAAAACACTGAGGGAAACCTCAGAGTTTTACATCTTCTCATACATTCCTTGGTATTTTCCATAGATGGGCTTGATCTATCCTTTAATTTATCCTTCTGGTTAAAACAATCAATTTTAAGGCTATTTTTGCTGCACAGAGGTGAGAGGATCAGCAGCAATTATTGTAATCTGCCATACTGGTGCACTGTCCATCCCATAGTGGTAGGAAAACAGGTATTATAACCCCTTCCTTAGTCTATTGCCTCAGCGAAAAGCTAGTCTATACACATCAGATTTACTGTCATAACTTGAGACAGGCCATGACTGCAATTAGAATTTACAAGGTAGAAGACACATTTTGCTTTCACTAAAGCATGCGTGGTATCAAAAAGAAAATACATGGGATTGTAAGGGATATAAATGAGCACCAAATTTTTCACAGTGACTGGAATTTACTGTACAACAACCTCTTTTAGCAGGCACTAAAATTTTCTCCAAAGTTATGCAAGTCGTAAAACTGGTGAAAACTCATGCCTGTGATAGCACATTGACTTCAAATTTCTCTCTTTAAAAAAAAAAAAAGTCAGTCACTTGTGTTACAGAGATAAAAGTAAAATGAAGACTGCAGCATGAACATCAGAATAAAATTAATCATTTTTAAAATCTCAAAAAAGCTGATATTTTGTTACCTTTCAAATATGTGACCTTTGGTGAGGATCTCAAATGTTACTATTTCTACTGGGAAAGAGGGATCATAATCCCACCAGTGACAACACTCCTTTAAACCAATTCACGAAGTATCACAGAAAATTAATGTTTTGTATCCAAACATGCAGTAAAACTTGGAAGTGTTCTGTAAGTGCAAAACATTAGATGTTCAATGCTGTATTCACTAATTTACCTCCAACCTTTTTTGCATATATGTTGTGATTTGTAAGAGACACAGGATTCCATTTCCATGAAGCTCCCTGCAGGATAGGGTAATTGGGCAGATCCTTAGCTAATGCAAAGTGGCTTAGCTCCCTTTTCCTTAGTGCTATGACAATTTACACTAACTGAAGATCTGCCCACTACCTTAAAAAAATACACAGTTACATGCAATTTCTAAAGATAATGATGTATAACTCTTATCCAGTGCTTTTCATCTTGAGGTCACAAAGACTATGTCTACACTACAAAAAGTTAGGTCAACTTTGTTAAATAGACCTAATAAGGTCAACTTTAGGTTGATCTTATTAAGTTGACTTAACAAAGTGGTTTCCCAGAACGGGGACTTAGTAATTTGACCTAACTGCCCTTAGGTCAACCTAATAAAGTGGACTTAAGTGTCCACACTGTGCTTAGGTCAACCTAAGGAGTCAATTTAAGGGTTAGGTCGACCTAACCGGCGGTTCTTATCAAGTTGACGTAAGCTTTCATTAAGTTGACTTAAGGAATTTCTTAAGTCGACTCAATGAAAGCCTGGTGTGGACAGGGACTAAGTTAGGTTGACTTAAGCCTCCTTAAGTCGACCTAATTTGCAAGTGTAGACACAGCCAAAGAGCTTTACAAAAGGTCAGTTTCATCATCCCCATTTTCCAGATGAGGAAACTGAAGCACAGGGAAGGAAGTGACTTGCCTAGGTCACCCAGCATGCCAGTGGCAAGGCTGGGGCTTGAATCTACATTTCTGAAGTCCCAGTACCTTACCCACTATACTACACTAGCTTCTAATACATCATATATATAAAAGTTTCCCCTCCCCACAGAACGCTTAGAGACACAGTAACCCTTGGAGGAATGGGTACTACCAGGCACACAGGACATGACACATACTATTCCTCAAATTACACAATACTGTGTGAGAAATAGAATGTGATCTTTAGTGTAATAAAATAATATGGGCCTGCTACTAGATGACTATATTGATCCCTTCTGACCTTAAAGTCCATGACTTTATAAACATACTTCTGTATGTGAATACATTTACTTATGTAAGTAGTCCTATTGAATACAATGATTGAAAGTGTATAAGGAAAACAATTACTTCAATGGGTCTGCATGTGGAAATGTCACAGGATCAAGATTTTAGATGTGAAAGCAGGGAATCATAACTTCACTGTTTCCTGACTTTTGAATGCTTCACTTTACAGCTTTAATAGGTTCTTAGAGTACTTTTGAAATGGAATTTCCCTAGTTCATTAAAAAGTTTTAAAATCCATAACATGCAGCTATTTGCTAAACAGCAATAGAGTGCTCTGTACTGCAAAATATATGGAGTCTATAGGACAAATGCCCTGTGTTCTTTTTCTACTCCCCTTCCTCTACACATTCATTCACTAAAGCTTTGACTACACTATTCATGCTATACTGGAATAGTGATGTCATCATAACCAGGGGGCATTGCTTATACCAAAAGGAGAAGCTTTTATGTTGGTGCTGGAGCTAATGTTATGAAGGGAGGTAGTGTTCCCATTAATGGAAGATGTGTCTACGTTGGGGTTTGTGTTGAAATAACTATATCAGTCAGGGTTATGGGTTTTTTCTATTCATATTTCTGAGTGATGTAACTGTCCCAATATAACTTTTCAGTGTAGACCAAGACAAAGTGCACGGAGAGAGGTAAAGCTCCACCTCCTCCCTTATATGCCTTTGTTTTCTTTACCCACCTTCTCTCAAGAGAGAATGTAGGTTGTATATGACTTTCCCTAACAGTCTCACCATGTGCAGAACCAAAATAACCTTGACAAGCAAGCAGTTACCGGATCATATTAAACCATCGGTTTCCAAACCACTGTACCCCTTTTCAGGAGTTTGAAGCCTGAGCTCCTACCTCATCCACAGAGGTCATGACTCCCAGCTTGAGAAACACTGATCTAGATGAGTTGATGTACCCTCAGAAGACTTCTGTGTACCCACAGGGGTATGCAGTTGAGAACCAGGTATTAAACACATAAATGCACACATATAAAGAGTTTTTCTAAACTCTCATAAAACTGACAAACCACAATCAATTTTCATCACTATGACCTAGAGAATAAAACGTTGTTGAGTTTCTAGTTTTCTAATATCTACCATTGAACACAAGAGCTTTTCAAACAAGACATCTTTGTAACAGGAAATGTTACATTCCCCTAGTTCAACCTTGAAAACTTCAACCCCCACAAACTTTCCAAAAATCTATTTTTTCCTTGACTGAATACAAACATGCCAAATTTCCACCCCACATGCAAAAATTCTATCAACAACAGAGAACATTTGCAATGACATCTGTGCAACCTTAGCTATGCATGATAGTCCATATAATACGTCTCATGAAACAAGTATTTTGGCCAGATATTGATGACTTAGGATGGTTGCACTCCATTACACAATCATGTACGAAAGCCAAATATCCTTCTATCCAACCTCAGGATACTTAATGAAACCTGGAAATATGACAAAGATGATGACAGGAACAGCGAATACACAAACTATGCTAATCATCTCCACTCATAGCACCTCCAATGAGTCAGGTATTGGTTGATATGGTCTCTAAGGAGAAAGCCTACATTCACTGCTGAAAAGTTGATGCTGCTATCAAGTGCTGGTGCTGTATGAGATGGTAGGACAGGATAAGCAAGAACTGAAACTTTGAATAAAGAATATACCAGCTACAAATGAACCTCCCCCAACTCTCTCCTCAAAATAGTCTTAGTAGTAGTGCTGGTGGTGGCATTATAAGATAGTAGGGAGATGGGCTCCATAATCAATTACATCTTTTTCCTCTTTAATTTCTAGGATTCGGTTAGTGGTTTATTATCAGAAAAGTGACTATGTAAACAAAAGACACTTTTATTTACAAATCTGTCCCCTGTATGCATTGACAATCATATCTATTTATCTTGCTGACAAAGGCAAGTCTTGTTGTCAGAGCAAAGTCACAAAACTATAGGCGAGTATGTTGGATTATGTTTCACATCTTACTCACCAAAGTGCTAAATAAAAATTTCACAGTTGGAACTTAATCAGTGTTCATTGATGTTCAAGCCTGAAAAGTGGTAGGCAAGGGAAAAAAAAGCAAAAAAGTCAAAGCACAGCTCAACTATCAAATTGCAGGTGCATTTGCAGGTCTGGGTGTCAAAACAAAAACAAAAACCAGCAATCACCCATTATTTCTTCACTGAACAAGTTTGTTATGGAATCAGAGCAACATAAAATCCCACAATTTCATGTATACAGAATCACTTTTTCAGAGATTTAGTTATCTTAATTTCTACACTCACATTTTTATAAACAGTCCAGGTGATAAGAGATATTGAACTAACCCGTTTATCAGTTTTAATTTTGAAGTTTATGTGTGAGACATGTAAATAAATAACCCATACTGCAATTCTCTGGGTTTCCAGGCTATTAAAAATGAAATATTTAACATTGGTCTTTAACCCACTGTTGATACTTGTGTGAATAAAATGTAAAAAAGTGACGTATTTACTGACTGAAGGTGGTTGTAGAGACTCATGGTATATAGGCTTTGTCTTCATTGCTTTTTGAATGCAACAACTGTTTTGAAAGATACAAGACAAAGTGCTATGAAATGAGTGGAGCAGTGATTATTGTCATCTGTTACATTTATATGCATACATCCACATCCAAGTGCTTCTTTTGCAGGCAGGAAAACACACTGACTTTGCCATGTTACCATAAAACAAGTGATTTATTTGATCAATTATAGACAAGCAAGGGACATTCATTTCAGCTCATTCTCTCTCCAGTAAAATAGTTTGATATGGAAAGATGATTTTAGGTTCAGGGTTTTAGATCAAGCAAAGCTCCTAATGTGTTATTTATGTCCCTGTTCTGCAAGGGTGATGTTTACCCCCCAGGCAGAGGGGCAGAGTGATGTCTATGCACCACTTGACTCCTGAAACAGAGTTACAATGGGATTTAAGTGGCGCACAGATCTTGTACTCACCTAGATGCAGGATATTCACTTAACCTTTACACCATAGATGAGCTTTACAAAATGCACATGGTACTTGCTGTGTTGGCCAAATCACACACAGTAAAACAGAAATAGGAGGCTGTGTTGCATGGGGCTTTGAAAATTTAGATCAGAATGATCAATGAGGAGCAGCTATTTTAGAGTCTGACAAAGTCCTTCTGGGTCAGCTTCTTCTCAAATTATTAACCAAACTATTGTTTTTACTGTTCGTCCTTCAAACACTTATGCTGCAGGTGTGAATTGGCTTCCCAAACTTCAGCTGTTGATCTGATGATAGTTTAGGAACTCTTTAAGGACAACTATAGGAGTGTCTGCATCAGGAGGATACCCAATTTTCCAACATAAGTGAAAGTGATATTTGACCTGTCAATCACCAGGCACTATAATCCAAAGCTTCCAAATGTGTCTATATGGATACATTTCCTATTAAGCTGCTATCTTAAAAAGCTTCATCCGCCCACAGATCATCTTTGTAACAATCCTCATTAGGCCCAGCCTTCTAACTGCCCGAAAATGATTCCTTGTCCAATCACAGCCTCCCTGGAAATGTTGACAGAGCCCTTAGGAACTAGCAAACCCCCAAGGTTTTAAATATATATAGGATTAGCCAGTCAGAGACAAATTTATTCCCATCATTCCCTATTTATAGAAACCAGTAACTTTGCCTTCATAAATGAAAAACCTAAGAACAAGTTTCTTCCATTAGCTACAGAAGAGGAAAAGGAGGAACCTGCCCTTTTATTCACTTGCTTGTGTATCACATGTGATATTTGTTCTCAGTCTTGCTGCAGAATAGGTACAAGAAAACTAACCAACCAACCAAGACTGTAGTTGAGAGGCCCATGGAAAGGTACTTACAAAGGAGAGGGAAAATGACTAATATCACTTACCTTCTTTTGAGGTGTGGGTTTTTGTTGTTGTTGTGGGTTTTGGGGTGTTTTTTTTCTTCTCAAATTTGTCTTACAAACTAGGATAAAATATGTCAAGCAGAAATCACAGCAATTACATCAAGTGGATTCTGCTATGCAAGTGACTTTATTAATGAATATAGCTAAACAAATTACAAGTTCTAATTAAAACCATGTTTTTAACAGACATCAATTAAGCAGTATGCAGAGATTCCCTCTTCCCTCTCCCCAGTGTCAAATCTCCATGAAGAGTCACAGCAGGTAATCAGTCCATTCATAAACTGGGCATCCTGAAGTTCAATCTATCTTCTGAATTAGATTTCCCCTAAAACATCCTCTGCAGTAGCCAAGAGAAATATAGAATCATGCTTCAGACTGATGTTAACCTCTTGCTATTCCACATGTTCAAAATATGCACTTGGCTGCCGACATTTATTTTTTAACCTGTGCAAGTAAACACATTTAAATTAATATCAGCTACTTTTTAATCTGGTGTAAATTATAGCACTCCTCCACCATTCTGTGGTGGCTAATGAAACCATTCTCCATCATTTTGAAGTCTTGTCTGTGTTCCTGGATATTATAGAAGTACAGAGTAATCCCATCCTAAAAATCACATCATTGACCTAAAACTTCTTATATTACTGGTGAAGAATAAGAAGCAGCAGTTTTATGTACAACAAATAGAAGAGCCACACTAATAAAACAAAATTTCATTGCCCAATTCTCTTAAACAAAAATTAAGGTAGTTTTCAGGTTTCCATTTTTTCCTCTAGAATAAATGACATTTCACAATAATGCACAAAGCATGGACCATTGCCTAACCTGCTGGATTTGAGTGAAAGCACCAAGGGAGAAAGAATTTTTGAAGAAATATGAGAGCAGTATTTGCAACCAATGTGCTGACCATCAATATGTTCCAATCCTCTTTCCTGTGTTGCATTAGTTTGATCAAAACTCATCTTTCACAGGAGATAGGAAGAGACTGAAGAACCAGCATTCTTGCACTCTTATCATTGTAGCCCTTGATCTTCTAGAAGATGTGAAGATCACAGAGAAAAGTTAGATATGTAGTCCTTCAAGAGAAATTATCAGTCCAAATGAAGGAGCAAGAATGCTACAATAATAATGAAAATGCTCACAGCAAATATGCAATGATCTGACCAATATAAAGGTTAGATCTTAAATAAAGCATTGGAAGCTATTTAGTAACATGCAGACTGTCCTACAGACTCGCAATGATTTTCCTAGGAAACAGAAACAAAGGATTGAAATTGAATTCTACAGGCTGACTGTGCATTATATGAAGAAGTATTTCCTTCTGTTTGTTTTAAACCTACTGCCTATTAATTTCATTGGGTGACCCCTGGTTCATTTGTTATATGAAGGGGTAAATAAGACTTCCTTTTTTCACTTTCTCTGCACCATTCATGATTTGATAGACCTTTATCCTATCCCTCCCAAAATATTGTTTTAAGCTGAACAGCCCCAGGGAATGTCTTTACTGATGGCAACACCACTGGCAGTATATGATCAATTTTGCAGATTCAGCTGAGCAGCCAGGAAGACTTGCTCACTCAAACACAGAAGTTGACTCCATTAATCTACCCCAGCAAGTGGTAGAGCATTCCATCATTGGGAGGGAATTTCTCATGGGCGCAGTGTGTTGGAGACACCACAGTAAGTAGCTGGGAGATATGCAAGTTACTGTATGTAGCTTGTGTATCTCCCATTGACTACTGCTGAAATCCACGGCCAATGTGGACCAGGCCCCAGTCTTTTTAATCTCTTCTCATGCAGAATCTGTTCCATACCCATAATAATTTTTGTTGACCTTCTCTGCCCTTTTTCCAATTCTAATATATCTTTGTTTGAGAAGGAGCAATCAGAACTGTATACAGTATTCAAGGAGTGAGAGTACCATGAATTGATATAGTGGCATTCAGGGCTGTCCCGTGGGGGGAGTGGGGCCCAGGGCCAATTGGCTGAAGCGGGGCCCCACCCCCATGCTGGAGGGAAGCGTGGAGGGCTGACCGGCCCGCTCCACTCCCAGGGAGCCGGCCTTGGGCCGGGAGGCCGAGGCTGCCGGCCCCGGAGGCCACCTATTGCAGGAGGGCGGGGGGAGCCGGCTCCAGCCCCAGAGGCTGAGGCCATCTGCGGGCAGCGGGGTGGCTGTGGGAGGAGGGGCTGTGGCGCATGTGGACCCTGCACTGCCCTGCTGGTAGCGGGACAGTGTGGGGCCCATGTAACCATGGGGCCCGGGACAATCGCCCCCCCCCCCCAGGATGGCCCTGGTGGCATTATTTTATCTACTCCTTTCTTAATGGTTCCTAACAACTGTTAGTTTTTTGACAACTGCTGCATATTGAGCAGATGTTTTCAGAGAACTATCCACAATGATTCAGCTAATTTAGAGCCCATCACGTTGTATGGATAGTTGAGATTATGTATACCTTTATATTTATCAATACTGAATTTCATCTGCCATTTTGTTGCAGTCACAAAGTGAGCTCACAAAACTGGGTAACACTTTGCAGTCTGCTTTGGACTTGACTATCTTGAGTAATTTTGTTTTATCTGATGGCTGACATATCACTGTTTACCGCTTTTTCCAGATCATTTATGAAAGTATTACATATTCCTAAATGATAAGTTGCCTCCAACAGAGACCCACCTTTTCTCTGTAAATGCAGTATTTTTTTATTGACCAACTTCTGTTGGTGAGAGACAAACTTTCGAGTATGATGAAATGATATTTCTTTCACTAGCAGAAATTGGCCCAATCCAAGCTAGCACCTCATCCACCTTTTCCCTCTAATACCCTGGAATCAACAAAGCTATAATTACAGTACAAACAAATTACATTTATATAAGTTACAGCTATGTTGTATTGTATAGTAAGCTTTTGTGAGAATTTATACTCAATATATGCATCTCTGATATCTTCTAACAGAAAACTAAATGCAAATAATAGTCATGTTATGATTCACTTATTCACTTTTGTGTAATATAAGATAACAGGGACCTGGGATGTTTCATATGTGAAGCTCAGTACAGCAACTGTAGTATATTACAAGACAGTACGCAGAGTAAATCTGAAGTTACCTCACTGATGGATGTTTAGTGACTGGCCTTTGACCTTTCACACAATATGCTTCCTCACCACGTCCTACTTCAGTTGTAGTGACACTCACTTTTTCTGAAAAATATTCTTGTTCTTGTTTTGATTTCACCTCAGTTACAGCAGGAATTTCTGCTTTTTTATTCTTCTCTGAAACAAAACATGTATGTCAGTCAGAGTGGGAACAAGGTTCTCATTTATTTTACTAACGTGCATGGGGCAGGAGAAAGAGAGGGAAGTCACCTATGACTTTTATGAAAGCTGAACAGTATGCTTCCCCAACTTCATTGCTGGCAACACAGATATATTTCCCACTATCAGCAAGGACTACATTTCTTTTAGAAAGGTAATAGGAGTCTCCTAATTTTTCAATCTGTAAAACAATAAATATATGCAGAGGACAGTTAGTACAACACAGCAAGATGTACTGTGTCCCTCCCCAAGGAACAATTTTAAAGAGTTGAGACATACACTGATGTCTCCACCAATCACTCTGGTATCATCTTTAGTCCAAACAACATTTGGTCTGGGTCTTCCATGTATAGTGCAATGCAGGATTAAATCTTCTCCTTCTTGTAGAGTTGTATGTCCAAATTTCTGAATGAAGTTAGGTTGTTTTCCTTGTACTGAAAAAAAGTACATACTGTACTTGAAATGGCACAACTAAAGCAAAAAAATAATCTCTCTGCCTTCATAATTTTCCTATTATATCTTTTTCTTTATTGCATAGAGAAAAAAAATCTGTGAAGATTGTTGGATCTCAAGAGTACACGTTTACACAGCAGTAGCGGACAAACATCTTTGAAGTTATAATCCTTTTATTTACCTTTTTTGCCTGTGTGTGGGAATGGGGAAACTGTTCTTGGCGCCTCCATGCAGCAGCACAGTGCTATTAATTTCAAGGCAGTATTAGATAATCACGTTCTTTAGATGAGTAATGGATAAATATATGGTGGAGTATCTTATTGCAGTGAATAGTGAAACATTTCCTATAGAAATTTAAGGAACAATGTCAAGACTGGCAAACTTTTGGGCTAGCTTGCACATCATGCTTTTCTTTTTTTAACCAGTCTGTTCCTTCCAGGTTAGCACCTTAGCAAAGCATGCAAAAATTCTATTCTATAAAATAGTACAATTTACACTGTTGCTGAAGGACAGAACAGAGTTTATGCACTATGCAAGTTACATTTAAACAGTGCTTTTTTTCTAAGAAAAAAAGGTGCTAGTACACCAGCAGGAGTGGGGTGGAAGCGGGGCGGGGGAGTGTCAGGCCCACCCTGAGCCATGCATCTGAGCAGCTTCCAGGCATCCGAGGCTGGATTCTAGCCCCTAGCAGGCCGGATTCTGGCCACGGCCGTGCACCGCTTCTGGCCCCTGCTGGCCTGACCATCTGGGAGCTCAGGTCAACAGGGGAAAGGAAACCGGTTCCTTTTCTTGCCCTGCTGACTCCGGCCCCCAGCTGGGCAGCAGGGTGGCCAGGGAAAATAGGTGTTGGTATGCAGTACCAGTGCGTACCAGCAGAAAGCAAGCCCTGCAGTTAAGTCCCATTTTGAGGCCTACAGTGAAAAACTAAGGCAGGTTTCTACAAATTATAAGATTTTTAGAGTAGTCCAGATGCTTAAAAATAAAAAAAACCAAATGTTGCTTTTCTTCCACATCAGAAACATGCTCTCTTTTTTCCTTCCATTTATTCATAATGCACCATAGCCTACATATTTATTAAGAACAGTGCAAGGCAAACCTCACTGTATACATTCTAGCTACCTTTAAACACATACGAGATTCTCATTTAGTAGAACGATTAGTATTTAGTAATCTTATCCAAAATATTTCAGTGATTTAAATTTATCAAACTCTAGGGCCTGATTCTGCTCTCACTTCTATCAGAGTAACTCAATTAAGCAGAATCATTCCTGCACTACATCAGTGTGTGAAACCAGCATATCGCTCAAGGGTGTGCAGCAATACTAAGAGCAAATATCTCTGCAACAGACCACGCTGCCAACTTTGCCTTCATATCTACACAAAAGACACCATAACAGGACCAAATCAAGTCATCTACTCCATCAAGGGCTCATTCACCTGCTTATCAGCCAATGTGATTTATGCCATCATGCGGCGGAAATGCCCCCCTGCCTTATATATTGGACAAACAGGACAGTTTCTACGCAAAAGAATAAATGGGCACAAATCTGACATCAGAAATCACAACATTCAAAACCCAATAGGGGAACACTTCAATCTCCCTGCTCACTCCATTGATGACTTGTTAACAGCTGTGCTGAAACAGATGAATAACACATCAAAGCTTCAAAGAGAAATGCAGAACTCGAATTTATATGTAAATTTGACTCAGTTGCCTTAGGGCAGAGGTGCACAACCTGCCACCCAGGAGCATGTTCTGTGCAGTCCTCTGGGAGCGGAGCAAGCGGAGGGATCACATGACGTGACGCCCCTCCTACCTCCCCCCTCCCCCCCCGCCCCGGCACATTGCATTTGTGGCCCTCTAGTGGCCTTAGAAAATGCAATTTGGCCCTTGGCCAAAAAAGGTTGTGCATCCCTGCCTTAGGGTTAAACAGGGACTATGGATTTTTTTCTCATTACAACAGGTAATTTGACCTCACCTTCTTCTATACGCTGTTCCTGTGTTTGAATCCTAACACCTATTTTGATTTACTGTTACAGCCTGCCCTGATCCTATGTCATACATTTCCCTGCATTTAATTTCCTCCCATTCTGTAAGTTTCCCATCTTCAAAAAGTCTGAGGAAGTGGGATTTTTCTCCCACGAAAGCTCATGCGATAAATAAATCTGTTAGTCTTTAAAAGTGCCACAGGACTCTGTTTGTTTTTCTGCAATAGACTAACACGGCTACCCCTTTGGAACCAAAAGTCTCTGGCATAGGGGCATGTCAGAGGCCAGCAGAGATTGGGACCAAGTGTAACTGGAACAGTTCTGAGCCTTTGCTATCTCCCAGCTACCACAAAGTCTATAATTAACCAGTGCCAGAAGCCAAAACTCTCTCAACAACTCAGGCCACCCCCGCTCCATGACACGAACTGTGAGTCTGTGAGAGGCCTATCTTTAAGTGATCCCACTAAAGTGAAGCAACTCCACCCCCTCTTACTGAAGGCTGTTTAAGTTACAAACAAGAGGTATTTGTTGTGCCTGGCAAGGCAGAAACAGATCTGCTGAAAGGGGGTTTATATCCTCAAGCGGTACTCTTACATTGATGACTGTGAAGCTGGAGACTACCCAATGTTGCTGTGTAGCTGGAAGTAAAGGTAGTTTTGACATGAAAAGCTCTTTACACTCACCTGCTAAATATTTTCAGTGGGAGTGCTAATGAGAGAGGATTATTGGAAACCATTTAGGCTCCAAACCACCATCCCCCAGCAAAGGGCTAGTTAAAGTACAGGCAAACACAGGCAACAATTTATTTGGTATTCAATGAGCATGAGGAAAATGTAGGATTGGTCCAGGGAAAACCTAAATATACTTAAGGTTTTGATTTCCAAGTCAGGCCAGAGGAGATCTCCTTGTATATTTAAAGAGAAAATGGAGAGGTGAAGGGAAAAAAGACATTTAAAATTTCAAAATGTTCTCTGTGGGAACCCCTCCCCCACCACGAAAAATTTAACACACACACACACACACACACACACACACACACACACACACACACACACACACACACACACACTTTTTGCTAAAGCTTTTAATTTCAATAACGAAACTTGGAATGAAAAATTTAAACCTTCTTCAATGCCAAATAAATTTAACCCTCCTCCTTAGTTTCATATTTCCTATTCTGCAGCAATCAATCCTGAGGCAACAGCTCCACTCCATGAAGTGCAAGCAAGGTTTCTGGCAGCATGGATGAGCTATTCCATGCTCTTCACTTTCCCCGTCTTCTCCATTTTCTTCTGTCTCTACATTTTCTCTTTTCCACCTCTGTTGCCCATTCTTTTTTTGATCCTATTGGCTCTCCACAGCGACCTCCCCAACGCCTATTCCTTCTCCTTTTGTTTCCCTCTTACCCTTACCTGTTTACCCTACATCCCCTTTCCTCTTTGAGCATCCATATTTACTACTTTGTGATTTGCAAACACACCACACCCCACTGAAGAAAAGAAAATTAAAGGGTGTTCCTTGAAAAGTTGGGCCATTAATCCTTGCAGTCATGTTACTGCCTGATCCTAATACACAAGGAAACCTCTATCTGTCATAAATAAGCTTCTATCCCAAAACATCAGAATGTATCTCAAATACACCCATTGCAACATAGCTTCACTGACCATCATGAATGCCTGTGAATTTTTAGGGGGCTGTTCATTTTCTCAAGTGCTATTGTTTTTATTTTTGGGTTTGGGGCTTTTTTTTTTTCTTCATAAAAATTGAGTGAATGACTGTGTTGAGGTGGAATGATTTATGTGATGCCAGTGTTGACACAAAAAGATTTTAGGTGAAAACGAGTACTGAAGGAAGCTTCTCATTTTTTGCCACCATTGTGTTTCTAAGTAATAAGCTCCATGCCTTGTAAATGGGCAGCTTTTGATTATGTTTAAAATAAAATTTAAAATGTGTTTTAGGGCAAGGTTCCAGTCACATGTGGTGAGCAGACACTGTGCCATCGTACAGATTGAGTACTGTAAGCAGTTAAAAAACTATATATCACACAATTCAAGTGTATGAATCATAGCCTTGCATCCCAGCTGCAAACATTAAAATGGGTGTCTACCTCTGATTTCTGTGACTATGGCTAACGAGATTTATTTTCACAGTTAAGAACAGAACCCAGCTCCTTGGCTAGCTGTAGTAGAAGTATTTGTGTAACTCATGGAATTAGGCAGAATACTGTACAAAAAGGGAGAGCATTACATGAAATTTCCAAGACCTTTTTTTGAGACAATAGGAAACTGCAATGCAGAATCAATCTTTTACCACCATGGATATTTCATGTCAGGGAATCAGGAAAATGCAGATTTAAATGCTAATGATTTTGAAGAGAAAATTTTCCAATAGTTGTTAAAATAGGGCCAAAAGATGAAAGGATTCCAGCTTTGATCTGGCTTCCTGTTGTATGCTACCAAGTTTGCAATGAAAAAGAGTTAATCTTCTACCAATAATAATTTTTAATGGACATTAACGGGGCCAGCAATCAAGCCTTTTTCTTTCCCATTATATCATCTTGAAACAGCAAATGGATCTAAAGTCATTTTCTAAAACACATATATAGATATATCATGATTTCACAGTCTGCATATGCTAACATGAACTACCAATGCTAGAAGCAAGTGTAGCAATCACTTTGGAAAAGGGATCCACACTCCAGTCTTCTCTTCATTAATATAACACGCCTATTTACATTTCTAAAGGTTTAGAGGATAGCAGACCTGAAATCTGTCACAGGTTCAAGACTGGCTTTTGCCCATCTACCACCTTGGACTAATGTAATTCTTGGACATGAAAAGGATTTCACACTGATAGCAACAAAGTAATTATTTCTGCACCCAGTTGTTTTCAGAAACAAAAACTAGCAGCACGGGGGGGAGGAGGGGGGGGAAGTTTAGCTTGTTACATAGTGGCTCAACAGACCTGTTACTAGTAAAAGGGTTGGTGGAGTAATCAGAATGTGTGATAAATGGGATTCATCACATGACTCATCCACTACCCTGCTTTCCCCATCACACCTAGAGTGGCGAAGAAGCACATGAAATTGCATTTCTCAGTCTCTTTTTGTCCATCCTGCCTGACACATCACTGGCTATGTTTACACTGGCAAGTTAGTTTGACTTAAGGAGGCTTAATTCAAACTAACTAAAGCCATGGCTACATTAGACTTTAGTTAGTTTGAATTAAGGGCTTCCTTAATTCGAACTAATACGTTCAAATAGGGTATTCAAACTAAGCAGTTAATTCAAACTAACTAGTTTGAATTAATCACTGTGGCCATGTTAATTCGAACTAATTTCTCAGTTTGAATTAACCGGCCATTGAAATGAATGGGGATCGCTAATTCGAACTAAGCTAGTGGTTGCTTAGTTCGAACTAACATTCCAGTGTGGCCATGCTAGTTCGATTAAGCTAATTCAAACTAATTTTAATAAGTGTAGACATAGCCACTGATTGCTCTCACCAGGGTTAACCTTTCAAACCTGTGAACATTAGCTCCAACCTGCCATTTAAGAAACAAAAGGTTCCTCAGTGCCGCCCCACATGAAACGTCCCTGAAAAATGATGCCAGCCTGAGATGCTGCTCAGCCTCTCTTTAGTGGTGAGTGAAAGGTGTAAAACACCTCCCCACCCCCACAATGCCCCTTTGGCTAGTAACACCAGCTGTGGGCCTAGAGGAACTGTACAAAGAAATCCAGAGGTGTCATTGCCATCTCTCCTGCAACTTCTTCAAACTCAGACAGGCTCTTTCTAGCACTCAGGAGAAGGGTACAGCCCCAGCGGCATGTTTTCTTGCTAACATCACATGACTAGAAGCACTCCTGCCCCTTTAAAAGCAACCTGGCTTTCTTCAGCCAAAAGGCAAGGGCAGTTTGCAAGAAGGGCTCAGCAGATAGGCACAGGACAAAGCATACCTCACCAACTTCCTCCCCTCAGCTCAGCCTCACTGCCACATGAAAAAGAGAGCCCCGAGCTTCCCCCCACACTGGCTCGGCAATTACTCACATCTGGTTCCATCTTCTGAAGCGGATTAACACCATCCCTCCCAGCCTCTGAGCTGGTTTCAACCTCCTAATAATACAGCCAGACAGTTGCACTCTCCCTCGCTGGCTCTTTTAATAACTCCCAGACCAGAGCAGAGGCTGTGGGTGCTCACTATGGGTTTTTATGTAATTGTACCACTGCTGGCTCCAACACAGAGGGAGCAACTCTTCCTGCCTCTACTTAATTGTAGGAACTTCAGAGCCGTGACCAATGGAGGTCAGGGTTAAAAAAGTTCCAAAGGGATAGCCGTCTTAGTCTAGTTCAGCAAAACAAACAAGGAGTCCTGTGGCACTTTTAAAGACTAACAAATATATTTGTTGCCTGAGCTTTCATGGGAGAAAATCCTACTTTGTCAGATGCTTTGACGGGTTAGAAAAGTCACTCTTTCAGGGGCTGACTGCCTATTCGGCCTGCCTGCCAGTGGTCCCAAGAGGGTGTGTGTGTGTGTGTGTGTGTGTGTGTGTGTGAGAGAGAGAAACATGCAACATGCACCGAGCATAATTCTCCAAGGACAGAGCTGAAAGCAAAAAGGTGAATTCAAAATTATGGCAGGAGTGCCTGGAATGGAAAGAGTAATTCTTTCTGCCCCTAACAGAGTTCACCAGCTGTCAGAGCAAAGTGCT
Source organism: Pelusios castaneus (assembly GCA_007922175.1). Lineage (NCBI taxonomy): Eukaryota > Metazoa > Chordata > Testudines > Pelomedusidae > Pelusios > Pelusios castaneus. The sequence goes on from ML685793.1 coordinate 15,779,840, forward strand.
CTCAAGCTGTCTGTCTTGAACACAGAATACCTGCAATGTCAAGCAGAAAGTTTTGAGAGCTCCTTAGCCTCAGTGAACAAAGCATTTTCACATGGACTATTTGCCATCACGACATCTGGCAATAACCAGCACTTGTTATTGTTTTGTTTATGAATCCAAGTATTAACATTTGAAAGAGGCCCTTTCATGACCCACAGTGTGGCAACAATAGCTCTGCTGCTTTTTGGTTTATTTCATATGATATAGTGAGAGAAGGCCTGAGTGCCAGATAGAAATTAAAAGAACCGTATCTCTAAAATTAATTGTCATTTAAATATTAGATTAAATATATTTTGCCTTCCTCTGCAGCATTGGACATGGTTCACTTGCTGGTTGATTCTCTGTATTTAAAGTCTTTAAATCATGATTTGGGGACTTTAATAACTCAGTCATAGGTTAGAGATTCATTACAGGAGTGGGTGGGTGAGGTTTTGTGGCCTGCATTGTGCAGGACGTCAGACTAGATGATCATATTGGTCCCTTCTGACCTTAGAGTCTATGGGTGCGTCTACACTTACAAATTAAGTCGATTTAAGCTTGCTTAAATTGACTTAATTTAATCTGTGTCTACACTACATTTCCCTTAAATCGACGTAAGCAGCAGCTTAAGTTGACTTAAGGAAAATTAAAGTCAACTTTATAAAACCTACTTTAAAGTAGACTTTACTGGCTAAATTGACTTTATTAAGTCGACTTAGCCAGTGTAGACGCAGATTAGCCCTAAATCGACTTTTAGTTGACTTAAAAGTCTCCAGGGCTCCTTCACTGCCCTCCCTGCCAGGGTGGCTGGCACAGGCAGAGCCTGGCATGCCCCCCCACAGAGAAGGACAGAGCCCTATCCAGCCTGCTCCTATGCCCTGCCAGTGTCGCTGTCCTGCTCAGCCCCCATTGTACCCAGGTATAATGGGGCAAATGCTGAGCCCCCTGGCACTTGGCAAGAGGTGCCCCCCTGCCACCATGGACCAGTCCCAGGTCCATCTACCCCCTAGAAGTCGATTTCAGCGTCCAGTGTGGATGCTCTAAGTTGATTTGGCAGGGTCCCCTTTAAGTCAACTTAATTTTTGAGTGTAGACATGCTAAGTCGACTTAACAAAGTCGACTTTAAGTTGACTTTGTTAAATCGACTTAGCTAAGTCGACTTAAATTAACAAGTGTAGACATAGCCTCTGAATCTATATTTCAGATTAAGGCAAGTGAAAAGGAAGCACTTGCTAACCTAACACTGTTGGAAATATAGTACTCAGAGATATTATTACAGAACAAAGAAACTATATTCTTCTGCATTTGATTTATACAACAGGGACAAGCCAGTTGCTCGCCTTACACTCATGCTTTATCTCTTATTTCATCTCACTTTGCTAAAATTAAAGTATTTTCAAAATTTTTCTTGATCTATTTTGCACTTGTCTGTCCCTCATGCAGCAATAATGTAAATATTGTATGTCCCAAACACGTATTGTGTATTTCTAAACATTATCATGTATTTCAGTTATGAATGCTGGCTTGTTTTCTCTCTGACTTTTCCATTCCTGGGCCAAAGTTTCAAGTATTTATTCTGGGGAAAACCTCACTGAAAGCAGTGTGATGTTTGCATGAGATGGCCAAATAAAGATTGCAAGATTAATATATAGATTTATATATTATATTTTATTTATTTATTTATTTATTTATTTATTTGTTGTAGACAAGAACATAAGTGCTATACTGGGTCACACCAATGGTTCATCTTTCCCATTATCCTGTCTTCCAACAGGGACCATAGACCTTGGGGTTGCATCCCTGACCATTTTATATGTGCTTGGTTAAAAATGAAAAGCAGATCTTTTGACAAGGAAAGCAAGTATCCTGTGCCCAAACTTGCTGCCTTTAATTGGAATAGAGTTGGGTTCTCTGAGTAAAATTTACCTTAGTGCAGAGGGTCCTCATGAGGCCACTTAACCTCCATTTAAATCATTTAGTTTAGCTAGTGCAAATGGCACTGGGGTGAATTTTACTTCCTCAGTCTGCTCACTTTAATTCATCTGGCTTTAGATCAGCAGTTGATCACCTCTTAATCCTTCTCTGGTGAGAATCTGATAAGATGTGAGCTACTTTATCAGTTATAAGAAATCATTTACAAAGAGGAAATTACTCAGGGCTCAATTCAGCCTCATTGGTGGGATGAGATTAACTCATGGAAAGCAGCTTTCCTGGTACAAGCAGGCTGGAGGCTGCCGCATCTCCATCCAGCAATATCCTGGTTAATAATTGCATTGGCTGGCTGAATAGTTCGGCATATCAGCATTTATGGGAGAGCCTTCTGCCACAGTCTACTCCACATCTGGAAAGACTTCTCACAATGCATCACCCTGAATCAAGCATCTTACATCAGTCTTTGAAGTGCACACTCAGATAAACCATGTTCAGTGCCTGTTCAACTGAATCACACACTTAGATGTTAAAGAGCAGAAAAATGAAAACGCAGTCTTTAGCAACAATACTCACTTCAGTTTAACCTTTTAAATTACAACTTAGCAAAGAGAGAGAGTACACTATAGATTTAAAATAGGTTTATCCAGGAAAGGATGGAAAACATGATCAGTGTGAATAATTTCAGGGAGCTCAGTAGCTTGATGAGAGCTTAAATAAGAGGGACATGACATGCCTATTCTGCTGTCCATTTTACGAAATATTTTCAGAATTTTGGACACTACAGGGTTTGCAAATCAGTTCTTGCTATTTCTGAGTAAAAGTATCCCCACATAAAGAATTCTCTTTGACCTTTCTTCCCTCAGGGGAAAGATAGACTCATAGACTCTAAGGTCAGAAGGGACCAATATGATCATCTAGTCTGACCTCCCACACAATGCAGGCCACAAAACCTCACCCACCCACTCCTGTAATGAACCTCTAACCTATGACTGAGTTATTAAAGTCCTCAAATCATGATAGTTTTCTCTACTATACTAGGAATTGAGAGCATAAGCCAGAATCAGATGAAGGTTACATAGCTTGCAAGAGGCTGAACATCAGGAAAAAGATGGAAGTGCTATTTCTCTGAGACAGGGCTGAGTGTTGCACACTCGGCAAGACTTTCCATCACTTTTCCAAACTGGCCCCTGACTGTGGGTGCTCAGCCTCAGCATTCAAAGCATTTGAGACCTCCTTCATGCACATTGAGACCTGTTAAAGCAAAATCTGGAGACATTATAAAAATTGGTTAATTTGCATAGTTGGCAGATAAGTATCACTGCATTTACATAAATGAGAGCAAGCATTTAAGATTGAAGCATCTAAACCTAAAGCTACCTCCAGCTCCTTTTCTATCCCCTAGTAAAGACAGAACTTAACTACAAGCCCTGGTCTCTTATGTGCGCACCTTCCTTTCCTCAAGGTGCCTGCACTTTGGCTGGGATCTCATACCAGCCAGGACTGAGCTCCTAAAACAGTGCTTTTCAACCTGGCAGCCTTTCGGGGCCCCTAGGTGAAGGCCCATTGTGGGCCCCCCCTCTGTTGCCCCATCTTCCTGCTGCTACGCACCCTCACTGCCCTGGCCCTCCCCCCATGGCCCCAGCTCCCCCTTCTCCCCACAATGACCCTGGTCCCAGAGGCCAGCTCCTCCTCCTGCTGCCAACTGAGGCAGAAGTGGTTTTTGGGATAAGTGAAGCAGGCGACAGGGCCGCTTACTGCTCAGGGCCCTAGGTGGGCATGTGCTTCACCTACCCCAAAAACCGCCTCTGCCAGGGCCCAGCTTCCTGCCTTCCTAAAGTCTGTCAGGGAGATCTCAGAGACTGGAGCCAGTCCATACAACACATGTTGAGAAACAGTGCCCTGAAACACAGCGCTATACTCCTCCACACAGACCTCTCCTCCAACCAAGAGGCAGAGTGCAGAGGCTGGCCCCAACTGCCTCCCCTACAAATATGATGATGGGGTAAAGCAATGCCTTACTTCACATTACATTTTCAATATCTTTTCAAGTTGCACTCTAAGGCTACACCTACTGGGCTTTTGGTGCTGTGCAACGCATGTGTAGCTACATGCATCTGTGAAAAGTAGGTTGCATCCACATTGTGGTGTGTAGCTACATGTCAATGAAAGGCCCCGACAGCAGGGAGACCATGGGGGGAAAATCCTCAGTTTCCTGTCTAATGCTAGAACTTTTCACTGAAGTGAGGAAAGGCCCTGGCACAGGGAAGTTGCCGAAACCTTTCCCCACTGCCTGTATAGGGAAAGGCCTCAGCTGTGGGGAACTCTACTGTTAAAATAGCAATGTAGACAGGGAGGCACTGCTTGGCAAGTAGAGAACATGTAGGATGTCTATTGCATACATTCCCATAACTTTCAGGCATGTCTTTACTCACCTAAGCCATGCTTATTGGCAACACAGCTGTTTATGCCTGTGCTAGGAGGCTATGAAGATATGTACACTACATACCGCTGAAAATGATGTATTATATAGTACAGATGTAGCATAGGTGTGATGTCAACAGCTAGAAGTTAGGTACAGCTTTCAATACATTTGTTTCCCGCGACCCCAACATCCCTTTCACTGTTGTCAAGTCTTGCAATTTCATCATGTCTGGTGATACTTGATGGTTAATTTAAAGTCCTAGCCCCAGTTGGGGGGCAAGCAATTAGGTGAGATCTCAGCTTTCACTTTAAAGGAAGTAAGGTTTTAACCTGCATAATTGCAAAGACAAGCCTGAAAACATGACCTGAGTGCAGATAAATAAAAAGAACAGAAAGGGTATGATTTAAAAACAACCAAACACTGCTCCCCTCCCCTCCTCTCCCCCCCCAATACCAAAAAAATCCAAAGTGCCTTGACTCGTGAGTTTTGGCAACATGAATTCTCTCACTGGGATCCAGAAATCCAGATTCTCCCATGTCATCCAGGGGTACAATCTGCACAGAGTTGGAGTCGTAATTTTCATTTTGATAGATGTACATACTCTAGCTTTGATTGAGTACAGTCCTACCCAACCACCTGGGTACATACTTGAGCAGCTAGCCTCCCCTCTCCGCCACAGCCCCACTGCAGCTATGCTGCTATTCTTAGCATGCTAGCTAGACCAAAACAAGCATGTGCATTTCCACTCATTCTGGAAGTTACAGCTCCCATTGTAGTGTAGACATGCTCTAGAAGACTTACCGTGTCTGCCCATATCTGCACAGAAAATACAAAAATGAACCTATGGGTTTCAGTCGGTGGGGAAAAGTCTGGGCGAGAGTCAAATGATCCTGGGTGTGGGGGTTGATTCTGAATTCTCACACTGCTGAGTGGATTCTAATCTAATTCAGTATGATGAAAACGGCAAAAATAACTGACTGAATTAGCCAGCACCTTTTCATGTACTGATTGCAAATTTGCTAGCTGTCTGCTGGCCTCCAACATTCTGCTTACTGTCAATGGAGATCAGGCCCTGACATTTCAACAACAGACAAAGTCTGAAAAACTTTACGTCGTGTTGGAGGGTACTTTGATTTGTTTCATCTCTGTGCATCTTATAATGCATACGCAAGTAGGCTTCTCACGCAGTTTCTTGGTTGATTGTTTTGTAGCAATGAATATGGATGTCATCACAAGAAAACAAATACAAAACTGATTTTTGATTTTGTGAAAATGCAAACATTCAAGATGTTAGCAATTATTAAAATTAGTTTATTGTAAAATGAAAACTACATTTCCTGAAAGTACTAAACGGTATGGAATTATTTACTTGGTAAAATCCTTATGAAATGACATATACATGCAATGGCTGGATGTAGGGGCAATATAAATTCTATTCATAGTATGTCATATTTCCCCACTCTGTTAGCTCCTCTTTTCCCCACTGCTAGCTTATGTTGCCTTGAGGACTTCTCCTATTTCAAAGTTACAAGATTTTAATAGCATTGCAGCCACTGGGCCAAAAATCCAAATGTTTGTCTCCAGTCTCCTTGGCTCCCTGCTATTTGAAATATTGATGCTGTTTAGGTCACGTTGTGCAGTCAAGATTTATTTCCTTATTGTAAATTTTGCAAAAGATTGTAAGTCCTCCCTGCCTTATAAATCTCCCACACAAGCAAATTCGTTATGTGAAAGCAGCAATTTAAGAATGAAGAAAAACTTTATACAAACTGTTCTAGTGATGGATAGATGTGCCTAAGTTTCATAAGAAATAGTAGAAATTAATAAATTGAATATCTCTCCCTTTAAGTAGACTGATCATTTATAGGCAAAGTCTTCCAGTGGCATAATTATTCTTCTTGCCTTTGTCAAAAACCTTAAATAGATTATTCTTTGACAATTGTGCTGCTTGTCCTTATCACAAGTGAAACGCGACATATGCAGGCAAATTCCTCATGTGAATGACACAACTTTAAAGTTACAGCTCATTTTTCATTGCAGTAGTTTAAGTGAAAACTCATAGAAAAATCCTTCCTTTTTATGTTATCATTTACCCTACTGCATACACCAGCTAACCCTTTGAGTATATCCCTTGATCTCTTTGAAAACAATTTATTAAAAATGAGTTAAAATATGCGTAAGTCCAATGCATATAAGATTATCTGCCCCATTTCATGTGCACGCTACTGGGAGTATAAAACATCTATATTGTTCATTAATGTTTTAGAGGAAGACAAAACAGGACCATAAGAATTATGGCATGTATAGAAACAGTGAGTATATAGGGGAGCTAAGTAATTGAAAAAAATCTTACTTTGCAAAGATCTAGTTTTATCATGGGAATATTGTAAAATAGGAGCTACTTCTCTTACTTAACCACCACTGACAATGAGTAGGAAGAGCCTCAACTGAGATAGGTTAGCAAAGCTTCACTGACTTCAGTGGAACTATAAGAATTTCCATGCTCTTGCTTTAAAGTCACTCAAAAAAGACACATTTTATTAAGCAGAACCCTAGTAGTTAAGACAGAAGGTAGTGATCTGGAATATGACAGTGCAGCTATGAATATTACTACTCTTTACTGTATTGGTTTGAGGAGCTATGCCATACCAAGAGACATTCAAATCTACATGAGAAAAATGTTATCAGAAACACATTTGATGTAGAAAGCATCAAGGTATATGCATTGATCTGTGCCCAGATGCACTTTGACACATTATGATGTCTACAAACAACACAATTTGTTAGATTCTTTATTAAGTCGAAGACATCTCGTTTTAGAGTGCAAAACCTTGTCCATCGTCCCAATTAATGCTTTAAACTAAACATTAATATGATAAAGGAAGATGAACATCTGACACAGCAGTGGCATTAACAAAAACATCGAGTGCGACACATAAGCAGTTTGTGAAAGGTGCAGTGGAAGACAACTGATTTATTGTTGCCGCAGTCTGTGAGAATTAAGTCCTGGTGCAGTCAGTATCACACTTGCTACATGAATAGCCAGTACACTAGTGATACGCTAATATACATGACACACAGCATTAACCAGTCTATTCTTGTGATAAGTGGCCTGTTACCTTTCACACGGAGGATGGCACTTGATGAGATAGTGCCACTAGAATTTTTAGCCCGAACAACATAGAGGCCAGCATCTGTATCACACACCTTCTGAATGAACAAAGCATGCTTTGTCTCCTTTTGCAAAAGCTTTAAGTGCTCGTCTGTGGTCATTTTCTGGCCCTTCTTGTACCTGAAGCAGAGAGTCAATTTTCAAGTCAGGTTTACATCAGTGCTTCCTGAAGCAGAATTTGCTGATTTCAGACAACTTCTAAAATAACATTAATAGTAAAAGTAATGGCTAGCTGCCACTCACCAATTCCCTCTACTTTGAACAGTTATATTTAAACAGAGACACAAAATAGCAACCGTATTAAAATATGTGTAATGTTAGGAAAGGTACAAATGACAGCCCTGATCCTGTGATCTGTGCTTCTCAGGCAGACAGTAGTGTGCCACCTCATTGGCATTGATGGGGTTCTGCACAAACCAGTTTGCAGGATTGTGAGATAGGTTTTCTCTTTGCGATTTTTTTGTTTTTAAATAAAGTCTTGCTAACAAAGGGTTAAATTCACCTATGAAAGGCCTGCAGAAGACCCTATGTATCATGTAAGCCCTGCAGTAATAGCTTAAGTGGATTTTAAATGGTGCCCAAAGCAACACATAAGCCCTCGAAGGAAGGATGGTTCCGTGGTTAAGGCACAGGCCAAGAATTTGTGAGACTCTGATTCAATTCCCAGCTGAGATTTGTGTATAAAACTTGGGCAAGTTACTTAAACCCAGATCCTCAGAAGGATTCAAGTACCTAGTCCAATTAAATTAATGGCAGTCAAGCACCTTTGAGGAGCCTATCTTTATTCTGTGAGGGTCTCAGTTCCCTTCCTGAAAATGGGGATAAAACATTAAAGACTGCAAAGCTCTCAGACACCATGATGATAATGTGGCCATATTAAGTACCTTAGGCTATGTCTATACTTACCAAAGTTAGTTCGAATTAGTTAATTCAAACTAACTAATTCGAACTAATTTTAGTTATTTTTAATTAACTTAATTCAAACTAGCAAATTTTAGTTCGAACTAAGCAAGTGCCATGCATGGCACTTGCTTAGTTCGAATTGGTCAATTGCATTGAGCTCAATGTGCCGGTTAGTTTGAACTAAGTGCTTAGTTCGAACTAACATGGCCACATTGGGTTAATTCAAACTAACTAGTTCGAATTAACCCTTATTTCAAAAAGTATAAGCGAATTTATTAGTTCGAATTAAGGAAGCCCTTAATTTGAACTAATGAAAGCCTAGTGTAGCCAAGGCTTAAGTTAGTTTGAATTAAGCTTCCTTACTTTGAACCAACTTGCCAGTGTAGACATAGCCTTATATAGGTTACATAGGCAGACACACATACATATGATTTTCAGCCAGAGAAAATAGAGAAAGTATATGGATCTGGTGTTTTCTTCACAAATACCACTGGAAAGCTGGTGTAACTCACCCAGGTCAGGCTCCCAGCTAGTGAAAATCAATGTGCCTTCATTGACTACAGGAACCTGTACCAATTTACATTACCAGAGGATATGGCCCACTAACTAAACTGGTGGTACTCCTGATTTACCTTCCAAGAGATGGGCCCTAATAGTCTGATTCTGTATTTTCTACATATATTATGTTTAACATTATCCACATGCAAAACTGCCATGTCTATTATATGTCTCTTTAAAATAAATATCTGTGCAATCAACACCGGATACGATGATTCTGGACTGAATTTTTATTGTAAAAGAAAATCCACTTTCACTATTTTCATGAAACTGTGGCTTCACAAATGTTCAATTTAAATTTTATTTTGAAAAATAAGTAAAAATCCCAGCAATATATTCCTTTGTGCTGAATCACTGTCTAATAGCACTTAAAGATGACCTCTTAATTCACCAGCAATACCTTCTCAAAGTGTAGACAAGGGCTTAAAAACTAGATGACTGTATTATTGAAATAGGCAGAACGTACTGCCAGAGTTTCAGTATTTGATGTGTTTTGCAATTCTTCAGAGAAAAATTCAGATCATTAAAAGATTATCAGAATATTCAGCGTGTGTTAGTTTATTGTATGTGGCAAACTTTCTCTCTCCCTGCAAATGGATAAATGTTTCTCTGTCTCTGCTTTCCTCTGTAGTGCCAGGTATTGCAAAAACTTGAACTAAAATTGCTGCAGGTGCACAGACCAGCATAGCAAATTAAGACAGGTTCTATACTGGAATTTGGAGAAAATAAGTGGATGATATAGTTGTAAGAAATTGGAGTAGGGTTTTATTAAAAGAAACTAGCACACAGATGACTTTATTCTGAAATCTTCTGAACCCAACATCAATCTCTTAATATCTTTTGTAAGGGAATTATCAAAAGACTTTTAGTCTTAAGAGAGATTTATATTTCACCACCTCTCACTGATAAAATGTACTAAAAGCACTCTAGTTTTAATTGTTAAAAGCTGTGCATGGGCGATATGGAGGGGACAGAGTAAATATTCACTGAAAAACTGGAGTTAATAGTTTATAGGTTTATTTTCTTTGTATTCAGTCTCTCCATGTTTTGAATACGGGCTGTTTGCAAGTATCAGGCACACAGATGAGGCTCTGAAGGAGGAATTTCCTTTCACAATCATTTTAAAAGTGGAATATTATACTGAATAATATAAAAGAAAAAAAGTGTTTGATGTGTTTTCATTTGAAAATAAATGGTCATTGCTCTGATTATTCATAAAGTTTAGAGCTGTGATATTTCAAGTTGATTAACTGGAAAAAAAAAGTTTTATTGGCTAATGGAATCATGCAGAAGTGTGGAGTGATATGGATAACAAGCAATTCACTCTGATTTTCATATTAGTAGTCACAGTTATATGTGGTTCAATGTGTATTTGTATAGGCACATTTAGTTTTTCTCATTATAAGCTACCCACCATGTCAGTGTAGGCTCTGGAAATCCTGTTACTTCTACTTCCAAAGTCACTGGAGAACCTTCCATGACAGTTACATTGGACAGCAGTTTGGAGAAGTTAGGCACCTGTCCAGATAGGCTGACCATGCTGTTCTTTTCTGATGCACTTTTAATCTCTTCTCGGGTGACCATTTGCCTCAAACAGCTTCTGGTGGCGTCTGATTGAAACATGAGACCTGAGAATGCATCAGGCAAAGCATGCAGGCTATCCTCGGTTTTAGTAAAGTTATTAATATCATGCAATTGTTCTTGTGTTTCTGTCATGCTTTCATGAGCTTCATTGTGTTGTAAATGTGTTTCATACACGTCACTCATCATGCTATCTGCAGGTTTTGCATTTGTCATGCAGGAATCAGTGATGGTTTTAGGTACTTCTGGTGAACTACAAGTCAAAGGAGATTCCACTCCAAATTTTGGGTAACCTATGGTAGGAGGAAAAAACCTTTCCATCTGATCTGATGTGGTTTCCCTTCTATGACCTGAAATGTCAGCATAAGCAACAGGTGTTAAGAGATCAGACTCATCAGTCATTCTTTTACTGCCAGCATTTATCTGCATTTGCAAGCTATAGGAGCTGACATGCAGACTATGAGAACTACAGCAGGGCTGCTCTTTCAGCTCATCTTCAGAATGCAGGAGGTCGGATTCAGGCATCTTGGAAAGCAGGGGCAAAGAGAAATCATCAGGTGATATACACTTATATTCCTCCCTTGAGGGTATTTCTTCTGCCAGGAGCTCAGCCTGTAAACTATCCTCTTTGGCAGACAGAGACAGCTCTGTATCCTGTGAAACAAAATCCTCACCAGCTGGGCAGATAACTGAAATATCAGCCAGTCTCGTCTCTTCCTTAAAAATAGAGAAAAAAAGAGAGAGAACAGGCTATTGTAAATCACATCCACATTTTCATGCATCAGTTAGCAATAATATTTGGAATATTACTTCTTATTAAACTCAATCCACACTGGCAAGCAGGAAGACATTTGTGTGATAGAGAATCATTAGCAGAAAATTTTCATTTAGGTTACAGGAGCTCCAATCAGCTTGTATGCAGTCTGAAAGGAAATGCAATCTGAATGCTTTACATTTTTATTGATATAGCACCTAAGATCAATGTACTGCTTCGTATGAATAAGTGTCGGCCACTAGCTTCCCTGTGCCATGTGTTTATATAGGTGTTTGTTAATCTGTTACTGCTTTGCAAATAGTCACTATAGAAACATGGTATAGTATCTATTTCCTGATTGCATGAGTTTGACCATGCTGGGCTTTTGTTATTACAATCAAGGTACTGGGGCCTTTTATTCTCTTGGGAAAAAGGTGGCTGGTTGTGGTTTGTGGGTTTAGGAGCAAAACTAACAGGTTTTAGGATTTTTTTTTGGAACATTTTAAACCTTTTTATTTTCAAATCTGATCACTCAGACCTTGCATGAATCATCCTTGGGAGCAAAAACATTACAATTATTTTTAATATTACCAGCTCAGGTCCAGACAAAGCTTCATTTTCTCTCATCATATGTACATAAAGTAGTGGCATGTGAGTGAACACTTGCAGCTGCAAATCAGCCTGGACCCACGCCTAGCCTACACTAGAAAATTAGATCAGATTAGAAACTACACACCCTTGAGTGAAATAGATAAAATGACCTAAATCCCTATGTGTACAGTGTTAGGATGGCAGAAGAACTCTTTCGTTGACTAGCTTTTGCCTCTCTGGCAGGTAGTGTCTACAAGGAAGCACTGCTGAAGCAGGTGTGCTGCTGTAGTGTTACAAGTGTTGACAAGCCACTGGTCTGATTTATTTAATTGCTTCTGTGCCACGACTCTAGCCAGGGTTTTGTATAGTGGTAATTGTGAAAGGTGCAATCACATATCTATCCACTCATCCTATTTAACTACATTTGAACCAGAGCTCTGGGAAAGTAATTTGAAAGCACAATTTCTTGTGGTCAAGTGCTGCTATTAAGCTCCGTACAAAAATATGTAATCTATCAACCAAGAGCATTAGCTGAATGTATAGGTGTCTAGTTTTCTATCACCTGTATCCATCCACCACAGACCTTGTTACTAACACATGAGCACATGAAGAGTTTATGTACATGCATGGTTTTAATTGACAGAGGTCAATGCGATCGCCTTAGTGGCCTCCAAGGTAAGAGTTCAGTGATCAACAGATCTCTCTTTCTGTGCCGTTAGTTAAGTGTTGCTCTGTTTGTGACTATTTTGACTCATCTCCAGCAAACGGTAAACAAGACAGATAGCAGTAAAAGATAAAAAGAACTGACAAAAATATATCCAGTGCCCATGCAGATGTCGGTTCTAACACAGCACCAACAGATTAACTTTGTTGGTCCACTCTGGTGCTATGGCCATTTGAAAGCTATGGTGATTCACTGCACAGACACCTCAGGCTTTTTCAGTGAACTGACTAGAAAAAGCCAGAATTTTACTGCTTCTATCCTGCCTGAAATGATTAATTTGGTCATGAAATGAAGCTCTGCTATGGGCTTGAAATTCATTTTCTACAAACATCCACCATTTGATGAACTCTGACCTCATAAATACCATTGAAAACTGAACAAAAAATGGGTGTGAACATGGCAAATAAAAATTTCAGGTCTTAATTTGCTGGAAAATGTGTGTATGGATTTCCCCTTCTATTCACTCTGATCTAGTCAAGACTACTGCCTCAAGCCAAGATGGTAGGGCTGGTGATCTTTTCTGTTGTTTATTAGAGCTGTGATTAATTGCTAAATAAACATGTGTAATCCTGGGAATTAATTCTTGTGTACTCTCACACATCCAACTCAGGTGACTTTGCTGATGTTATCACATGTTCCCGTTTCAGCTTTTGTCCTGACCAGGCCTGCACATCACTGAGACCTGAAGCTTTATCAGGGGCTCCAGTGATCCAGAACAGATTACTTCATCACTCTATGTAGTACTTCAATAACAAAATTAGACTAAACCTATTTATTAAAACATTACTACAGAGAGAGCCTCTTAGAAGAATATTAAAGTCTGAGCTGGCATTTTTAAAAATGATAGCACTAAGTAATTTCTAAACAGCTAGTTCCCAAGTTCTGAATAAAATCGATGGCCCAGATCCTTCCCCACACAAAATCTGCTTTGTTCCACTCTAATTTCATGCAGTGACCCCAAAGTAGACTCAGTTTACGATGGAGAGGTCATACCACCAAAGAGAATTTTTCAGTTGCATAGAGCAGCTAGCCTAGGTCTGTGTGGCATCAGAAAAGAGGGTGTACACTAGGATTTCCTGCATCCTAGCAATCTTGCATTGCTGTAATGGCTGGCTGATTGGAATGTCCTTGACGCTGCTCTAATTTTACAGTGGGGCTTTGAGCCTGGGGCACAACAGGCCCAGAACTGAGGAAGCATGAAGGTTTGTATGCCAGAGCTAAAGACCATGAGCATTATTTGGAAAGCTGAATATCAATACTGAAACAATTGAAAGGACCAGAAGTTTCAAAATGTTTGTGAAATCCTGGCTGTATTGAAGTCTGTAGCAAAATTCCCATTGATTTCAACTGAATCAGTATTTCACAATTTAATTGAAAAGAGAAGCCCAGGCAAAACTTGGTACTGGAGTGAGAGTAAAACATAGTATTTTAATTAAACTTACTTTCAGTTCATTAGCAGAAAGAAAGCCTTTTGTTTTTAAACAAACAAAGCTTGTTAGCTGTGTTTCACCAAGACTCCACACAAATTAGCTTGTAGTTTTTTCTATCCACATGATCAGATTGCCAAACAGAAACCATAAATGCTATCCGTGATCAGTTATCCTGGTTTTGTTTTTTATATTTTCCCCATCCCAACCCGCAGGGATGTATTTATATGAATCAAGATCTTGACGTTCCAATCTATTATTTATGTTAAAGAAATTAATCCCAATAATTTAAAGTTTTATGGTATTACTTGTCCCACTAAGTCCCCTATTCAGGCATTGTCAATTTGAGACCTTTCATGTGCAATTTCTGTATCTCCACTGAATTAAAACCAATTTTGCCCATTAAAAATTTCACCCCTTGAAATCATTTATTGTAATTTTTTGAGTCAGCCTTACTTGGTTCTGTGCATTATCTTCAGCATGCACAGTGTTATTTGGCTATTTATTTCTGATCTCTACTGCATGTAACTCAGGCTATAAAACCGGCCATTGAACTGTTTTCAGGTGAGAATGGAGAGGATTATTTGCTGGTGATTTAGTATTGTTGTCTGTTTGAAATAGTGCCTTGTACCAATAGCACCACAGATTATGTATGACATGTCACTATGCTGAATTGCTGACAGCTGTACTAACTTACTGGAATTATCTGGACTTGCATCAGTGGAACTGATCAGGAACCGTTTCTAAAGATAAGTCTGTTGGAGTTTCTTCATTCTCTGTGAATCACTGACTTGTAGGGAAAAACTTCCTTTGAGAGTAAGCAGAATTTTTTATGAGAATTTGCTTACATTTTAATTTTTTAAAACAAGGGAAAGGAGGAAGAGAGAATGAGTTGGACAGGAAGTAAGGAAAGGAAGAGGAGAAAATGGGAAGTAAACAGATGGGAAAAATAACTACTCTTATCATGGCCATGTTGAGGGAGGCTTGCAGCCAGTGAAAGCAATAGTGTACAGGCCTTTTACCAATACACCAAAAAAAATTAGTTTACACAAGGTTCCAGTGAAGAAAAGCTTACTCACCTCTTGTTTTGGTTTAATAACTTCCTTATCTGTCTCCTGCTTGTTTCTTGCTTGTTGTCCTTCTATAGTAGCTGACTCCTCAACAAAGCCAGCTGTATTAGGTGTTTTTTCTTTTAACACATCTTCCTGTTATACAAAGAGAAACTTCAGTGACTAAGCAATACAAAATAATAGTTGACAGTTTCTTACACTATCTGACATCCTGGACATGGTGGGAAAGTACACATTTGAAACATATATTACCATCTGTTACCAATACAGTGTAAACAGGCTATGGAAGACCCATTAGGTTAGGCAAAGCCTGATTTGTCCATCTTACACAATATTCATGATACACATGGACCAAATTGTGGTAAGGTGACAGAAGCTTTTCTTGGGTAGGGAAACTTCAGACCGTACATGAAACAGTCTGGAGAGCTGAACTATTTGCCAAGGAAGACGGGAACCTTTCTGTTCCCACAAAGAGGGGCAGCAAAGGGAACAGAAAATACGATGTTAAGTTCCAAAAGGGTAGCCGTGTTAGTCTATTGCAGAGAAACAAACAGAGTCCTGTGGCACTTTTAAAGACTAACAGATTTATTTATTGCATGAGCTTTCGTGGGAGAAAATCCCACTTCATCAGACGCTTTGAAGATAGGAAACTTACAGAATGGGATGAAATTAAATGCAGGGAAGTGTATGACATAGGATCAGGTCAGGCTGTAACAGCAAATCAAAATAGATGTTAGGATTCAAACATCCTGGGGAAGGTGAGGTTAAATCACCTGTTGTAATGAGAACAAAATCCATAGTCCCTGTTTAACCCTAAGGCAAATGAGTCGAATTTACATATAAATTCGAGTTCTGCAGTTTCTCTTTGAAGCTGTGATGTGTTATTCATCTGTTTCAGCACAGCTGTTAACAAGTCCTCAATGGAGTGAGCAGGGAGATTGAAGTGTTCCCTTATTGGGTTTTGAATGTTGTGATTTCTGATGTCAGATTTGTGTCCATTTATTCTTTTGCGTAGAGACCATCCTGTTTGTCCAATATATAAGGCAAGGGGGCATTTCCAGCACATGATGGCATAACTCACATTGGTTGATGAGCAGGTGAATGAGCCCTTGATGGAGTAGGTGGCTTGATTTCATCCTGTGAAGGTGTCTTTTGTGCAGATATGAGGGCAAAGTTGGCAGCGTGTTCTGCTGCAGGGATATATTCTTCCTTTAATGTTTCTGTTGTTTGATCTGTAGTTGCCGGTGACTATACAATTAAGGTTAGGGGGCTGTCTGTAAGCGAGGAGAGGTCTGTCTCCCAAGGCTTGAGAAAGTAAAGGATTGTCTTGTAGAATAAGCTGTAGATCTTTGATGATGTGGTGAAGAGGTCTGACTTGGGGGTTGTAGGTGATGACCAATGGCATTCTGTTGTTTTTTTCTATGATAACCTTTAAGAACTGATATGATAGAAATCTAGACTATAGCTTCAAAGGACATCAATGTGCTATAAACCAAGGAAAACCAGAAGTTCCATAGTACTAGTTGTATACTTATCACATCAGCTGAGTGGAGTACTAGCTCTGAATAAGGGTCTCTAGCAAAAATGCTGACATACAATTTTTCCATTCAACTATTCAACTATGAGAACACCATTACATGTAGAAAACTGCTCTAGAAGGCTCCACAATGTGCTTCCTAGAGACTAATTCCCCACCCCCATCCTATCCCCGCCCCCGCAGAAACATCATATTTTACATTTCCCTAGAAAGAAACCCAAAGTTACTTCCCTTTCGAAAGTTGACAGCCAGCTCATATCATGAATCACAATGTAAGGTGACCTTGTGTGTGGGGTGGGGTGGGTGGGTATGTGCCCGTGCGCATTTGTATGTATGATTTTGTTGCTTTTCTAAAAAAAGATAAAAAAGAAACACTATGTATATACTCAGACACTTTACTAAATAACTTACTAATTAAAAGATGCACGTGACAGACAGTCACACACACAAATACAAAAGAACTGCCCATGAATTTAATCATTCCCAATCTCAACCCATGCCCTCCATAATAGCCTGAGAGAAGAGAAAATATAAATAATTTATAAATGCATAGTAAAGATAGGACTGTTTAAAAAAGTAAAAGACTAAGTTGGCAAAGCAGTCAGAGAAACAAAGAAATTTCAGGAAGTTAGGACACTATTAGCATCTAATGAGTTTCATTCTAAAATGGATGTTTGGTCAGACCTCCCCAGGTAAGTTTTGAAAGATACCCAGATACAAAGAAGCCAGCACCTAGGAGGAATTAACTGTCTTTTAAAATATACAGAGCGAAGAAGACAAGTTATTTGTGTATTTCACTTCCCCTTATCCATGAATAAAATAGTTATTTGAAATAGGCCAACTCCCTTTGAAACACTATATGCAAATTAGG
Source organism: Pelusios castaneus (assembly GCA_007922175.1). NCBI lineage: Eukaryota > Metazoa > Chordata > Testudines > Pelomedusidae > Pelusios > Pelusios castaneus. Next base: position 15,797,400 of record ML685793.1, read on the forward strand.
AGGAAATTAAAAGATTTCCTTGTCAAGAGACTGGGGAAAATAAGCTTGGAAAATTAACAGCTCACCAATAATATACAATCACAATAATGTCCAAACATTATAATTAAAAGGTTTAAACAGCTGAACACAATGCTTCAGAGGGAATATGGAGTTATAGGAGAAAAGGAGACAGGCAACTATCTGGCCCACTGCCCTAACTCTGGGAAAAATATGAGACAAAAGCCAAAGATAAACATGCCAGGGGAACAAGCTGTCAGCATGGGAGGTAAGTGAATTACTGAGACATAAAATGTATTTGCCAAAAAAACTCTTTGTTAAGAAGAGTTATGCTAGAAGCTGCATGTCACTTGGGTCAAGCTAACACCAAGAAACAATATTAAATTTTCCTTTACAACCATTCCTGATCTTTCAAAAGCACAACTGTCAGAACATCTGGAAAGGAACAGTTACAGAATCCAGCTGGTTTTCCACTGCCACATAATATTTCACCATACAGGGTCACCCTCACAACCTCAATATTGTCCCCTAAATTTGCTAATATAGATTCAAGAGGTCAAAATAAAAAATTGCTAGGATTTTAAAATCCCATTTTCTCATTCAAAGGATCCAGTTTAAATTGAGTTGGCACATAAACTCTTCATGGATGGAGAACAACTCTGAGAGATCCTATGAAGCCCATTAAAGTGGGGTCCTGTCCTGAAGACTTTAGCAAGGCTATAGGAGGGGGAGACTTGTCTACATTGACAGACCTAATTCTCATTTACATTCCTTTATAGTGCTCTGGCAGTAGAAAAAGATGTTAATGTAAATGAGAATTAGACCCTTAAATCTTGAAGACCTTAAATTCCTATAGTGATAACTTAGTGTTTATGTAGAGAAAAGCTTCTGTCTTTCTGTGTCTCCAGTCCTCCATGCCTCCGCTAATACCCTGCATCTCTTTCCATTCTCCCCACTTCTCATCTTCATCCTCCATGCCCTGCCAGTTTCCTGCCCACCTCCTCCTCCTGTCTCCTTACATCGTCCCACGCCACAACTTGGCAGCATCCACCCAGCCCTCTACACCTTCTGGCCCACTGTCTCCCACAGCTTGACTATTGCTCCTCCTTGCTCCTCACTCTCACATCTATGGTTGAAGTCTGTAGCAGACCAAATTAATAATTATGAAAATTTTAATACAACTTTAATCATTTCTCTGGTACCTATGGAAATAGCTCTACATAAATGAGGCCTAAGTTGTAGACACTGTTAGGAGAGAGTGAGAAGAGAAGGAAACATGAAATAAAAGTTAGGACACATGAAACTTTGAACAGAACAGAGCATTTCACCACTCTTGCTAAATCTGCAAGGAATCAAGGCTGTGACTCTCTTCAGCCTCATATAAAAAAGTCAAAATATCAATCAGTTTCTCATTCATGCTTAATTTGTGGCCTGGATCTAAGGAAAGACTATGCTGTTTCTTTTCCTCAGAGCTTCTGCCCAAACTCTCTATGCCTTTTTAAAATAAATTTGCTCTAATGAATTTCTAGCTAATCTGCTCCCAGCTTACCTCAATGATACCCCATCATAAGCACATTTATATTATATATCTTTTTAATTGGGGGGGGGGACATTATCAGTTCAGTAATTACAGACTCTTTTCAGCAAAACTAACATAGCAAAAAAAAAAAAAAAAAGAAAATCTGGAGGCAAAGACAGGATGAGATAAAAAAGATTAAGAAATTGCTCAAAAAAGCAAACAACAGAGAAATGTTTTAAACTTCAAACTTCTGCAAACTTCCAAGAAAAGTTTTGTCATGTGATATGATTTAGTATGTGAAATTTTTGATGGTTCAATTTCTTTTAGGGATTGGGTTTATAATAGGAATCTAGTGTCATTCTTATCTATGGAATAGCTTCTGCTACTGTGACAAACTGCTTATGCCTAAATAAATATGTGCCAGGTTAGAAATATTGTTATTCTGCTTTAAGGTTAATTTTATGATCATATTTTCTAAACTGAAATAACTCCTTTTAACACAATTTGACAGCAATTTTGGAGGGGGGAGGGGCAGGATGGGGGTAAAGCAAAGAAGCCAGGACTGACTGGTTGACATTGCCAGAGACAAGGCAGCTAAATCTTTTGACATCAAAGGATGTGGAAACAGGAGGAAAAGTACTGGAACTATGAATTTCCTCCTCAAAAGATTGCTTAAGGCCCTTGATTGCAGTCAGAAGCGAATATAAGGAGAGTTTAAAAAACCAGTAGGACTGTAATTATTAGACACAGCATCATGTCTGTGGTGTAATGGAAAAATAACTGGTAAGAGAGAGCCCATTTTCCTGGAAAATCTGTATCATTAAGAAGAACACAGTCTCTCTCAAAATGTCTCCTATAGTTTCTTAACACAAAAAGCTGATCAAAATACTGACACTATACTAGATATTTTATAACTGTCATGACATATTCTCGAAATAAAATGAAATTACCACAATCTGTTCTTCAAATTCTCTTAGAGAGCTACACAGTTCAGCAATAGAATCAATAACTTCTTTGTGTCTTGCTATAGTTCTCTCAACATACTTCCTTCCTTCTTCGAAACCTGCAGACAGAAAGCAAACAGCACAACAATTAAACACATACGATATTATATCAGGCAAATAACAATACTTTTCCCTAGACTTTATTTTGTTGCAGTAATTTTACAGTATAAAGTCCCTAAATAACCTACAGATTTATGTCTACAGGCCCTCATAATCCACCAAGTCTTTTGGATTCATTCTTCCCTAACTACACAATGTCACTGAGCAGCTGATAAATTATTTTAAGGGGCAGGTGTACCCCACAAGTCTCTCCAGGGCTAACAGCTTGTTTATTTAGCCCGGAAAGACTTAAAAGGGTTGTTGTTTTTTTTATCCAAAAACTGACTTCCTGCCAAGGGGGAAAAACAGTTAAGGGGTTGCTGAGGCCTTTACCAATACAAGCGTTTGCCAAACGTGAAGGAACTCCCAGCAGCATTTCTGGCTGATTGATGTCAAGAAAGGTTGGTCCCCCACACCCTATTTTACAGTAGTTAGGCTTAAAATGGTGAGGATGGCAGATAGATAGTGGCTGCTTGCACCCTCCACTCATAATTTTCAACACTGAAAAAATTGTAGGTTGAGGGGTACCTAAGTCTTCATTAAAAATGTAATCTCGCCATTTGGCTTATTATTTTTCACTAAACAGCCCAGGACTGGAGATGCCTTTTTTCCCAGCAAGGATGGCATGGCATGGCATGAGATCCTCTAGCCCTAGGGCTTGGATATCAACCCACTGGCTACATGGTAGATGATCAGATGGCTTAACTAAGGAAGGACTGTGAGTAGTGGATGACATCATCAGACCTTTTTCTCCATCAAGCCTGCCACAATTTATGGGTTTGGGACATATGCCATGAGCTGTCTTTTTCTTCTGGGTACACTAGCCATTTGTGCAGTTAGGTTCCCCAGCCTTCTAGAAGCTAGTGCACCATAAATATGCTCTGACTAACTGGGACTTATGTTAATAATAGCACAATTTATAAGGAACTCAGGACCTAATTCTAAAGGACCTCATGATTGCGTGCACTCAGTGCTTGTGCATCCAGCCATTTGTACATGCATATCCTGTACTGCTGAGTGCAGTCATTCGGACACAGATTTTACTCATATAACCTGGTATGCAGACATAATTCATAGCGCCTGAAAAATGTAGACCTCAGTTATATGACTAGCAAAAATGGTTATGATTTTCTTGAGCTTTCATGAACTTTTCATGGGCACTTAATCAAGTTTTATCAGTTATGCAAATAACTGAGCATGTGCGTGGTATATTCTGCCTCGCCCACAACATTAAGCAGAGGACATCTGCATTCTGCACTGCTCGGATCTTCTGAGGTGCTTCCATGCTTCCCTCCAGGTAGAGCCTGTTGGATAAAGTAACTAGCACAAGTTCATCCAGAAAGTCAGTGGTAGAGGCAGGAAGAGAATCCAGACCTTCTGACTTCCAGCCCTGTGATTAAACCACTAGACTCTCAGTTTTTCCTTCTATCAATATAACAGCTACAGAGCAATCTGCCAGCTACAAACATTAAAGAGACAAGGTGGGTGAGATAATATATTTTACTGGACCAACTTCTGTTGTTGAAAGAGACAAACTTTTGGTGTTACCTCACCCACCTGTCCTGGGACTGACATGGATACAATAATAATACCTGCAGCTATGTACATAACATACATAAAAATAGAGTTATCAAATAGCCTTACTTATAAACAGTGTTAATGTAACATATTCATTCAGCTCCAAAAATCTATAGCTATAAAATACTTCAACTTCCTAGATTTTCCTGTTATAAAACACAGTTAACCGTGAAGTCTTAATTCTAATCTCATAAAAACTTCAAGGACATTTAATTTAGATTCAGGGTAACTCACATTGCAGTCTGAAAACCAAATGACCACTGAACTTCCCAGAGCTGAAATGTGGATTTGTTTTAACCCTTAGTTCTGCAACATTTCATATTTCTCAGTCTCAGACCACTGTGTTCTTCACATCTGTGGAAGTGATGGACTTTTTCTGGCCAGTGGGAGAACAGTGGTTATGTCTACTTTAAGAGTTTCCCCTCTCCTTGAGTTAAGAGGAGAAGGAAGGGCAGGGCTATTGCTTGAGCTGAGGACTGAACAGAAGGAACTCTGGTGGTGGACCACTGGCCCATGCGCAGCCATGGGAAGGAGGGTATTTATTTATTATACTCCATTCCCTCTGCGGCAGCAGCACTGGTAGCATTTAGATAATTAGATGCTTCTAGAAACAAGAGCCCAGTCAATACTTTAAAACAGCATTTGATTTTAAAATCTTTTAAAATAAATAAATGTAGGCATTAAACTAACATCCCTTGCTTTCTCATGTCTCAAATGGTTCGATTTATAGTTGGTCAATGGCTAGACAGTTTTACAGGAGTCCTCACCATATAAGTGTTTAGCGAGGTCAATAATCTGCTGAATTCTTTCCTCTTGTTGAGGCACCATAGGCTTGATAAATTTATTGAACTGCGTGTAGAGGATTGCCACTGCTTCCTTCGTTTTACATTCTGTAGAATACTTCCCAACTCTAACAACTGTAGCACTTGCTTCTTCATACCAAAACTGACACTGGCATGTATTGGAAAGGGGAAAACCACAGCATTTAAAAATGGATACATCACAGCTTTATAACAAATGAAACAAATATTGACAATAAGAACCCTTGGACAGCAGGTTTGTCCTATTCTTGCATGTCTTTGAATAACAACATTAAAACTGAGAAGAGATAAATGTTCCCAAAATTTGTGGTGACAGCAACGTAACCTGATGAACTATAATTCATTTGAATACTATTCCAACAATCCAGGGCAGATGCATTTTCTGTTAAATTTTCTTGGACTCTAAACCAGTGCTCTGTCTTCATAAGCAAAATGAGATAGCTAGGTAGCTAGCTAGATGGATAGATAGATATAGGGCCATCCCTAGGAGGTGGCGGGGCCCAGGGCCAATTGGCCTGAGGGCCTCCACTGTCCTGCAGTGTTGGGGGGGGCGACGAAGGCGGTGCCAACCTAGTCCAGAAGCTGCCTCGCCCCTGAGGACAGGCCACTGCATCACTCTTCTCCAGGGGTGGGGCTGGAAATGCTGCCAAAGGCAGGGTGGGCCACCCAACCACAGGGCCCAGAGCGGGGGGAGGGGGAAGGACGTGTGTGGGAGAGACAGAGAGAGAGAAAGTTACTATCTAAAGTGTCACAGGACTCCTTGCTTGTTCAGTTTGGGCTGAGAGCCAAACTTTTGCTCTTTTCATCTTATGCATCAGTAGAGATTCTGAAGGCCAAATCAAAACCTCAATTACACCAGTGAAGCCCTATGTCTTTTATGAGGTTGCAAAGATGTAACTCACTGGAAACTACAACTGATCCAATGCCATTGAAGTTATTGAGGGTTTTTCAATAGACCTCAGTAGGCTTCAGAGCACGTCTTTAGTGAGCAATTTAGAGTGATAATGCACAAGGTGGAATAGAATCCGGTGCTCATTCAGTCTTAGGACTCAGTCTTGGCTCTGCAAAGCTAGCAGGCATAAAATTCACTATTTTTTTGTTTTGTTTTGTTATCAAGATCGGAACTGATAAACGTTGCATACACAATGAGACCAAAGTATGCTGAGTGAGATCGTGCTATTTTTACAGTTGAATAAAACAAAATAGTAACAAAATAGGTTTTTTTTCATACTTTAAGATTTAACACTGGGAAAATCTAACTCTTTCTAAGGGAAGAGGGATTAACAAATATAATTGCACAATTGCTGCCAAATTGTTCACCTCATCAGGGATGAAATGGGTCTTGTAAGGAAGATGTGTGTTTATTGACAATAGGAAAATTGATTTGTCTAAGAATTAATATTTTGATGTGTCACAAAGGAAAGTTACCAGTCATGCATTTAGATTACAATGTAGAATTGAAACTTCTCTATTGCTAAAAATAAATTACTGTGATGATAGGCATGTGCTTGACTCACAGCAGAAGCACCTATGCAATGTAAGTAGCGATTAAAGTGCTGCTAGAAATTGGTCTTTAAAAACTTTCAGCACTGCATTAGGGAATCTATCTCAGCTATAGCAGAATACAATTTTAGAACTCTCCAGAAGGGTAGTCAATTAAATGCTGTTGTGGATTTGGGGGTTCTGTGAAGGGGATGGGAGGGGTGAATCATATATCACATAGGCAGCGCTCAGTGAAAGCCCCGCAAAGGTCATGTGATGAGTTATGGAACATTCAGCACTTTTTGTGTTGCAGTGGAATACACTGTGGAAAATATACTCAAATGTATGCAGAGGTGGCTTTTGAGGTAGGCGAAGCAGGCGCACACCTAGGGCCCCAAGCTGCAAGGGGCCCCATCACCTACCCCAAAAGCCACGTCTGCCTTGGTCCGCAGCAGAAGGAGAAGCTGGCCCAGGGGGCCAGGGCCTTGTGGGGGGGGGGCTGCGGTGATGGGGGAGGCAGGGTCACAGAGGGGGCCCCACAATGGGCCTTCGCCTAGGGCCCCCAATAGCCAAAGGCTGTCTCTGAATGTATGTACTGGAATAAACTGAGACACTGTGATTATCACTTGCAGATGGAAACCTTGTTCTTACATGAAGCAGGGAGTGGACAAATAGCATTAATGAAACTAAAGTACGTAGGAAGCTCTGACAATTTTCTGTTTCCCGTCAGAACCAAACAAGTCAATATACTAAATGAAAGGTATAATACTACTGGAAGTCATTGGATGGTGCTACTAGAGATGGCCTTGATAATTCTGTTTATATGAATGTTTAGGAGTTAGATATTGGGAAAATTCTGATTTTTCAACTGTGATGCAGTTCTTTTTAGATGCTAAACATATCGCTGGTAAAGTCTGTTTTGCTCTCGCTGATGATACTATTTCTCTTTGTTTGCAGTTGCTGCTTACAGGCTACATACATGAAAACAAGCAAACGAAACCAATACATTAATGTCCAAATTAAAACAAGGGTCCTCAACACAACCCACTGGGACTCCCCAATTACCCCTCCCCTAGGCCATGGCCCAAGTCTCCTCTTCTTGGGTTGTCAGCAGGTTTCAGAGTTAAGACAAATGAGACAGTTCAAAGCTCTTGGAGCTAATGTTTCACACTCTCTGCAAACTTAGACAGGTATCAAGCTTTTGTTTGTTTGTTTATTTGTTTTTGTTTGTTTGTTTTTGTGCATCCATGAAGCCCACCACCACTCGGATTTGGCCTGACTATCCTTCTGTCACAATGGAAGGGTGGCTGGGCAAATATGAGCAAATGGCTCTGTGACTTGGCATAGAGGGTCTCAGTGCCACTCACATTTGTCTCAGGCACTCCCCTATCATCACAGTGGGGCAGCGGACCCAAATTTGAGCAAGTGCTGTTATGACTTGGCACCCTGGGTTGCAACACTGCTCAAATTGGACCCAGTTCCCCTTCTGTCATGGTGGAGGGATCAGTTAGGTCAAATCTGCTGTTCTCTGTGCCTATGCCTTAATCCTGTCCTGATTATGAGGATCCAACATATTACAAAAGGGGCAATTGTGTAAGAGCAATATCATTGCCTTGAGCAACTTCTCCATTGTCTCCCTGAATAGAATATAGAAAAATCTGTACCTTGGAACTGGGGGGAACCAATCAGGAAAGTGCTCTATCTCTAATTATCTTGAGATGATGAAAAATAGTATCACAAAGAAATCATACTACTTTATACAGATCCAGTGTTCAAGGAGCACAAGGTAGGGTCTCTGGAGGGGCTGAAGCTCTAAAGCCAGTTTGTTGGCTGGAACAGCAGCCACCAAAGGGCTTTGTTGCAGCCCGTAGGGGTGGATGAGTGAGTTAAATGCATCCCTCCCAAAAACTCCAGGGTCTCTTCACAAAGAAAATGCAGGGACTCATGGATCCAAGAGCAGGAATGCCACAAAGCCTGACTTACTGTATATTTGCCTCTCCCCTTGCTGGACCCATATCAGAACTACAGAGTGGATTTCAGGATTTATTAATACCTCTTCCATCATCTGCTGCAGATGCTCAATCAGATCCAAATTTTGCTTGTAGTCCTCCACAACTCTGCCAAATTCGTTCAGCTGTTTCTGTAACTGGTTGACTGACTCCAAGAAGACACCAACTTCACCTTTAGGGTGATTTATTACACAGCCAGTAACTTTCCTCTCTAAATTATCCATCTTCTTTTTCAGAATCTATTTTGAAAGATGCACTGTTGTTAAGGGTGTTTTTAGAAATAGAACATTGGGGAAAATTTGCAAACCTCTCTTCATAGCTTGCTGTCTAAAAAGTACAGTAAAGAACACTATACATTTTCAAAAGAAAGACAACAGAATCTACTCTTAGATGGGCATGAACAGCTCCTATTACAATGAGTGGAAAGTGCACACACCTCTCTAAAGTTAAACCAAATTAAATATTTTCAACTTTTTAACTTTAAAAGAAATAGATCTTTCTAGCCATAAAAAATAGGCTCATATTATTTACCCTGGAACAGAATGACCTAGATGGTATCTGGAAAAAGAATTAAAGGGAGATTTCAGTGTCTCATTTTCTCTAAACAAAAATTAATTTTTTTAAAGCAATTAACTTCTGTAATATTAATTTCAGCATATGGGTCAAATATCTGATGTCAGTAATATCAGTGGAAATTTGTAGTGATTCCACTGACTTGAATATATAGGAGTAAGTCTGTATTAATACCAGTACAAATTTGTCTGATATTGGTGTCAACACTGATTGTTGTAATTCAGAGATTTTAAGGCCAAAATCACTTAGTCTGACTTTCTGCTTAACGGAAACCATAGCATTTCACCCATTAATTCCTAAATCAAGCCCGTAATTTCTATTATTATTACCTGAATTTTTTCAGGGTACATTTCAACCTGTTGGATCTGCATCTTAAGAACTTTCAGATTTCGAGCTTTTTCTGTTTTCTTGGTATAGTTAAATTTCAGGTTGTTGAATTTCTTTTTGAGATTTTTAAATGACTCCCTGAGCTGAAAGAAAATTAGTGGATTTTTCAATCAGAAACACTGGTGCACATTTTAAATTTATTAAACAGTTGCTAAGACAAACTAACATATAATATGAATATTCAGAGCTTCGTATAAGGATTAAAAGCATAGTAGATCATACAGTAATCATTGTGCCCTCCTTTACCTTTCCAGGTAAAACTTTAAGTGACAGTTTCTTTTTAGTAGTAGAATAATCTTGCTGAATAAACACTGAATAATGTTACATATAAATCCTTGAAAATATACCTGTTATAAGTTTGCCTCTAATGGGTAAAATTTTCTTAACTACCTATGACTAATATAAAGCCCTATGTACTACCTAAGCCAGGGGAGGGGTCAGCAATGGACAGGAGCTGCAGTGCGCACGTGGCTCTTCCAGCCCCAGGCCCTGCTGGGGGCAGGACCAGCGGGGGGGAGCAGCCGCCGTGCCGCTGGGCCGGGAACCGTGCGTACTGCTAAGCATAGATGCATGTGCCAGCTTTGGCGTGCATGCCGGGGGTTGCCAACCCTGCCCTGACCTAAACCCTGTGGGGATTGAAGGCATGATAAGAGCAACTGCCTAAGGGGTGTTTTGCACCTCCTGTATGTTGAAGGGGATTTCCAAGTCAGCTAGCACAGAAAGGGATGGTTGGATCATGCTACGAACCAGTGGATTCTTGCTTAGGGTTAAATCCTGGCCCAGAACATCCATTGACTTCAATGGGGCCAGAATTTCACCCTCGTATAAGATGTGGAGAGGAATTTTGTTTGCTATTCCAATTCATAAACTGGAACAATGGCCATGGAGGTGACCTGCCCATGTATTGAGGGACTGGAGTTTCATATTGTACAACCTTTCTAGTTCCTGGATAAATAGTCTACCTAGGCTTAGATGAATAGGGATGAATTTCATCCATTGTGACTTTTCCCTACAAAATTTGATTTAGCTTATATCACCTTATTTTTAGGACATTATCATTATACTATGAACTAGCCTTTAGCATCCACTTAAGGGAGTGACCGAAAGCAGTTGCTTAATAGGAAAGCTGCTTTTACAAATGTGGAGCAACCTCATTCTGTTTGTTTGGAGATACTCTGGTAGATTCTTTCATCAAGACAGCAAAACAAACACTCCTGTGGCACTTTTAAAGACTAACGAATTTATTAATTGCATGAGCTTTTGTGGGTTAAATCCCACTTCATCAGACTCATGAAATAGAAACTACAATGTGGAAGGGGATATATAAATGCAGAGAAGGGTAAGTCACAAGGTCAGTTCAGATTTTTTTCAGCAAACCAAGCAAGTTGTTCGAATTCAAACAGTGTGCAACAACATATAAGTAGGTGGGAAGATTAAAAGAGGGGAAAATCATCTTTTATAATGAAGCACCACCCCTAATCTGTATTCAGACCTAATTTAATGGTGTCAAATTTGCATATGAATTCTAATTCTAACTCTTCGGTTTCCCTCTGAAGTCTTGATTTGAAGTGCTTCTATTGAAGCATTATAACTGTTATGTCTTTCACAGAATGTACAGGGAGGCTGAAGTGTTGTTCCCCTATTGGCTTTTTAATGTTACCATCCTTGATATCTGATTTGTTTCCATTTATTCTTCTACACAGAGAGTCCAGTTTGGCCAATGTATAAGGCAGAGGAGCATTTTTGGTACATGTTGTCATATATCACATTGGTGGATGAGCAGGTGAATGAGCCCCTGATGGAGTAGAAAGTCTACTTACCTCCTATGATAGTGTATTTGAGTGGACATGTGGGCAGAGTTGGCAATGGGGTTTGCTGCAGGGATAGGTGACTGCCTTAGAGTTTCTGTTGTATGCTGTGTAGCTGCTACACTATCTGCTTAGGGCTGGGGGGCTGTCTGTAAGTGAGGCAAGGCCTGCCTCCCAAGGATTCAGAGAGATTGAGCAAGCTGCTTTGCAGGATAGGCTGTAGACATAAATCAGGTATCAAGAATGATAACATTCATTCATAGTAAACAAGCATTAACTAATATCTGTGCTACATAATGTAAATATTACTGCAGTTGTAGCCAGTGTATTAGCTCTGTAATAAGGAATAAAACATTTTAGGCCCTGATTTTGTGAAGAGCTACATATGAGTTTAATATTACACACCGTGAGTAGTCTGATTGTCTTCAATGGAACTTACAGTGTGTAAAGATGTGCATAATTCTTCGTAGAATTAAATCTTAGTGTTATGTCAGTGCTAAAGCTGGATGAAATATTTCAGACCCACAGTTGTTTTTCAAAAAATGCAGTTTCAGGGTGACCAAAACAATCTGAAAATTTAGCAGATAGGTTCAGCTTAATATGAGGAAAAATTGAAAAAGTTGCAATGATTCAATTCAACATTTTTCTAAATGAAAATTTTAACTGTTTGTTTGAAAACTAATTTTCATTTTGAAATTTAACTAGATTTGTTTTTTAAAAGATAAAACACACCTGAAAACCAAAATGAAATGAAAAAAATAATTTCAACCCAAACAAAATGTTTTGTTCTACCCAAAACATATTTTGTTTGCTTGCTTATTTGTTTCAGTAAAAAAAAAAATGAAAAATATTCTATTTTGCTTCAACCAGAGCCAATTATTTTTTGTTAAGATGGTTTATATGTGCACAAATATCATGGTTAGTTTATTATGCTGTCAAATTAACTTGTAAATGGTGCTTATTACCACGTCATCTAATCATCTAGGTCTGTTATGATTTTCTTTATTTTACTTTGTGATCAGTTTTACTTCAGGTTCATTTTAAAATGCTGTATCTGTTAGAAAACATATTTGAGGCTTTGGACAATCCTATTTGTTTGAACTACTCATGCCTTATGTAACAACATACCCTATATACTCAGTGGCTTTGTCTACACTGGCAAATTCGAATTAAGGAGGCTTAATTCAAACTAACTAAAGCCATGGCTACACTAGGCTTTAGTTAGTTCGAATTAAGGGCTTTCTTAATTCAAACTAATAAATTCGAATAGGGTATTTGAACTAAAGGGTTAATTCGAACTAACTAGTTCGAATTAGCCATTGGAGCCATGTTAATTTGAAGTAATTTCTTAGTTCGAACCAACTGGCCATTGAAATGAATGGGGATCACTAATTCGAACTAAGCAAGAGACATAAATGGCACTTGCTTAGTTCGAACTAACTTTTGCTAGTTTGAATTAAGCTAATTTGAACTAACTAAAATTAGTTCGAATTAGTTAGTTCGAATTAACTAATTTGAACTAACTTTTGTAAGTGTAGACATAGCCAGTGAGATTAGCACATCAATAGTTTGGTGAATTCCACTATACAGAATAATTTTTTTTCATTGGTTCATTTTCCCTGAAAGATGTATAGATTTATTTATAACTGATAAAATGTCTTTTTGCACATTTGCTAAACAAATAAAGTTTATAAGCAACAGACCACAACAGACATGAGGGATCCATTTCTGTTTATGATGTGCTATTATAAATGTAATAAACTGCTTAAAATATATTTATGGTACCTTATAAAAGACACTATTCTAATTAAATTTTGATTTTGAAATTAAAAAAATCAAGAAATATATCATTTAAAAAAATATTTAAAAAAATTAAATGGTATTTAAAATGGGGTATCCCCATTCCCCAAGCTTTATATATCCTGACAGATTATATGGTTGTACGGAATAAAATATTCTAAAGTGATTTTTATCAAGACCAAGGGATACAAAGTAGATGTATAAAACTCATTTATCAGTTTTAATAATCTAGCCGCTGACCTGTTCCTACAAACACTTATACTGAAGAGTAACTTTATGCACTTGAGTAGTATTAATGGACCCAGGATCTGGTCCCCAATTTGGCATTTAACATGTTTTGAATTTTTATGTATTTAAGAGTCGGTCAGACATTTGCTCTAAATCCAGAGCAATGAATGCCTGTTTTGCAATTACTGTAAACCCAGTGGCTACTCCTTCATTATTATTATTACTTACTAATGTTAAGCCATCAAGAGACATATTTTTCATTTACATTTTATCTAGGAGAATAACATTCCCAGCTAGCACAGACAAATGGCATCGACTCAGGCTGAGGGAAAGGAAGGGAATTTTATCATCAAGTGTGATCTAGTTAGTTAAGCTTTTCATCCACCCTAATTACAAAGTACAATAAATCTATCATAAAGCACCATATTAGTAAAGGCAGGTGTATAGACTGACATTTTGTCTTCAAAACAAAACAATCTTCATTTTAAGTCTACTTTGTAGGAAAATCCCAGGACTGACACATAGATGAGAAAGTTTATTCTGGTTTACTTTCATCATTTATGCCCATATACTACTAATCATTTAGAAGGACGGAGGCTCTCTTCATAGCAGTATGGGTATGCGGAATGAGATTGCCTTATTTCAGACAAGATAGCTCATTTGTCAAAGGTCTGCAGCTGCTCTCACTCCTCTGCCTTAGCCTGAGTGGAAAACCACTCAAACCCAGGACCATACACTGCTCCCTGTCAACACCTGCACACAACTACTATTGACATCAGCAACTGCGTGCTCTGATTGAGGGCAGTATACTGATCTGCAGCTTTAGCTGGAGAGAAATCTTGCCTTCACCCATATATTGCAAAATGCAATGGAAAATGCTAACGGAACTTTACCTCCTATAGCTAAATAACTTCAGCTTGCTGGTTTAATGGAACTTTGTCACTTAGTGATCTGTCCGTACTGTTATAGGCGTTATTCACACAGCTGTTCCTAACTATAGTTGCCAGTCATAAGTGGAGAATGATGATGGGGGAGGGGTGTCTGATGCCATTTGCTAAGACTTATCACACAAGAAGCACAAAACAAATGATAAAAGCAAGGCATAAAGCTGTTTTTAAAATGTTTTTGTTAACAACACAGTTTAAGAGAAAAACATTTTTCATTCATATCCAAAATGTTTAGGGGGCATTTTAATGAGGCATTATATAAGACCCTCAATGTTCACAGACTTCAAGAGGAATGGAGGGTACTTAGTACCCTTCTGGAATGCTCAATACTTAGTAAGATTGAACCCCAAACATCCAAGTATTCCTACCTGTAAGTTTGAGGAATATAACAAGATGTGAGATTGGGAAGGGCTGAGGTTCAGTTATTCCATGAAGGTGCAGATTATCAGCAAGCATGCACAGGTGATTTGCAAAGTTCTTCTCAGCTGAGAAAGGTCTTTTTGTTGCAAAGGTCAATTTGCAAAAAGAATTAAGTCTTTTTTAATTTCATGGACATTAGCTTACCATAGGGCTAGATCATAGAGTTACCGCACGGCCTGAGGAAGAGCAGCACCTAGCTGCACTATCCTAGGCTATGTCTACACTGGCAATTTAAATTGACTTAAGGAGGCTTAATTCAACTTAAATTAAGCCCCATCCACGCTAGGCTTTCATTAAGTCGATTTAAGAAATTCATTACGTTGACTTAATGAAAGCTTAAGTCGACTTTATAACTACCACTCATTAGGTCAACCTAAGCCCAGTGTGGACGTATTAGTCCACTTTGTTAAGTTGACCTAAGGGCAGTTAGGTCAACTTAACCAAGTGGACTAAGTTGACAAAGTGTTCCCACTTGTTAAGTCAACTTTAATAACAAAAGTCGACCTAACTTTTCTAGTGTAGACATAGCCCTTGAAGCAGATCAGTGAGCCATAATTCAGTCCCCGGCTCTCCTCTGTTCAGGGTGGAAGTAAGTTATGATAGTACTATACATGCCACAATTTACTTTCTCTTCTGGACTAGCTCAGCTATATTGATTGATGCACTTGGGAAGGGCGGCGAGGAGGAATGGGAGACAAAGCAAAGCTCCCTCTATATCAGGGGCTGGCAACCGTTGCTGACTCCTGTGCCGGCCACTCCTCCTCGACCCTCAGCTGGTGCCGACAGCCCATTCATGGAAAGAAGCCACCTGGAGGGGCTCCTCTCAGCAGTGTGCCTGGGGACCCCATCCCCAGTTACCTGGAGTCACTCTTTTTGATGGCGGCACACCACAGAGAGGAGCCGCTCTGGGTGGCTTCTTTACATGGTATGCCTGGGGCATGGACATGGCAGGGACCTCCGCACTGCAGCCGCCCCTGAAAGAAGCCACTTGGAGTGTACTTTGGTGGCAGGAGTGGCAATTTCTGTGGCGCCCCAGAGGATGCCGAGTGCCGCTCCAAACGGGCTCGTGTGCCACTGTTGGCACACGTGCTGGGGGTTGCCTACCCCTGCCCTATATCTTTTCCCACCCATCTGTAGAAAGAGGAGTAAATCCATATGGGGCTGTACCCCTTCCTGTGCACAGACTAGTGATGCAGGTAGCCCACGGAAGCAGGTAAGAAGGTTAAGAGACCTTGTTACCTACTACAGACATTACAAAGTCTTAAGGGCAGGAGCAGGAGCCCTTGCTTTTGTCTTCGTAAGAGCTCTTTAACCAAAAAAAAAAAAAAAGACATACGTTTCTTTGTTTCATTCGCAGGACTGTTTCACAACTGATTTCATATACATGAACATAAAATTATTTGTTTCCCTGCTTTTTATAGGACATTGATCCTTTACTAGTAGACCAGCGTCTAAAAATATCATTTTTTCTGATCTGAATGCAACACCTTCAAATGCCAATAAGTCCCTGATCCTGCACTCACTTAAGGCATGTACTTTACTCACATGCTTATACTTATCATACTAAAGTTAAGTATATGCATAAGTATTTGCAGAAGGGTCTAAAATTGATGATCACAAAATGTTTTGAGCTGACATTTGAAATCTGGCATGGCTGACTGGTGAACTGCAAATAATTAGGTTAGCTGTGTGCTGTTTGTGTACTGTTTGACAAGCACCAACAACTGCTTCCTGCGACTGACAGAAGAAGAGATATTTCCTGGCTTAGGTCTGCTAGATGGTAAAGGAACTATTATTTGATAAATGTTTGCTTGTTGTTAAGAATAACATCAGAACTACTACTGATGTTCAATAAATAAAATTTAAAATACTTAACTGTACTATTTTAAAGCTTGAGAACAAACTCATAACTTTAACCTTCTTGAACTAATTCACTATCTTAGATTTACTTGGTATCTAAGTAGTTTTAGTTTTAAATAATGAGTGTCCTGTAGCATCTGAAAGATTAATGAATTTCTTCAGGTAGAAGCTCTCGTGGGCTTCACGATGCAAGTTGCACCTGACAAAGTAGGTTGGAGCCCATGAAAGCTTATGCCCGAAGAAATTTGTTAGTCTTTAAGGTGCCACAGGACTCTTATTGTTTTTGCTGTACACAGACTAACATGGCTACCCCTCTGAAAATTGTCACCATGCAAGGCACTTAGTTTTAAATGTTTAATGAAGAAAAGTGGCAATGGTTTAACATGTATTGAGGTACAATTATCTAAGTGTTTGTTCAGGAAACATTGTTTGTGGTAAGTAATAACAGAAATGGATATTAATTAAAGACAAAGGCATCAAAGAGGCAATTTAGCATTATTTCAGTTATATTAAATTCAATATTTAGTTAGGTCATGGGGGGACAGGAATTACCCAATCAGCCAATTGACTTTCCCAGCTACTTTTACATCTTAGCCAAAAATATTCTGTGTAATTTTTTTCAGTGGATTTCCGTTAGGTTTGAGAACATAATATGCAGACTGTATTTTGCACAGCAGTTGTTCAAAGGTATTGGTGAGTAACATGTGTGCTGACACTAATTTCATTTAGGTTTTAGGGACACAGGGGCATGAAAATAATTTCTTTCTTGCTCACACCCTCTCTGAGCAATCCAAAGAGTAAATAAATAGAAATATAGTTTTCCTTAGCCGGGAGTCACCCCTCTGCAGCTCTACCATTAGTATAACCACTGCAGGTTCCTAGGAACATAGGAATGGGACCAGAAGCCCATCTCATCCAATAACCTGCCTCTGAACATGTCTGTCTTAGTTGTAGAGATGGTTCGAAAATGATGGGTTTTTCCCCTCTGCAGATAATCTTGAGTTTTCATGTGAAAACTGAAATCAGAAGTGCTCTGGCTAAAACTTCATATATTTTGTTTGTAAACTGCTCCTTTGTTGCTTAATTGGAATTGGAGAATGGGTGCCTTGTGTTCTCATTCTCCTGTCTAGGATTGGCTTCCTGGTCACACTACATCTCCTATGATGCATCTCAGTCTCCCCCTTTTTATGAAGAGAGGTGATTCTTCAGGGCAGTTGACTACAGTGTACCATGGGAGATGAAGCCTAGTTAAGGAACCTGACCCACAGAAGAGACCAGGAGCATGAGGAATCCAAACTATAACGATTATAAGGCACCACAGTGTTATTTCAGAATCAAAATATTTCCTTTTGTGGGCACTGCGTTTTCCAATGGCAACACTGAAATTTTCCCTGAAAAGCCAACATTTTAAATAAAATAAATGTGTTTAATCAAAAACAATTTCTGCTGAAAAAAAACCAGTTTAATAGAAATTTTTCAACCAGCCTTTCTGAGAAATGCAGAAGATTCCTGTTTAATGGACAATTATGGATTAACCTACTTATAGGATAAATTTCTACCTAATCTAGTTCCAAAGGAATAGTCATGTTAGTCTAGTTCAACAAAACAAAAAAGGAGTCTTGTGGCACTTTCAAAGACTAACAAATTTATTTTTCACATGAGCTTTCTCAGTGAAGTCCCATTTCATCAGATACCAGAGTGGAAGGAATCTGACAAAGTGGAACTTCGCTCATAAAGCTCATGCAAAAAATAAATTTGTTAGTCTTTGAAAGTGCCACAAGACTCCTTTTTTGTTTTACCTAATCTAAATTTTTGTTCTAATACATAACCAATGTAACTCTGGATGTTCTCATTATCTACCCTAAGTGGCTAACCCATTGTTTAATTCTAAACTTCTTGGCCGCTATAATGCATTGTGTCAAAGAGATTTTTTGTTCACTGGTTTTAAATTCCACCATGTTCCTGTTTAATGAGAATCGGGTAAATAAGAATGCCCCATTTATCTTCTTTAAGCCATTCATTAATACAGTATTTATGCTCTTTTTTTGTTTCCTCTTAATCATCCCTAGTTTAAACCAAACAATCTTTTTAATCTATCAATCCTCTATTCATTTTTGTTGTTTATAATTGAGCCACTATTTCTGCTAAATGGGCAATGATATTTTACTGTTATGATTTATTATTAACATTTGTATTACTATGGTGTATAGGAACCCCAATCGTGGACTAGGACCCTACTATGCTAAGTGCTGTACAAACATAATAAAAATGGATCCTTGCCACAAAGAATTTACAGGACATCTAGAACTGAAAACAGCACAGAAGTTTTAAAACAGCATTTATGTTATTTAAAATGAAGTATTATATAATATATTGAAAATGTGAACCTTAAATTTATTTTGTTGACTTGGTTAAAAGTGACCCACTACAGAAAAATAAGTTATCTTATCCCCCTTTAATTTTTTTGTGATGTATAAAGAAAGCCTGAAAGGTTTTTATTTTTTAAAAAAAATTAAATGAAAATTTGTTTTTACATTCAAGAGGTATTTCTGCCTTGGAAGTTGCTTTGAGTACTGGAGAAATAGTGCCATTGTGATATCACAAGAGATAAAGACTGCCAATTGATCAGCTGATAGGCTAAGGGACTTCTCGTCAGACTGGTTAATGTTTTATTCCTTTTTATGTTGTGGTTTAACTTCAGTGTCTAATGAACACTTGGCTGAAAGGATGTCCAGTTAAAGTCTCATCAGCCTTGCAATTTAAGGCATCAAAATACATAGCCAACACCTCAAAATTCCTCTAAGACCCTGGGCAGACTAGAATGTCAAGTCTGAAGGAAAAGAGGAAAAGAGGACTAAGTTTTTTTTTTTGTTTTTTGTTTTTTTTTAATAAATACCTTCTGGTTTTGTTTATACATAATTTTTTAAAAGTGGCGGGTGGGGGGTGGTACAAAATAATTTAAAAGAATTCGTGGAGGCCACATTTAAACCTCTAATTATAATAATCAAAAATTCATTTTTTAACACGAGGAAAAACAGTTCAGCTACATGGTACATAAAATACAGCTTTTGTTTAAGGCTTTACTTTAAAGATATCTATAAACCCTAGCAACTGAACTGAACCAGATTTAGATAAAATCTGTACTGCACATCTAAACCTGAGAAAGTGCAGCTGCTATATGTGCATCCCTCCTTATTTGTGTGAAAAGCATTAATGTCAGCAAGATAATGTCATGTAGACTTGAACACAGACTTGGATTTTAAACACGGGTCTTAGATTTTTACTGCTGGTATGTGGATCAAAGGCTGCTGGTAAGATAAAAATCAACTTAACTGTATCCGTATGTGGTATTTATGGAGAATACCAAGTAACACACATTATAGCACACTACAACTTTTAGCAATTTAATCTGTTCTTTTCACCAGACCTCACTTATCTCTTCTCTAGTTGTACAATACTGGAAGTTATATGACAATTCCTCCTCATACTTGTCTGCTTTAGTTCTCCAGTTAATACTGTCACACTCAAGTGTAGCAAGCTCCTGCTGTAGATTCTTTACAGAAACATTTAAGCAGCTCTAAAAGAAGAAAGAGTAGAAAAAAATGAAATATTATGAGCTGGATCTACTGCCTCTACAATGTAGCAAATACCTAACTCGTGTGATATTTCTTATGGTTTAATATAGAAAAAAGTTTCTGCTTTATCTTAGACTTAGTCAATTAAAAATAAAATTATTTCAGAGAAAGACTATCTGTTCCAGTGGGGTAACATTAACCATTAAAGGCTAGGTTAAGGCATTGCTCCTAGCCTATAGTAAGGGGAAACATGAAGTTGCACCACCATAAGAACAACGTAGGACAGGAACTGTGGTTCAGAGTTTCAATTCCCACCCTGGGTCCCGCGGGGAGGTTATCTGCTGTTGGCCCCTCCCATTATCATATTGTCTTCCCACCTCTGCTGTCCAGAATTTTATGGGATGGGGAAACAGAGCCAAGGTTCTGGCCATTCCCCTCTCCTTTGTGTAGGGAGAGTAGTGGCCCCTCAGAGCCTGGACCCTGCCACCCACGTGCAGATTGGTGATACTGACATGGATGGCTTGTGGACGCAGAATAAAAGTCCCTTTCCTCCCCTGCACAGGTATATAGGGCAACTTACAATTTTGCCTGGCAACAATAACCATTTCCTATAACAATATCCATTTCACAGTGAAAAAAGTCCAGTAATAATTATTAATCCAATAATAAGATGACATTTTATTATATTTCCTGCTTGTTCTTTCACAGTAATTTGTTTATAAAAGAATGTGGATGCAAACCCACCTCTAAGAACCAGCAGGAACCTAAAACTTACACACTTCAGCAACTGTCAGGAAGTCAGCTATTAGGACCTGACTGCACAAAGGATATTGGGGAGCAGGAAAGCAGATTTTCCCTTCCCCTCCTCCAACATTGACTCCATTCACAGAACTCAGAATTAAAAACCAAAATCAAAAAACTGAAAACAATAGAGAGATTTCTAAAAAACTAAATAGGTTTTCTCTGCACCACAATAATTTCCAAAGTTAGTGGCACTGCTAAACAGTAAGAGCCAATGTTGTTGAAGGTTTCTTTTAGTTTGATGCAACACAAACATCTGTAGGTGGATCAGATTCAATACATTAAAAAGACATTTTAAAAATGTAAGCTTGAAAATGCTTAACCATTCTGCTGTCTATTATTTCTGCCTTCTTTTGGAAGAGTTATTAATGTTATGGATTAGTTTTGTCCCAGGGCATTAATATGTTGTATGCACATCAAAAAGTCAGTCAGATAGCGCTAATGCTTCAGGCTATTAAATGCAGTGATAAATGTATTGATCATTCTGATATTACTTACAGCATGGTGCACTGCAGAAAGACTATCCATTCCTAGGGTAAGAGCCAGTTTATATAGATGTCTGATATGCGCATGTTTCTCCTGCGTATTAGCAAGGTGGATTTTAGCTTGATGTGCATCATCAGGGATCTCACTTGTTTCAGGAATCTCTAGTTCTCCTGATTTTATGAGACATTCAAGCTGGAATATATTTGAAATAATTTGTTAAAGGAAGTTAAACTATTCCCATTCTCAACATCATATGTTAACATACTAAAATGTGTAAGGATAGGTCTGAGGCACAGGATTTGTGATTTAGATCCAGATTTGGAGCTCACCAGATTTCAGCATTTCATTTCAGTCCCACGGGTGGGTAAAGGTTGTTAATTTGGAGCAAAACAAATATGACAGGTAGTGCCAGAAACAAAACGAAATTAGCTGCAAAGAAAAAGGTGTGTATTTTTAGGATAAAGATTATTATACTTACTTCTTCTTTGACATGTTGGAATTCGACTAATTTGTTCAAAATTTCATCATATTTTGTCATCCTTTCTTTTATCCTTTGATGAAGATGAGTAAGATCATTTACATTCTCAGAATTTTCTTTAACGGGAACCCCTTTTAGGCTCAGCAGTTCTGATAATTTTACTGTGTATTCAACTTCAGCAGTTAGTTGCTAGCAAATAAACACAACAAATTACTCAGATTTGCAGGAATTACTTTATATGCATTATTCCATCAAATGTAAATTAGGGATGGGGAAACTTTTAGGAAAAAATAAATGTCATCCTCTTCTCCATGCTCTTCTGAGCCTTTGCCCATTTCTAAAAGTGAACCTGAACTGCAGCTTTCTAGAAATGGGTCCGAACCAAACCCTGAGATCCATAAACAACTACAATTAAGGGAATCTGGATCAGATATGCATTTCAAGCTCTGCATAATCTAGTTTTTTGTTCCCCACATTTTCACTTTCCCCTGTACTTCAGGAGTGTATAGCTGGGTTAAGAAATGCAGGGAACAGAATACAATGAAAAGAGATCTTCTTGTCGTATCCTCACTCCTTTCTCATTTTCAGACACATATTAATGGTTGGACGCTAGAGAACTCACAGTTGAATGTCACTTGTGATCTGAAGTTTAGAGGAGACCGACAGGCATGCTGTGCTAGAAAACAAAGAGATCTTTTGGATTCTGGGAAGCATGACAGGTGGGACTCAAGCTTGAAGAGCATAAATGAGAGGAATGGGAGACAGAGGGACTTACCTGGAATCGGGAATTGCAACATGGAGGAGGCAAGAAGCTCATGTAAGAAACACCCCAAACAAAAAGCTCTTTTGTGGCTCCCAAGCATGGAGCTGGGATATGCTTCTTTTATTTTTGCCCATGTGCACCCTATAGCCAGCCTTTCCTTGTGCATCATTTCCAGTATGCAAGTTAATATTGTATGTGACATTCTGAGGAGTTTATACACAACAAAGGCAGGGTGCAGACATACACACACAAAACCATACATAGAGCATCCTACAGACTGTTTCTGTGCACAGTCCCACTGAACACAATGTAAATGTAACTCTTTGCAGGATCAGGGATTTAAAAAGAACTTTTTTTCACTTTGGATCTCACCAATTCAATCTGTTTTCTCACCTGAAACTGTTGTTTCATTTGGTTAAATTTTTGTTGTAGTTCTAAAAGAATCTGAAGGTTACACACAAGGTCAACTGCTGCAGCAGGTCTGAAAGCCTCCTCAAGAGTGTTTAAGTCATGAGTAGTCTAAAAGAAATAGTGACACAACAAATGAGCACATTTTTATCTTCATTAAATAATTTAAATTCTATTTGAAGGCCGGATTTTGTAAATAAAGAGAAACACACCTCAGTTCTGTCATTAGAATTTCATAAAGTGATGATACACCTATAAAAATGTAACAATACTCTTAAGGTAATGTAAACGAAGCTTTCACCTGTCCTAAATTTGTTTTAAAATTATAAATCTCTCTTCCATGCAAATCCTCTAACCTTCTGGAAGGCTACCAGTGATCTTTAAATCTGTTAGTCTTTAAAAGTGCCACAGGACTCTGTTGTCTAGAGTGATTCAGATGCACAGGGCAGGTTGAGGGAAGGCTAGAAAGCAATCCCACAGAGTTCTCTTTGCAAGAGCTTGGAGAGTGGTTTAGCAATAACTGGGATGGGAGACCAATGGATAAACAACTAATCAGATGAATTGGCCAAAATATGTGCATAGTAGCTACAACAGTGTAGGTAATCTGTGGTAATCTGTGATCGGCGGCCAGGCTAGAGAAAATCCTTTCCTCATTAACCGCTGCTCAGATCATTTACTCTGACTTTGTTCACACAAGTAGGAACTGGTTTACTGGAAGTAATTAATACAGATGAAGTAACTATTCAGCTCCAGTCATGCCAATGAAATGTGTGCTGTCTGGCAAGGTAAATTTTTAAATGCTCTTCTTTTCAATTCAAATACATGATTAGAGAGTTTAATGGATTATGAAGGAACCCATAACATTTATAAACATTCTTCTTTTTTTCTAACGTATTTTCCAACAAAATACTTGTAAGCATAAAATTCAGCAGGGGTATCAGATCCCTTGCCCCACCCAACATTTTGAATGCTGTATGGTGGGGTGGTTCTCAAATGCTATCCATAGCTCTTCAGCAGGATTTTCTGATGTGCAAAAAACCAAAATGTTAGAAAATCAAGCAATTGAATGCAGCAAACAAAACTCGGTGAAATTATTTCAAAATTTGAAATGAATCAATTAAACATTGTAAACTGATTTAAAAATCAGGAAACTTTTTCAGCATGTTTCATTCAGCATGCGCTGAAATACTCAGGAATATTGAAGAGATGTAGTTCATAGAGTGATCTCTCTCACAATCTGCAGAATTAAATAGTGGGCAAACCACTGACAGATGGCAATTTCAAACTAATAATAATGCAGAAATGTTTGCCAAAAGTAATGTTTCACTTACTTTTTTAAATTGCTCTTTAAATTTCCAACATTGTTGTTTGATGGACTTTGCTTGATTTATATGAAGCTTCCATGTTGTCCACAGGTCTGTTAGTTCTTCCCTTTCTTTATTCAATTTGTTAACAGTGTCTTCAGTTATTTGCACAACATTTTCCAACTTTAATATAAAATTCTTATTTACCTAGTAAATAAATGATTAATGCAACTTCATTTTTCCCAAAGACAATAACACATTTTTAGAAGAATACAAAACAAATTCAGAGTTTTTACCTCAAAAATTTTTAAAAGAGAACAAAAACCAATCAGTATAATCCAGCATAGCATAGTCATTTTGAAAATTTATTCTCAGACATGTTACCTTTGTGCCAGACTGAAAGACTTGTGGGATAACAAAAGGCAAACATATTCAATACTTCTGTACTGAAGTGTCTCCCCTCACAATTTTTTTTTAGAGTTGAATTGATTATAATACCACCTACCATTCATCTAGTGCTTTCTAAGTTTGAAAATATGGTACACATACTCGCCCTCCCTGCCCCCTGGGAGGTAGAGAAGTTTTAATTCCTGCATGAAGACAGACACAGAAAGGCTGAACGACTTGTTCAGATTACATAGCACAGAACTAAACGTTGCCAGGCACTTAATCTGGAGCTCACTCCATTAAATTACACTGTTTCACTTAAAGACCAAAGGCCTGAAACCCTTCCTTTTCTGGACAAACCCATAAAAAGGGGATTCTGGAGAAAACGTCCATGAGGATCTCCTTGCAGAATTCCTCCCCTTTTGTTTCTCTGATAGTGTGTTATACAGGGCCAGCTCCTAAAAGTGACAAGTGCTGATGGATCTGCAAAAGGCCAAGTTTATCTGCATGGATGCTCTGTGCTGCCATAACCCCAGATGGCACAGCTCCATTAAGGCCATGCTAACAGGGACGCTGACTATGGTGGCTCTTAATGTCCTCATATGAGATATAAAACCATTCCAAGCTATAAAGTCTTTGCTGCTTCAACTCCACAGGGCTGACTGGAAACTAGGGGAGGGAGGAGCTAGCCTTTACATTGTCTACATATATATTTTATCTTCAGATTCAGCTGGATCAGCTGAACACTTGGTAACAATTCCTACATTGCCTAAAGGGTGTTACATATCCAGATTTGACCTAGTACACTGGAGTGGAAAATTTTCATAGCATTCTGCAAACTCTGCAAGATCAACCTACACAAATTGAAAGGGGGCTTAAGCTGCCTTACCTTTCTTTGAAATGTCAAGTTTAAAAATAATTCTCACCTAAGAATGTCCTTCCAATTTAAACACATAACTGTTGTTAGGCTTGGAGCCACCAATATTGTGTTTGCTTTAGAGTCATGATATTATGATTGTCAGGAATTTTCCATGGGAATGATTTTTCAATGGCAAAGGCAGTTTCTGAAGAATTAAGATTTTCAAATTTACCAAAAACTTTAGCTTCCCTGATGAGAAAATTAATACAGAATATTTAGTTTTGGGTCAGTTCAGCCCAAATCAAGATATTTTGTTATACTGAGTTGACCCAAAATATTTAGTTTCAAATCAGTTAAAAAAAATTCAAGTGTATTTTGCTAACATCTTGCCTTGTAGGATGTGTAATTTGGGTCCCCCATTGTTTCCTGTGAGTCAGTCTTCCTGGAGGAATTTATTCTACACAATGCAGCATGGACAGACACAGATCAGTCTTGGTCCTCATTATATTGAAGGAGATGTAGTCCTCAAGGAGACTGGTTAGTAGGAGACAATGGAGGCCCGAACTATGTCTCTGATAAGGCAATATGCGCGGGGAATGCAGTGTAATGTTGATCTGACTTGAAAAGAAACCTTTGGAGTGAATTCAACAAAATAAAATGAAACATTTCAATTCCAGAAATATCAAAATGAAATGTTTTGCCATTCCAAATCAAAACTTTTAAAAAATTTTTGCACACACACAACCGGCCACCCACCCACCCACCCCATTTGGAAATTAAAAAAATATGTTGAAATTTCCCACAGATGGACATTTCAAATTTCATTCAGCTCTAATTATGTTTCCCTCCTCCCACAGTGACACACAACAGAAATAGTGTGCCCTGGGCAAGCTCCTTGGGGCATGAGAGTAGGATGCATAGATCTACTCTTAATATGTCATTGGTTATTGTAGTTTAATGCATATTTGAAGCTATGATTGCATATTTAACAATTAATTCTTGCTGCAGTGGTAACTCAGTGAACTACAGTCTCACCATATTTAATAAATTAATAAAATCACGACCCATAATCTGAGTGGAAAGAATCTTCTTTAAAACCATCTGCCATTGAGTATCAGCTGACTCCATCACAGTCTTGTTTTCATTTTCACTATCTGTTTGCAGAGGCTCAGATTTGTAGAATTCCTTCAGATTTTGAGCTTGCTCATTTGCCTAAAGAAAAATGCAAGCATAAAAATAAAGGCCTCAAGCTCTAAAATTAAACTATGGAAATTCAAACATAGTGGTAGATTTGAGTAATGCATTAATGAATGGTCACTATGTTTTAAAACACATCCTCCTCTCCAAAAAATTAGACTATAATAAAAGAAGCAGAAGCATATTAAGTAACTGGAAAGCTGTTTTAACAGTTGGCAAATAGGATAGGGAATGAAATGAAAAGTTTATTATTCAAGGAGAGCTTCTAAGCACATAGCAATACATTTTTAAGTTATTAGCAAGTTGTTCAATGTCTCTCATGCAATGTTATGCTTAGCTCCATTTAATCTGAAGTAACCAAAATTTGCATTAGACAAATAAAACACCACACATGACAAATATAAAAAATTACTGAAAGTCAGACATTAGGTTATGAAGAAGTAAATGGGATCTTGTTCTTAATTAGTAGCAATAGTATAGCAAGCTTGATTGCTGTGGCCAAATTTATCGAAAAGATGCATTTCTACCTCTGTTCTTATTTTAGTTTAAAACAAACAAGGAAAATATTAATGAACAGCATTAAAGTATTTAAAAACAGGCATCCAAAAAGACTAGTAGTTGTATTACTAGCCCAGATTTATCAGCTACCAAAAGCATG
Source organism: Pelusios castaneus (assembly GCA_007922175.1). NCBI lineage: Eukaryota > Metazoa > Chordata > Testudines > Pelomedusidae > Pelusios > Pelusios castaneus. The sequence continues at coordinate 15,824,848 of ML685793.1, forward strand.
TTAGAAATTTAGGAATGGATTATAGTCTCAGCTAGGGCTGGTTTACATTTCGTTTTTGCACCAGTTTAACTAAATCGTTCCCAACCAATTTAGTTAAATTGTTAGAGAAATCAGTTTAGTTAAACTGGCGCGAGACTCTAATGTGGACACAATTATACTAATATGAAGAAATTATATCAGTATAGCATGTTTCGGTTAATTTACTGGGACAAGCGATGCCGATGTTAACACTTGTATGTAGGTATCCACGCTAGGGTTTGCGCTGATTTAACTATATTGGTTGCTGAAACCAATGTAATTAAATCAGTGCAAAACTGCACACCCACAAATCCTTATTTTAATGTAAATTCACTGATTAGAACACAAAGGTCTTTCACTGATTTAACTGAGGCCATTTCTAAGGGAAATTACCTCTTGTGGCATAGACTGCAGCCTAGAGGCTATGTAGCTAGAAGCCGGCACAGCTTCCATGGTATAGCAGTCCTAGAAATTCTTTTAGACTAAACAAAAGCCCTTCTTTTCTTTCCTTCTTGTGAAATAACAGAGTGAAATCCAGCAATTCAGGTAGGGAATCTTTACCTCCATTACTGACTTTAAAAAAGCTACATAAGCTTTTAGAATGTCTAGTTTCGAACTAATATTTCTGCTAAGTGTTTTCAGTTCTTCATTTCGAAGGTCAGCTTTGCTAGAAAATGCTGCCAGCTCTGCAGGTTCAAATTCTTCCACCTCTTTAATAATTCTCACAGCTGCTTCCAGTTCATGTGATGTTTCCTATGCGGGCAAAAGAATAGTATGCAACATATGGTGATTGGAAGGGATTGTGAAATTCACATCCCAATGTTAATTGCTCGCAGTATCGGTTCTTTTCGTAACCCACCCACGTACATAGCAAAAGAACAATTCAAAATATGTATTAAATGCCAAAGCTAAACATCCCCCTTCCTCTGATAGTTTTGAAACTGAACACAAAGGCTTATCACAATAAAAGTCAGATTTTCTCATTTTAAATGAAGAAAAGGTGAGTCTAAATATTTAAAAATTAGTTAAGGGCCCAAAGCAATGGAAATTTTCCACCTGGATATGCTTATTCAGGAAAGTGATGTGCCACCCACAACCAAGGACATCGTCAGTAAGTTCCCATGCAACACAAGCCTGTGACCCACCAAAATAAGAGTAGGAGCCAAGCAACATATCATGTCTGTTTACTGACACTATGCCCCAAACCCAGCAGTATCTTACTATACCCCGGGTGTACAGATGATCTGGACATTACCCCCACATTGGTAGAATCAGGCAGAATTCTGTTTTTCAGCTCTGCTGTGTTAGCTCTCAGCTCCAGGCAAGCACAATTCTTTTACTCAAGCTTTGCGCCTACTTTTTCTAGTCAGCAGTATAAAATCTGAAACAACTCTTCCTGGACTTAGATGTTGCCTTGACATTATATGGAACCTAGTGAATACATTACCAGAAGGGACTTTGATAGCAACACTTTGTTCTCAAGAACACGTAAGAATGGTCACAAATAAAATCCAACCGCAGTGAAAAGCCTAGGTAGCATTTACTGCCCTGATAATGAAAGGATCCAAGGCTTTACTTCAGTGTGAGAAGCCTAGTAAACATGGTGATAAATCATTTCAGGAAACAACACAGAGGTTTCTGGGTATGCATTTTTCAAATTACTTCTGGATCCCAAATACTTCCCAGCAAATACATAAAAACTTTAACATGTGAATTTATGGAATTCTTGTCTTGCATGCATAAGGTTATCATCCAAAACTGCATCTGTGAGGATGGCATTAGAACTATGAACTACTGTTGGAAAAAAAAATATATATATATATTTATTTAGAGGCCTAATATAGCTTTAAATACTTTAGTATGTCTCTTGGATTCATAGCACATGGCATATTTATCTCTGATCACTCAGTCAAGTGTGCAAGCTATAAGCCATTGAAATTCCATAGAAGGAATGGGTAGGTGACTAGGATACTGTAGTCAAAGCACCTCATACAGCTTCAGAAAGGATAAGATCACAACAGGAGTCAGAATAGTATTATACAAATTGAGCCTAAATGTTGGCAAAAATGGTTTCATGCTCATTTGCCACAAAGAATGGCTCTTACAAAGCTTCTGTCATTTTTATATTCTTTCTGAGTGCTCTTCAGAGTTGCTTCTAAGAGAATTTTAGTTTCTGTGCTACTGCACAAATCAAATCAATGGCTTATATAAACTGGTACAAGACAACAAGGAAAAGAACAAAGATACTGGAGTTTTCAGAAATGTACTCAAAAGTGGGAATAGTTCCGAAGAGAATATGTACAGCTGCCTTGTCAAAGGGCTCCCAGTTTACCCCTGAAACATGTAACTGGAGTGAGATACCAATGGGTAAGTGGAAAGGGAATAAATAAGGAGTGCTAAAGTGGCTTTAATGTAATTTTGCATGTTGTATGGTGGCCTGTTTGATTACAACATCTTCCCTGCAATGATTCATGTGCGGGGGTTCTCAGAAGGCATTCTTATGGCTATCTCTATAATACCTGCACATGGGGAATCCTCCCCCAGCCATGTGTGTTCTTTTATACCATTCCAGCCAGGGGTTAAAGTAAGGGGGAACGCACCAGAACGCAGTTCCGGGGCCCCCAAATTTGAGGGGCTAGAGTTACAGGGCCCCTAAAAATAGAAAAATCCAGCGAATTGTATGATCTTCCCTGCCCTGGCTGCTGGCAGTCCTACATCCACCATTGTTAATCACAATATTATTGTGTTATGCAGTGTCTGCTAGTTTGTGACAATAATTGCTATAGACATAAACACCATATAAAATTATAAATATTTTTATGGAGCAATAACCGATGCATGTGGTACTGAGAAGTGGTTGCAAATGTCTACCTGGGCTGGGGCCCACACATGCATGAAGGGGGCCCAGACAATACGGGAAGGGAGCCCGGAAATTAGGAGGGTTCTGGGGCCTGTCAAATTATACTTTAACCACTGATTCCAGCCTTTTACCCAGCTTAAAGGAACCTGAGTAAGTGAGAGAATCCTATAACCAGAATTCTTGATGAACCCATTTTTGAACATGTAATTTTTAACAGCCCAAGAGTTGGTGGATCAGTGTTAAACATCAAGAACATGAGGCTTTGGAGGATATTAGAATCTCCTGACTATGCCTTGAGATACTAACAAAGGCTATGTTTACACTGGCAATTTAAGTCGACTTAAGGAGGCTTACGTCAATTTAAATTAAGCCACGTCCACACTAGGCTTTCATTAAGTCGACTTAAGAAATTCCTTAAGTCAACGTAATGAAAGTTTAACTCGACTTTATAACTACCACTCATTAGGTCGACTTAAGCCTCCTTAGGTCAACCTAACCCTTCCTTAGGTCAACCTAAGCCCAGTGTGGACGCATAAATCCACTTTGTTAAGTCAATCTAAGGGCAGTTAGGTCGACTTAACAAAGTGGACTAAGTCGACTTAAAGTATTGCCACTTGTTAAGTCAACTTTAATAAGGTTGATTTTAAGTCAACTTAAAGTCGACCTTATTAAAGTCGACTTAACAAAAGTCGACTTAACTTTTCTAGTGTAGACATAGCCAAAAGGATAGGATGATAGAAACAAAGCTAGGGCTGAGATGAGAATGGACAGTATGAACTGTAAGAAATACCTTGTTGCAGTATTACTTATATTATTATTGATGGACTATAAGGTTTAATAAAAATGAAAGCCTATTTTCTTTCTAAGGAAACTTGTCTATTCCCATCAGAACAGCTCAGCAATTCTGGAATTTGTAATGTATACATTTGTGTCTAAAAATACTTACAGTAATATCATATGAAATATCATACCTTAGCTTGAGCAGACAGTTCTAAGTATTTGTTCAAAACTTTCTCTGACTCAGTCAAACAAGAACCAGGGTCCATTCCGACTGCAAGTATCGGACTGATTTTTTTAATTGACAGTGATACCTTTTGTTAAAAATATAATATATACATAATTATACTAGACATTATAAAAACACAAACTTGCATAGAACAAAGTGAGGGAACAGATTTAGCTCTTGGTATTTCACCACTTTGATTTTCAATCCTTACTATAATCAGGCAATGCAGCGGATAACAAAAACAAAAAATAAAATAAAACAGATTCTTCTAATTGCTTCTAATCAAGCTAAAGAGTTTGGTTTGAACTCAGGATCAAGGTTCACACCTATTCTTTCTTATTGTATCGATCCATAATTAGCCCAGCATTGTTATTATCATAAATTTTAAGCTTTACAGTGTGATAATCTGGAGTTTACCACCTTTAACTCAATTCTTTTAAGATACTTCATGTTTTTAAAAAGTTTTGTTTTATAGAAAAGGCCATTTTTTAACAAATAAAGCATCTTTAAAACTTCCTTAGCAATCTAAAAAGTCTCTTTTATGCAGATATGTGCACATAATTTCCCTTAATGACAACAGGAGTTATGCATGCATGCTGGCAACAGTATAGGTCATGAAGAGCAACTGCAGATGACTATATGTGTCATATATAGCCACTGGTAGGAATGTGAATTCATGTCCACCATCCATCTTAAATTGTGGCTTCTGAATTTGATCCAAGATCTGTAAGTATCAAATGGAACCTAATGCCAGATGAACTTAGCACAGATCCTTCAGAACACTTGGCTTTAATGAGAGACTGCAAAGAGAAGTGATTGACTTGGTACGATGTGACACTGGGTGGCATTCAGTAAAAGAGTTGAGACATTTGGGCTCAAATGTTCAAAAAGTCCTCCAATTCTGGGTATCTGAAGTTGGGTGCCCAAAACTGAGGCACCCAGAATTACAGATCACATATGAAAATGTGGGTCTAAAAATGATGAAGGAGAGAATGCTGTTACATTTAGAGCATTAATTTGATACAGAGCCACATTTTTCTAGTGATACCTTTTGTGCAGGACCAACAGCAGCACCAGTAAGTCTTCTGTTCTAGACTAATTAAACTATGCAGTATGCTTATCAGGCTCTAATATCCTGAAACCTCATTTATAGAAATGTGTGTAAAGGAATTTATGGTTAGCGAACTGACTTATTCCCATTTGAGTCGGTATAGTTCACTGTAGGCATCATGTGTATATTATGAAATGTCAAACTGCACATTTAATAATTATCAAGTCATTAAATATGATTTAATTCTTTTGGTCTGCAATTTGGGATGCCTTTGTTATGAACCTTGCTATAAAGATTATATTGCATTAGAAACAGGACAGTGGCATCGGTTTGAAGTGAAGTCTTTGTGCCTATTCTATCTGTAACACAATACGAAACGTCAGCTGGGGTTAAGAGTACTTAGCAGCTTGAAGGAGACTTGCACTACCTTTCAAGATCTGTGCCTTAATGAGAAAAGGAGATGCTATTGTGAATATGATGCACTCTCCTTTGATGAAAAATCACATCACCCCCGCTGTGGTTCACGGTTCCCATTCCTATTGTCTCACAAATTTGCTTCAGCTTCTTTCTCATTATCAACAAAACAAAATTGGGGAAAAATATAAAGAATGCAGGAAATGTACATGCAAGTTCCAGTCCTGATTGATTGCTCAGTTCTGCCATTTATGAATGTTCATTATCAAAGCAAATCCATGATTTATTATTTAACAGGCATTAGCATAATGTGTTCCTAGAGTCAGTTTCATTTTCAGAGCAAGGTTTTTAAGTTTACTGGTGCCTGCAGCTGCACTCAGCATTTCGTAAGTACAATTCACATATCCTCTCTACCAACTATGTACATTATTTGGTATTATTCAACCACATGCAAAGTCTAATGTTCTGACAGCTATATTATAGAAATTCAATATAGTCTGCATGAATAGATCAATGAGGTTGCCTTTTATAATGTACCTTCTTTAAATAATCTTCTAGTGAGGCAGTTAGCCCATGTTTCTTTAAAGCAAGTTCTTTGTAAGCAGGACACTTCTGGATTAGTTGATCCACTCTTTTCTGAACATGTTCTATCATTTCCTGAATTCCCGTCATCCAAGAGCTAAATTGGAACAATACACTGTTAATACTTCTCCAGACTGGTGCAGTCAGCAAAATGAGAGTGCGTGAATAAAAAGAGCTCTTCTGTTTCATAGGAGAAATGATTTAGCAAGATTTTAATACTTAAGTCTTTAAAAAAAGCCATCATCAACAACAGTAATAAAGTAGCTAAAGCTGTTATGGATTAGAGCAGAAAAACTATATTTCCTAACAAATTATTTCACACCCAATGCATAAGTAAGTCTCTGATGCAGATACCCTTTCTCACATTAAGTACATTTCTCCCCCCTCCCCCCCAAAAAAAAAAATCCCAAAGACTTCAGTTGCACTACCTATGGAATATGGTACTGCTCAGTACAATAAGGGTAATAGATTCTGTCCCTAGAGGAACTGAAGGGAGAGAAATGAAACATGAACAACCGAAAATATCTGATCTACCAAGTGGTTTAGATTTCTATTTTAAAAGGATATTCCATTTTGCCTCCAAATGTTTCAGTTTTCTTACAGTAAGAGCACGACAAACATGTCATCTCATTCACTCCACATTCTAAGCCAACATTTGTTTAAAGATGTTCTTTGAATAGCAGTGTAGAATAAATCAGTTGAGAAAGAACTGATTGTTTTATAATCTGAAACATTTAAACACTAGGGTGCCAATTTGCAATAACATGAATGCTTGAGGCAGTTCTCTCCAAATTGTAAACAAGTCATCACATACAATTAGGATTTGAAAATGGTACATTAAAAAGACCTAATACTTATATTAATTAATTTACTATTGAAGTTGTCTCTGACAAAAATAATATATAAATCTAAAACCCCAAGATTTATTAAGCAAATACTTTTAAAGAGTGAACTTTGTCAATTTAAGTTTTCTGTTGACTTCCTAATGTACTTATCATAATAAAACTATTTACATATGGACAGTGATTCAGAAGGCCAAGTTCAGCCATCATGACTAGGGTGACCAGACAACAAGTGGAAAAAATTAGATGAGGGGTAATAGGCACTTCTATAAGAAAAAGTCCCGAATTTCATAACCATCCCTATAAAATCGGGACATTTGGTCACCCTAATCCTGACTGAAGTTGAGCAATACCCTATCATTCATACTTCTCTAATGCTATACAGTATGGCATTAAACTCTATCTGGTGAAAAAATGTGGCCCATTGAAAATCCAATCTGGCAATAAAGATGTTATTTACGGAATACGTGGTTTAGAAAATTGCAAATTAATCTCTCATCAAGCCCGAAACCTCTTGTTTTCAGTTTAACCTTAAATTTATAAAATATTGTTCCTCTGTTTCATCATTTCTTAAAGATATATTTCTATTAATTAAACAATGCAGTTTCTTCAAATACTAATAGAGATTAAGCTTGGTTATACCCCTTGGAGATGATTTCTTAGAGCTTAATAAAGTACTACTGATTTAATATGCCTTTAATACAAATAATTAATTTATGACATGGTGAAATTGAGTTTAATCAGCAATGAAATGAGGGTAGATCTTAATGATAGGCAAGTAGACTGGTCAGAATAATAATGAGGGTTTTCTTACTAGGCAAAAACCAATTGATTGAAGAAATTCTGGGTTAATACAAAATGCATTTTCTATACAGCTACTGTATCTTCAAAAGGTTCTACTTTTAAAAAAATGGAAAATCACATGGAATCGGTAATTATGTTCTATCAACATTTGAAACAAAAATCTGAACTGAATTTTTAATCTATTTGTGTATAATAGCAGTGAGAATATAACAAAGAATTGCCCACTATGTTCTTTCAAAATCTACACCTCTTCTAATAATCTTTTCACATTTTTTTTCATTTATTCTGATCAATTTTTAGTAGACTAGGAATATTATGTGCTATCAGCAGATTTAGGAACTAGACAGAACTAACCCAGTTAGTTGACTAAAGTCCCACTTCTATAAATCTGATGTGAGTTGTCCTTAATCATACAAATAGACCCAGTGAAATCAATAGCACTTCTCATGGAATACAGTGCTACTCAACATAAGGGTGGGCAGAACTGGGCTCTATATTGTAAGACAGAAAACTGTCTTATACATATTTATGTAAAGTGCCTAGCTCATTTTTAGCTATTCTATAAATAATGATAATGAAACTATGTGGATGAAGCTATTCACTGATATTTTAGTTCTTCCCCTAATGGTCCCTGCCTTCTCCTACCACAAACATAAACTGAGACCATTTCAACTATCAGTAGCCAGGCACAGCCCTTCTGATAACATATGTCAGGGCCAACCTTAGTCATGCTGAATAGTACTTGATTTATTGCTAAGCAAAATTATTCAGATGAATAGTTTGCTGAAATATGCAATTTTGATTAATTGAAACCAGTGACTTTGACATAAATTTACCAAATAGTTTCAGGCAAGAAAAAAAAAATCTTACATACTAGATTCACCTGGGGATTTAGGCACCATTCACAAAACTGGAGATGTAGGAACACCCCAAAGACTTGTAGTTAAGACACTTATCTGCAGTGTGGAGGACCCAAGCTCATATACCTGCTCTAGCTCAGGCCTTGTACACACGATCAGATTATCGCGCATTAAAGCTCATTACCGCGCGATAGCAACAACGGCGTACACACGTGCAACAGGGCTCTTGCGCGTTAAGTGCCTTGTTGTCGCGCAATCCAACAACCACTCCGACGAGAGTGGTAACAGCTGTTGCGGATCATATATTGCGCGTTTGAGCTCGTGTGTACGCTTACCGCGCATTGACTGGAGTCCGGAACTGTCCCAGCATTCCCAAGTCGTCCTCTCTGGTCTTCCCCCCACCCGCTCTGTGGCCGTGACGAAACTGTCCCCGCCCTGCCCCGAACTTATTCCCGGGATTTTCAAATTTCAAGTCTCTTTCACTTCCTGCTTTCTTCCTCGTGGAGTGTGTTTGTGCTCCGATCATCAGTAGCAATGGCGGCCCGCCGTGGAAGACGCGCACCCCTTTGGAGCACGGCAGAGGTGCTGGACCTGATCAGCATCTGGGGAGAGTCCGCCGTGCAGGCGCAGCTACGCGGCAGCAGGAGGAATTATGACACATTTGGCATAATTTCTCGGGCCATGTCAGAGAGAGGGCATGATAGAGACACAGTGCAGTGCAGATCAAAGGTGAAGGAGCTCAGAATTACCTATCACCGAGCGAAGGAGGGAAACCGCCGTTCCGGATCAGCGCCTGCAACATGCAGGTACTATAAGGAAATAGAAGCCATCCTCAGCGGGGACCCCACAACCACTGCCAAAAGTCCCGTGGACACTTCAGCCCCTCCTCGTCCGGTGATTGCCAGAGCCGAGCAGGATGAGGACGTTGTTGAGGAGGAGGAGGAGGAGGAGATGGAGGATGACACGGAGGAAAGCGCAACCGCGTGTAGCCAGGAGCTCTTCAGCAGCCCCGCTGAGACGTCCACCCAAGGCTTGAACTGCAGCTTGTTCTCTGAGGCGGCAGAGGGGGGTTCAGGTAAGTTTCTCCTTCATTCAGCTCTGCTCCTGCTAAAATATCATTGTCTGGGGTGGGGGTGCTTGCGGGTCCCCGCTGTGCACGCTATTTACTCTGCATTCATTAGCAGGGCATCAATACAAGCAGTGATTGTAAAATAATCATCTGCATTTAGGTCAGAAAAGGTTTCCTCGATGTACCTCCAGAGCCTAATACTCAGGTTAGATGGGAGAGCGTTTGTGTCTGCGCTCCCAAAGACGGACACTCTGCCTCTCCAGCTGCAAAGCACAGCCCTGGGAACCATGGCAGCACACAGTGCAGCAGCATACGGTCCCGGCCTGCTACCGGCGGCATGTAGGAGATGTATTCTAGATGGAAGGGGCACTCTGAGGAGAGGGATATTGGGTTCCATCTGTGTGCCCTCTTCCGATTCTTAGCCCCCGGTAAGCCGTCTATTAGAATGTACCTTGTCTGCTTCAGCGCAGCGTAGTGTGTTGACCGCCCTGTACCTTCCAGTGGAATGTGCTACTGGAAGGTTACATTGGCTATCTATGCTATGTGTTAACAATGTCTATATTGTTATTTTTGTATTAGAATTGAGCTTCACAAGGCCGGTGTCTACCCCAGCTGACCGAATGAGAAACATTAGGCGGCGTTCTCGAAGAAACAGGGAGGATATGTTTAACGACCTGCTGAAAGCAACACAAGAATCCGCAAGGGAGAATAGAGCCTGGAGAGAGGAATCCCAGCAGAGGAGGCAGAAACACAGGGACGAACTGATAAGCGTCATGAAGGAGCAAACAGAACTGCTAAAGAACATGATAGCTTTGCAGTCCCAGGCGATAAATGTCCGGGCTCCACTCCAGACAGTTCAGCCGTGTATGCCTCCCACACACCGCAGTCCCTCAAAGCATTTCTTTGAAGGCCACCCTCCACCCCGGTACAGGACAACATCCAGCCCCCCCCCCCCCAAGCTACTTTTACGAGACC
>ML685793.1:15835428-15865070 GCA_007922175.1 Pelusios castaneus
AACTAGGGAAGGGCATCATTGAAATGCTCCCTGAGTGCCTCCCTTATGCGAGCAGCTTCTCCTTGTGCCACCCTAATACTCCTAGTGGCTGGCTGCTCGAATGCTTCCTCGAGGCGCTGTGCCTCCGTAGCCCACGTAGGGGAAAACTTTTCTCCCCTACTTTCACAAATGTTATGGAGGACACAACATGACGCAATCACGGCAGGGATCTGGTCCTCTGCCAAGTCCAGCCTCCCATACAAACAGCGCCAGCGCCCTTTTAAACGGCCGAAGGCACACTCCACAGTCATTCTGCAGCGGCTCAATCGGTAATTGAACCGCTCCTTGCTGCGATCAAGGTTCCCAGTGTAGGGTTTCATGAGCCATGGCATCAGTGGGTATGCTGGGTCTCCGAGGATGACTATGGGCATCTCCACCTCCCCCACTGTTATTTTTTGATCAGGGAAAAAGGTGCCCCCTTGCAGCTTCCGGTACAGACCAGTGTTCCTGAAAATGCGGGCATCATGCACCTTTCCCGACCACCCAGCATTGATGTCCGTGAAACGACCCTTGTGATCCACGAGTGCTTGCAGCACCATGGAGAAGTAGCCCTTCCTGTTTATGTACTCCGTCGCGAGATGGTCTGGAGCCAAAATAGGGATGTGTGTGCCGTCTATGGCTCCCCCGCAGTTAGGGAATCCCATGGCAGCAAAGCCGTCCACAATCTCTCGAACATTGCCCAATGTCACTGTCCTCCGTAGCAGGATGCGATTGATGGCTTGGCACACTTGTGAGAGGGCTAATCCGACGGTGGTCCTCCCGACTCCAAACTGGTTTGCAACGGACCGATAGCAGTCGGGAGTCGCCATCTTCCATACAGCAATCGCAACACGCTTCTCCACAGTTAGGGCTGACCTCATGTTGGTGTCTTTCCGTCGCAGGGCAGGGGCCAACTCTGAGCACAGTTCCAGAAAGGTTGCTTTCCGCATTCGAAAGTTCTGTACCCACTGCTCGTCATCCCACAGCTGCATAACAATGCGATCCCACCACTCGGTGCTCGTCTCTCGCGACCAGAAACGGCGTTGCACCGTGTGCAGATGATCGGTGAAGGAGCTGAGCAACGCGGTGCTGTTGCTCTGCATGGCATCGATCAGCCCCTGCTCCTCGGTGTCCTCATCTGACTCGGAGCTCATTGCGTACTGAGCAACAAGCCGAGATGTATTCAGTATGTTGAAGGCGACAATGGAGATCATAGCAGGATCCATGCTGTCGCTGTAGCGATTGATTGCAAGTGGTGCGTTGCGTCACTGCAATGTTGAAAATAGGCGCGAGTTGCTATTGGCAACGAGGAAGACGCTAGGGGAACACAAAGCACCATGGGAAACTGAGAGTTTACCCATGGCGCTTTGCGTTCCTTTCCTTCATCCCATGATTCATAGCGCCGATTCAGGGAAAATGGAACGATGGGATAGGTGCCCAGAAGTCATTGCGCTCAACCGCGATAATGCGTGTAATTTTGTTGCGTTGCAGGGAGCAACGTGTGTACGCGTTGTCCCGCAATAAAGGTCACGTGAGTTTTGTAGCGCGATTGCCTTGTTGCGCTTTAATCTGATCGTGTGTACATAGCCTCAGGCATAGTGAGGATTAGAACCTGAGTCTCCCACATTGCAGCTGAGTGCTCAGGTTATCGGGCATAAGGGTCTCCTCTCCTCCAGTGTTATGAATGGCATTTCTAAATTTTCTTTGGTTTTTAATAAAACAGTTTAAAATGTCCTAGACTGAAATGAAATGTTTTGTTCAACCCAAAATTACTTTTTTTGCTTTGTTATCTCATAAGAAACAGAATTCTTTTGTATGTTTGTTTTGGGTGGTTCGGAAACTAACTTTTAAAGAATTTTCTACTCAGCCAGTGAAGTGAAGTATTGATTATTCCCACTGCTCTAATCTTACTCCACAAATAACCTCACTGAAAGGAGCTAAACTACTTGTGGAGTAAAGAGCTATCCAACGTAAGTAAGGGGATCAGAATCTGTCCCTATTAGAACAACATGTCTTATTCTGACAAGTCTGATGTGCTCTTACTTAAAACTGTACCACATGAAGTGAGATAAGCAGCCATGTTAGCTTACCCTCTAACACAATAGTGGTTGATACCTAATACTATATTGTTCGAATTACTCTGTCAAAGAGATGCAAGCTGCTTTCAAATTCCGCATAAATTTCTATTTCTGCTCATCTGGATCAGGAGTCTTAGCAGAGATTCCCATATATGTTTCTGTAAAAACAATCTCTTTGTTTCTCTTCTTTCATTGGTTATTCTTTTATATTTCCTTCACTATCTGGATTTTTATTTTTACTGTCTTTCTGTTGGGAACTTAAAATAGTTGAATGAGGAAGAGTTTCCTTCCCCTTCTACTCTCCCTATCTTTTTACTCCCAATGTTTTATTTTAGAAAACCTGGTTTCCTAATATATCCTATTAAATCTGATTTATCTAGGAGTATAAAGGTGAAATCCAGGCCTCATAAACCCGAATGGCAAAATTCCCACCGACTTCCATAAGGCTAGGATTTCACACTAGGACACTCATACTGAAGGATCTTGAAATACTTTTAAAATATGTCCTATACAGGGATCATTTCACTCACCACAGTAAAGCAACCATTTCTGGGTTGAAATGTAGTAGCTGCTATTAAACACAGGACAGACACATTTTACCACAGCTCAGGAGAAGAAATTAAGAATACTGTATCCAGTTGAAGGAGCAGGGTGAATTTAGGAAGGAATATAATTACACAAGTTGAAGTTTGGGGCTATCACCTGAGCACTTGTAGAAAGTACCATGGAACCTTTATAGTCCAGACCCTAAAGACAAGTATACTTGTCTTTAAGAGTAGGGTAAATGATGGACACCAGGTGAGCTCAGCTGCTGTCTCTCTCCTGTTCCCTGCAGTGTCCTCACCTCTCCCCCACCCCATCTTCTCCTTCACTTCTCACATCTATGACCCCTTCCATTTTCAAATCCTCTTCTCTGCTGAATAACTAAAGGATCTTACCTGGAGTGGGTGGGGAACATCAGTCAACAACTACTTTCTGCAAATATAATCTCACAGTCAAGCATAGAGCCATTTTGGACACCCTGCCAGGTTCTTTGCTTGCTGCCTAGCTTCCCCTGATGATTGCGAGTGTGACGGAAATCAGAGAAGCAATGAGGTAGCTCACAGTATAGAAGAGCTGCCCAGCAAAGGAAGGAAAGACCAGTTCTGATTCACTCTAGCTAAGAGCCTTGATCTGGTTTTACTTTCTGGGGTCAAAAATCTCTCCCTTCTCCTGACACAGCACTCTTATGAGCCCTTGGCTGCTCAGAGAAACTGTCCTCTCTGAGGTGATCTAAATATTAGCCAGACTCCTAAGCATCAGCAATCAGCTTTACATCTCAATTGAAGATGGCACCACCAACAGCACATTGGCTTCAGAATGACCAAGAGATCAGAAGCACCATCTTGGCTGGAGCTGAAAACATTTCTGGGGGAAGTGACTTTTCTTGATCATGACACCAGTCACTAGTGTCTGCCAAGAGCATCATAAAGGTGGCACTTTCTGCGCCCCTCTGATGTCATCAGGTCCTGACTCTGAGAATTGTTCTTTGGAGGGTATGTTGGGGAAGATGAAAGAAGAAATTGTCTATTAGACCAACATTTCCAAACCTAATGTGACACACCAGGTACACCCTTATGGTACGATCTGTGCATCATTCATGTTCACCCTTGCAGTTAACTGTGTATTGCCTGATGTAAAGTATGTTGTACAAGGTGTTTTTGGAGTACTAATGACATACTGAATATTACTGTTATGGTAGCATGTTTCCTGCAATATCATACATATATACGGTATGAAACTATGTTATGTTAAATCCCCAAAGATGTGTCTCACGTGGCTTGAATGGATGCAGACAAACACAGAGCTGTGGTTTCATGTTCTGCAGAGGCATGCATACAGGAACAATAGTCTAACCTAAGCACCTGTGAGCACTTTGGCTCATATGGAAGGAATCACACCCATTGCTAGACATGGATGATCACCTGACCCTAGGGAGTGTCAAGGAAACTTGTTAAAAGAAAGAGGCACCCCTGGCTAGACGCTCTCCTCTGGAATCTTGCTGCCAAGCAACATCAAGGCACCTACCCACAGGGAGGGAGAGGTAGAGCAAGACACGTCAGCAGCCAGTCTGTGTGGTAAGCTGAAACAAAAACTGGAACAATGATCTTAGCTTAGAATAGTGGTTTTCTTTTATTTGATTGTGATAAACTCCTTGACTTATTGTTAATCTTTGGAACTATATTATTCTGACCTATTATCACTTAAAATCTTACTGTAGTCAATAAACTTGTTTGTTTTATCATGTGGATTGAGAGTGACGGAGCTGATGAACATTAATTTCTTTGCTAAACTGACGAACAAGTATAAATGAGTTTGCAGTGTGCATGGGCAGCACTGAAATTGCAAGACAGTAATTCCCAGGATTGCATCTGGGACTGGAGTGTTTCCTGGGGGTCTATCCCATGAGTAACTGGCCAGAAGCACTCCTCCACTGGGTGAGGGACCAATTGCATGCAGGAGGCTGAGTGTGAGCTGACCCAGGAGTGTGGGTTCATACAGCAAAGGAGGGGTAAATCGGGGCCCAGGATTGGAGAACTGGGGTGATGCAGCTGCACCCTAATTCAGATTGCAGGAGGGGAACATCACACTGGAGACCTAAAGTTAGGTTCCCAAACCCAAATTTAGGCATCTTAAGAGTTCCAAAGGGGTAGCTGTGTTAGTCCAGTTCAGCTAAACAAACAAGGAGGCCTGTGGCACCTTTAAAGCCTAACAAATTTATTTATCGCATGAGCTTTCATGGGAGAAAATCCCACTTTGTCAGACACTTGATTTCTCCCATGAAAGCTCATGCAATAAATAAATTTGTTAGTCTTTAAAAGTGCCACAGGTCTCCTTGTTTGTTTTGCTCTTTTAAAAGGTGTTAAGCACCTACAGCACTCAATGACTTCCATAGATGTGTCATGTACTGGTACCTTTGAAAACGAGCTATTTTGATTAGATGTCCAAATATGGATATAGGAGTCTAACTTTGGCACTTGGATTTTATCACTTTGGTCTCAGATAACGGAGGACGATAGAACACAAATAAAGGGTAACTTAGTTCAAGGGAAGGTTAAAATGAAGCAGCGAATAAACTTGGCAGGACTAGAAGGAAATCAGCAGCCGGAGGGAGCAAAATAGAAGACGTGTTTTCTGCTTTTGGGGGGGGGGGAACGGGGTGGGAATTGTCTGTTTTTGTTTATTTGATGCAAATAGGATATGGAAAAATTCAGTATTCAAAATGTACATGTTTTGTCAAACTATTAAGATGTGTAGAATTAGCTTGAGTGACCTTGTGACTCTGTTGTTTAACCTTCACTGCACAAATTGCCTATTTAAATCATGAGATCTTCTAGGCAGTAAGCACATCTCTCTTATTTGTTTGAGAAATACCTAGCTCACCTTTGGATGCTCAAAGATTAAAATAATATTGTTAAGCAAGGGTTGGCAACCACTGCTGGCTCCCACGTGAGGCCTGCCCCACGCAACCCCAGCAGGTGCCAGGCCAGGGCCAACAGGTGCCAGGAATGAGGCCAGCAGGGGCCAGGAGCTGCCATGCATGGTAGCTCCTTTCCTCTGCTGGCCCCACCCTCCAGCGGAGCTTGGGGCTGCAAGAGCGCATGCATGGTGGATCCTGCTGACCCCACCCCCAGCTGCCCCAGACCCCACTGCGGGGTGGGGCCAGCAGGGAAGAGCAACCTCAGAGCTGGGAGCTCTGAGTACCATTCTGAATGGGCACACGTGCCATGTTTGGCACACGTCCCCAGGGTTGCTGACTCCTGTTGTAAAGGAGAGTTAACTTGGATATGGGAAGATTTTACTAGAGGTCCCTGGCAAAGAGTGTTTCTTTTTTTTTCAGCAAGGGTATCTGCCTACAGCAAACAGCAGAACATACTAGTATTGCTGCTGTTAGTTCTGCTTATACAAAGGGATTTTTATTTAATTTCACCACAAACCTCTAACATAATTATTTCATGTCAATTTGTCACTTCTTCATCTGCCCTGAGGTTTCAACATCACAGCACTGCAACATAGAGTTCTAGTATGAAGCAGAGTACTTAAACATTGTGAGAATGGTTAAGGGAAAAAAAAGAGAGAAAGGTAATGGCTGCGGGGATTTTCTGGATCCATTCTCTCAAGGTCTGCAAATTCCCAAATATCAATCAATGCTTTTTAAACAGACATGGGATGTGGAATACTGTTTGCATTGCATCTGCTGCTACTGAAGTACTGTCTAACCAAAGGACACCTTGGAAAGAGCAGCATGGGGTCTGTGATTGCTGCTAACAGAGACTATGTCTACACTGGCAAATTAAGTTGACTTAAGGAGGCTTAAATCGACTTAAACAAAGCCACACCCACACCAGGCTTTCATTAAGCCAATTAAAAAAATTCCTTAAGTCGATGTAATGAAAGCTTAAGTCGACTTAATAAGAACCGTCCATTAGGTCAACTTAAGCCTCCTTAGGTCAACCTAACCCTTCTTTAGGTTGATCAAAGCCCAGTGTGGATGCTTAAGTCCACTTTGTTAAGTAGACCTAAGCAGTTAGGCTGACTTAACAAAGTGGACTTTGTCCACATCCATGGACACCACTTTGTTAAGTCGACTTAATAAGGTTGACTAAGTCGACTTAAAGTTGACCTTATTAAGTCGACTTAACAAAGTCGACCTAACTTTTCCTAGTGTAGACATAGTTAAGTTAAAGTTGACCTTGTTAAGTCAACTTAGGGAGTCCACAGCCCTGCATCCACACTGGCAGGTGCTAGGTCGACGGAGGAGGGGCCAGGAACTCTGCAAGGGGGCCTGGAGGCCAAGTAGGTCGACTTAAGGGCACTCCCTGTCTACACTGGCTTAAGTTGACTTAATAAGGTCGACTTAAGCCTTAGGTCGCCCTTAAGAGGTGGTGTTATTAAGTCGACTTAAGGAAGCGCTTAACTCGACTTTATAAGCACCCAGTGTGGACGGAGCAGTTTTAGGTCGACTTAACTGTCCTTAAGTCGACCTAAGGCTCTAGTGTGGATGTACCCATCACTAGTAGGTGATAAACCAGCACCAAGAACAATATTATCAGTTCTGTGTGTTATGGGTATAGTCACTGAACTTATTATAGGACTTCTTTGCTCGGCTCAAAGCTTTAAATAACTCCACTGGGAGCTACTTGCAGAATATAGTGAGACAAGAGGGCCCCCTTTGGATGAAAATCAGTGCAATGTTGCTAGGGTTTGGTTTTGTTTTTTGGTTTTTTATTGTTAGTAAGTGATAGCACAGGATCTTGACAGGAAGACAGTTCCTACACAGATTTCAAAGCAAAAGGTTTCTACAGTCCTGAAAACACACAGGTTATTTTACTCACAAACAAAGGACACTAAGAAGCACAGAAACTGTTCATATTCTTACAATTAGCTTAATATGTATTATGCCCATCTGTTCTTATATTAAGTTATTGTACATTAGTTATATTTAATATACAGGTAGGCTTTAAAAGATCTTAAAATATGCATTTGGGGTTGTAAAAGTGATCATATTTGTTGATATTATGTTTTATTTTAATCTTGCCCAAACTGTCTTTTCCTAAACATTTCTGCAGCAACACACTTTAATATAACATTTGATGTATATATTTTGTGCTGGTATTACAGTTCTAAAAAAACTTTCACTAGGAGACAAAGCAATCTGTTCAAATGAGTGAGGTATGAAAAATAATGACAGAAATTTTGCGGACTCAGTCACTCCATTTAGGACTATCCCCAAAGAGTTATTGGGCATAGATTTGCCCAGAAACGAGTTTTTATCTTGGATCATGTTAGTAGAAAATCTGAAACAGTTGGAAAATAGGGAGGAAGAGAGACTCTTTACTCACCTGTGGGAATCTCCTTTACTAACTAAGGCTTGTCCCTTCTGCAAGGCATTGGCTGTGCAGTCTTTAATTTCTTCCTGTAGTTCCTCATGCTTTGTTGCCAAGACTGGCAAACTTAAACCCTCTAAGTTAAGGAGCTTAAGGTAAGCTTCAATACCTTCAAGAACATCAAGTGCCTGCCAAATGAAACACATTTTTTCAATATTTCTATTTACAAAATGCATTTTTATATAAACCAAATATATTAAATATATTAATATTTATTTTTTTCTCAAAATGAGCATCAATCATTTAATTCAGGGTCTGATTCTGATCTCATTTAGATTACACATAGGAAAAACAAGTATAACCCTGCAGTCCTCATTTGCAGTCCCGTATCCTTCCTACTCTGCTATGGTTTCACATGCTTTGCCAAGTCAACTTAAAATTATATGTGCAAAAGCAACTTCTGGTGTTCACTGCAACCTCTTTTCAAACATTATCATTAATGTGAAACAGTTACATCAGTAATAATTTACATATTCCCCTAGCACTTTAAATCAAAGTACACAGAGTTTTGCAAACGTTAATTAACCTTTGCAAAACTGAGGAGATGTGTAATATTTTATTCCTATTTTAGAGATGAGTGTCTCCTATAATGATCAGTGGCAAAGTTAGGAATAAAAACCGGGATCCAATGCCTTATACTGATGGTACAGTGGAAGATGCAGAAGCTGTTTTGACTGATGAGGGCTGCTATATTAGCTTTTATTCTTTTCCCACTGGAGCTGGTTGGTGGATGCAAATGTATTTTTCTATACTGGCCTTAAAAAGTGAGGAGGAAAAAACACAAACATGAAATATCTATAGCCCAAATGCATATGACAGACTTCAGGTGCTTTGCAGTGCTGTTGTAGCCATGTTGGCCCCAGAAAATTAGAGAGACAAGGTGGGTGAGATAATATCTTTGGCTATGTCTACACTACAAAAAGTTAGGTCGACTTAAAGTCGACCTTATTAGGTCGACTTAACAAAGTGGTTTCCCTGAACGGGGATTTAGGAAGTCGACCTAACTGCATTAGGTCGACCTAATAAAGTGGACTTAAGCGCCCACACTGTGCTTAGGTTGACCTAAGGAGTTGACTTAAGGGTAAGGTCGACCTAACCGGCGGTTCTTATTAAGTTGACCTAACCTTTCATTAAGTCGACTTAAGGAATTTCTTAAGTCGACTTAATGAAAGCCTGGTGTGGACAGGGACTAAGTTAGGTCGACTAAAGCCTACTTAAGTCAACCTAACTTGCCAGTGTAGACATAGCCTTTGGTTGGACCAAATTCTGTTGGTGAAACAGACAACCTTTCAAACCATGTGGCACTCTCCTTCAAGGCCATGTGGCCTTTTAAAATGTGGACTAGTTTATGTTTCCTAGAGATGCTTAGATCTGTTGTGTAACAGAAATCTGTCTACAGAACAGTTGGAAGTTTTGTTCTGAGTATTGTCAGGGATTTACACAACTATTTAACACCTGGGGAACTGAGGCACAGAGCGATTAAAGTCAAACTTTTTAGTTTCCACTAATTTGGAGTGCCCAATGAGACACATAAGGCATTATTTTTTAGAGTACTTATTTTTATAGCACTTCAAGGAATGAAGCTGCTATAACCTAAGGTGTACTGAGCATGTGTAAAGTGTACTTTTTCAGCAGTTTGTAAACTGGCAAAATTGGGGTTGATTTTTTCAGTTAAAAGGGAAATCCTTGACACAAAAACTATATCCCTCCCAAATCTGAGGTCCCTGCTCCAGTTCATGGGTACACTTCAGCTTTTCAAATAGAATAATTTTTAACAATGGCAAAAGAATATACTTCTCCTTAGCATTGTTCTTGAAATGGGTGGAACTGTTTGGATGAAATTAAAAAAAAAAAAAAGTAAAAAAAATCCTGAGGCAAATACCTAGCATGTAAAATTTCAACCCAAACAGGTGATATAAGCAACTGAAAAGAAGTGTCTGGTAACAATAATAAGGGACATTAGTTTAGGGTTCTGGAACCAGGAGTGAAGCCATATTCCCTGGCTTTAAACGAATCCCATTATAAACAGGGTTTACAGTTTGGCTTAATGGTTCTCAACACCCTCACTAAAATTGGTCCAGCATCCCTGGACACTACCAGCCCTGCCTATAAAACATATGCACACACAAACAGAAAAAGAAAAGAAGGAGGAAGAACGAAACATTGTCTCTTATCTCTGTGAAAATTGAGATTCCCAACAACTATTGTTTGCAGAAGCAGAGACCATCATCAAAAGGACAAGTGTTTCACTTTCTTGTATTTTAACTAAAAGAGACAGAATTAGTAGCCTGCTGTAAGGCAGAATCAGAAACCATATCAACTGTGAAAATGTATAACCACATAGAGGAACCATCCAAGAACTGTTTATACTGCTTTTCATTACTAGAGTAGACTCCAGTGCTTAGTTAATCTGCAAACAACATAGATGAGGAGGGAAAATAATCATCTTATACTCCTGTCTGCAAAATGACTATGATGACTAACATAAGCTTAAGGGTACTATCATCAATAATTCATTGCCTATCAGTGCACTTGAGGTAATTAGAAGGAAGACATACATATACATAATACAAAGTAAGGTCCCCATTTTGCTTCAGCACCCACCAGTATAGGCCATAGTGCCTGGGAAGAGTCTCAGTGAAGTAGATGGGACTTTGCAGAGGCACAGGAATCCTTATTAACAGAGTCTGGTGCAAGACTGAGTCCTAAACTGCTAACTGTGTATAATCCTCTCAATATACCAAGAATGGAATAATCCAATCTATGAATGACCTTTACTTAGTTTTAGAAATTCTTGAATCCCAACAATTGTCACAGGTTGCTAGCAGCAGATGTTTCTGAAAGATTCTATAAGCACCTAAGCAGCGTTCAGGCGGGGTTTTCTGGATGTGCTCATTTCCGGAACTTGCTCATTCTGAAAGGTTTATGCACAATAAAAGATTTTTAGGTCTATGCCATTGGAAGTTTTTATTCTGTCTGGTTAGCAGCAATTATTGACAAGGTTATAACTAAATAAGCAAATGAAGTTTCCACCCTGCCTTTTAAGAGGGTATATGCACATACTGTGCATAGTCTAAACTTCCCACCTTCCTAAAGTTAGGCTTTATTAGTAACAACAACAGCAGAGTACTCAAAGCTTGGCTGTTCCTAGGTTTTCCCTGCAGGATCAGTTCTGTCTCCACAGTATACTTCAGTGTCTCTTATAGTCTGGTTGAATCCAATGACATCCATCTGCTATTATGACACCTGTAATTTCCCTGCTCCATCACACAAGGTTCAAGCATCTGACATCAAGCATAACTCAAAACTAAAGAACTGTCATCTTATGATGCACTTTTCTCCATGAAGCAATGCCCAGGATTTACTCTCCCATTCATTTTCTTCTGAGTAACCCTTTCATGAGCCAGTAACCAAACATCATGTTACTACCAAAATATCAGGCCTCTTCATTACTTCCAGCAATTCCTTTTTTCATGGCCCTGGGCAAGTTCCATGCATCTCACAGTCCTGTGCAGCCTAGGAGGGAACACATTTTTTTCCCATCTCCCACAAGAAAATGGAGGGTGGGATACCCCCCCCCCACACACACACACACACTTAGAGCAGCCCATCTGAACTCTACTCCTGAGGGAATTAAAGACAAAGTAGTATTGTCCAGGAGTCCCTAAGGATATAAGTGAGCTGAATGGTTCTACTGCCTGACATAACTCAATTCTAAGTCCTCCTACAATGAAATCAGGACACATCCTGCGCCCCATCAGCTAGATACCATCCCCACCTCTAAGTATACTCTCCTGGAGCACAGGACCTCAGGATCTCTGCACAGTAGCACACATTTCCCTGTAATCAGAGTCTATGGAGGGACAGCATTGTTGACTATACTCCTATTGACCACTGAAACAGAGAATGAGATGGGTCCATATTTTTTCTTTTTGTTAAGAATAGGTGCATGGAAAAATTGATTGCCTAATACAATGCAGATAATGGATACCGCTCTGTCATCATATACTCTTGCAGCATCATTTACTTTGCACAAAAACAGGCTATTCTTACGACAAGCCACACAACCCAGCCTTCTGTTCATTCGCTGTATTTGTTCATTTCAGTGTGAAAGATTAATGTGGAGAAACAATAATAAAACTAGCAAAAATGATAAGAGCTTTACAAGATGTAATTAAAAACTATGTCTACAAAGAACAACATGCGCCTGATTCCTATGAGCATAGATAACTCTCTTGCCTCTAGAGCCATTATTAACATTTTGCACAGCTGAAAAACAAATATGAATAAATCCAAATGTTATACACAAGAAATTCCAAATGTGAGGACCTGTGTATGTCATCACACCCCTAACTTCTCCACTTCAATTGTCACCGTTCATTGAAATACCTGAGGATTCCGATCCACTGTAAGTCATTCATCTTAAAAACAGTATTTTATTTTTTTTAATTCTTTGACCCATCTCAGTTCTTCCCTGATACTGCCCTCGTCTTTCCTATCAGCCTTGAGATCTCTTGACTATAAAAGGGAAGATATTCCCTGGACACATCCTCTGCCTCTCTCTCCTGCCATCTGGCTCTTCACAGTCTTCTTGCTCTCAGGAAAGCTCTAGGGCTTGTTCCAATTGTTTCTCTGTATCTGCTTAGTCACAACTAATTAGAATACTGAAATAGGAACTGGGATTTCATTAACTATGTTTTCATAATAAAGCGAGATGTATGTATATTTATTTATTTTTAATTACAGCCATTAGAGTGTCTGGGAGCGTGTACAATCAATACTAAATCATAACTAGCACCATGCATAAAAAACCAAAAAAGTTAACTAAAATACAGAAATAAACTTCTCATTCAAGCCACCATCCTCAAGTAAAAAGCTGAACCGAGGAGCTAAGTTTCACAACACATCCTGAGGGCTAACAAAACTGGGCTTCATTGAACCATAAAGAGGAGTGAATTTTAGAACCGAGCCTCCTCGAAGAATACCTGGCCTCTATTCCTCTCCCAGATGTCAAATCAGGAGACTCTTAGCTAAAATGACCTACATGATTTTAAATGTTGGGATGATGCACAGGAAGAAAGATGTTCTCCTGAGTAACTAGAACCATACTATGTATAACTTCACATATAATGATATATCTGGTGTGCATTAGAAAACAAAGTGGTAGCCCAAAGTCTATAAAAACAACAAAAGTCCTGTGGCACCTTAAAGAGCAGTTCATGCATCTGACAAAGTGGGTTGCAGACAATGAAAGCTTATGCCCAAAGAAATTTGTTAGTCTTTTAGGTGCCACAGGACTCTCGTTGTTTTTGCTGTACAGACTAACATGGCTACCCCTCTGGACCTTAAAGTCTATAAACTGCATGCGTAAATTGTTCCATGCCAGAAGCACTGATAAAGAAGAGTGTGCTTCTGCAAACATTTGCTTATTTAGTTCAATAGGACTATTCATGTTTATAAAGTTACTCACGTAAGTAAATGTTTTCAGATCTTCCCCTATGAGGGCACCCTCACTATGCCTTACTTGCTCTTTCCTGGACTTCAGAGAGTAGTTCAACAATAAAACCCATTACAGAACTTCAAACCAGAGATGACCAAAGCACAGATAACTGGGGCAAGATACACATGTATAGGAAAAGACAGCAAGACGCACACATGGAGTAATGTTCACCTACTGCCACTTCCTACACTTGCCTCTTCCTTGGCATGAGGGAGATCCTGGAGCATATCTATCTCAAGTGTGTCAGGTTGCAGCCCTTTTTCTAGCTCCTCTAGAACCTTCTCCTAAGATTCTGGCTGCACTTCTCCCACACATCCTGATATATGGACACCCTGTTCATGGACCCATTAAGTTGCAAGACCTCCTTGTCAAACTCCTCCTGGTGCTGGCCAAGGTGGCCATCTATAAAACTAGGAGAAGGACAATGGACGGGGAGGTGCTCGATGACTGTGGGGCCTGTTTCCATTCCTCCCTTGCTTCATGTATCTCATCAGAGTTCCTCTGGACTGTGTCTGCTGGCTCCCTACGCACCTTCAAGGAGCAATGGGAGCTGTCCGAGGTTCTCTGCTCAGTGTCCCCTTTTGGATCCCTCATTTTGAACCTTTAACCTCACACCTGTCCCTGTTTTTCATTTGTTGTATCCCCTAATTATTGGAGACCCAGACTCAGCAGCATCTGCTCTTAGGCTGGGGGAGGAGCCTTCAGCCACAAGCCCTCCCACTTCCCAAAACTCAATAGGTGCTGCTACTTCTGGGGAACCTGGGAATAGCCAAGAATCCAAAAGAACCCTGAAGGTTCCAAACATGTTAAAATATTATTATTCAGTAATATTAATATATAGCACAACTTAAGTGCCCCAAAGGTAGCTTCAAATGTATCAATCTTGTTGTTGTTTTTTAATTTAGAAATTTATGAGGTCTGGAGTACCTTATTCTAATGAACTCACTAGAGAAGGAAGACTGTGAGGAAATATATAGTATCAGAGAGGAATATTCTTTTTCATTTAGGTTAGTTTGTTCCTTTATCCAACTTACATCAAATATAAATTGAAAGCTCTTCAGGGAAGGGACCATGTTTTTGCTTGTGTTTGTGATGCACCTAGCACAGCCAAAAAATACAAAATAATAGCTCAAGCCAATCCAGGTTCAAATTTGGCCACATATGGCCACAAAGACCAAGGGTTTTGATGGGTATGAATATTTTCTGAACTAAGGTCTGCTCCTATAATCACTTGTGCAAATAGCCTTTACTCGTGTGAATAATCCCATTGGCTTCAATGAGAATGCTCATGAGCAAGGATTAGATGCATGAGTAAGAGTTTGCAGAATAAGAGTTGTTTTCAATGAAGTCATTGGGACTCTTACCATTTACTTAAGTGGGAGCAGGATCAGATCCACTGTGAGCAAGAAAAGGTCTAGTAATTTTGGAGACTATTAATAATTTTAATTTTAATTCAATTCTACATACATATGGGGTTATAGGTTAAACAGCTGTGATAGTAGCCCCATCTGGTGTTCAAAATATAAATTACCATAAACTAAAGTCCTTTTTCAGTTCACTGTGCATGTACTTTTTTTAACAAGGTGGATATAAATGTTTCAAGCTATGTCTACACTGGCAAGTTAGTTCAAATTAAGGAGGCTTAATTCGAACTAACTAAAGCCATGGCTACACTAGGCTTTAGTTAGTTCAAATTAAGGGCTTCCTTAATTTGAACTAATAAGTTCGAATAGAGTATTCGAACTAAAGGGTTAATTCGAACTAACTAGTTCGAATTAACCAATGTGGCCATGTTAATTCGAACTAATTTCTTAGTTCGAACTAACTGGCCATTGAAATGAATGGGAATCGCTAATTCGAACTAAGCAAGTGCCATGAATGGCACTTGCTTAGTTCGAACTAAGTTTTCCTAGTTCGAATTAATCTAATTCGAACTAACTAAAATTAGTTTGAATTAGTTAGTTTGAACTAACTAATTCAAACTAATTTTAGCAAGTGTAGACATAGCCACAGGAAACTACCATCTTCTAAGGCTTCTGTGAACTATTTGTTAAAAACGAAATGAAACAAAATATGTTATCAAAAGAGTGTGTCTGTACATTTGCATGCGCGCACACACACACTTATTTAAATAGTGCCTTTTAATCAAGGTTTAGCAAGAAAACTACAGGTAGGGATGGATGAAGACTCAGTGCCCAAGTGAAAAAGTGTTCATTTCTCCATCTGTAAAATGGGGGCACAGAAAGAGATTTCACCTCTTCAAAGTGGCACCAAAAATTGCCAGGGATGGAGAATCCAACACAATTTGTGGTAAATCATTCCAACAGCTAATGAACTCTCTGTTAAAAATTTGCATCTCATTTTCCAGTCTGATTTTGTCTAGCTTCTGCTTTCAGTCACCAGATCATGTTATATATTTGTCTGTAAGATTGAAGAGCCCTCTAATATCAAATTTCAGTTCCCGGTGCACATACTTATAGCCTCTGATCAAGTAACTCATTAATCTTCTCTTCGTTAAAATAAACAGACTACGCTCTTTAAGCCCAGGGCTGGTCTAAGGGATGGGTGATTAAGGCAGTACCCCTAGATGTAAAATCAGTCTCTGAGAGGGTGCAACATTGCTCAGCTGGTTTTTATATATTTATTTATCTATTTTATTTGTGTGCTCAGCCAGTGCTTTTTTCTATTAAAAAAAAAAAGGTGCCGGTACTCCGGCAGGAGCAGTGCAGGGGGCGGGGCAGATGTGATGCCCCTCTGCCACTGCTGCCCCCTTGGGGCCTCTCCAACCCTCCTCCCCCGGCTGGCGCCCTGACCCCCCCGCCTTCCCTGCTCCTCTTGGCCCACCCACCCCCTCCCTGTCCGCCGGTTCCCCAACCCCCCCGGTCTCCTGCCTGCTCCTCTCGGCCCCCTGCCTGTTCCCCGACCCCGCAGGCCCTCTCCCCATTCCTCTCTGGCCCCTCCCTCCCTGCCCGCCGGTTCCCCAACCCCCTGGCCCCTCCCAGCTCCTCTCAGCCCCCCTAACCCCTTCCCCCCTCCTCTCGGCCCCCACTGCCCCTTCCCTGCTCCTCTCTCCCCCCGGCCCCTCCCCGCCCGCCAGTTCCCTAATCCCCGAGACCCCTCCCCACTCCTCTCACCCCCCTGACACCTCCCCGCCTGCCGGTTCCCTGGGCCTCTTCCCCACCCCCCTGCCACTCCCTGACCCTTCCGGCCCCCTCCTTGCTCCTTTCCCCTGCTGACGCCAGCCCCCAGCTGAACAGCAGGGCTGACCCAGGAAAAATAGGTGCCGGTACCCCATACCGGAGCGTACTGGCTCAAAAAAAGCCCTGTGCTCAGACATTCTGCAGGGCAGCCTTCTTTTTTCCTCCATTGGTTAATGTGTGTGCAATTGTGTGGTTAATGTGGCTGGTAAAACATTTAGGGCCAACCAAGCTTAAGCCTTTTATTAGAAGATATGTTTTCTAATCCATTAATCATTATCATAACTCTTCTCTGAACCCTCTCCAATTTATCAACATCCTTCTTGAATACACCAGAAGTAGATGCAGTGTCCAGCAGTAGTCACATTGGTGCCAAATACAGAGTGATATAACCTCCCTACTCCCACTTGTTATTCCTCAGTTTATTCATCCAAAGATCACTTCAGCCTTTTTGGCCATCGCATTGGTTCATATTCAATAGATTATCCATCATGTCCCCCAAAGTCTTTTTCAGAGTCAAGGTCTAGAGATTAGACCCTCTCTGTGCTTCAGTTCTCCTCTATAAAAAGGAGGTAATAATACTTTCCTATCTCAAGACTGTTGTGCGGATAAATACATTAAAAACTCTGAAGTGCTTTGAGAACCACTGATGAAATGTATTATATAAGAACCTGGTGGTCCTGATTCCCAGGATGGATTCCCCTATCATTTAAGTATGGTTAGCATTCATTATTCCTAAAATATGTGACTTTATATTTGGCTATAATAAAACATATATTTGTCTGCTTGCACCCAGCTTAGCACGCAACCAGGGCTGTCCCTGGGGGGGGGGGGCACGAATGGGGCAATTGCCCCGGGCCCTGCGGTTACGTGGACCCCACAGCCCCTCCTCCCACGGCTATGCCCGGCCCCTGGGCTGGCCCTCTCTGCCCCCAGGGTGGAGCAGGCAGGCCCAGGGGTGGAGCATGTGGGGCCCGGCCTCTAGGCTGGCCTGCCCCCACACGGCTGGCTCCCCCCCGCAGGAGGCCGGGGCCACTGGCTCCCCCCCTACGGGGCCGGGACCAGAGCTGGCTTCTCCCTCCTCACTCCCCTCCCCACCCCCACACATAGGCGACCTCAGCTGCCAGGGCTGGAGCCGACTCCCAGCACCGGCAGCCTCGGTCTCCCACCCCAAGGTCAGCTCCCTGGGGGGGCGGAGCGGGCCAGTCAGCCTGCCACTCTCCCCTCCAGCATGGGGGGAAGGGCCCCGCTTTGGCCAATTGGCCCTGGGCCCCGCTCCCCCCACGGGACGGCCCTGCAAGCAACCCAGATCACTCTGTATCCATGACCAGTCCTCTTTATTATTTACCACTCTCCCAATCTTTGTCTCATCTTGCTAACTTTATCAGTAGCGATTCAATGTTTTCTTCCAGGTTACTGATAAAAATATTAAATAGAGGAGAGCCAAAGACTGATCTGTATGGAACATATCCTTTCAATGATGATTCCCCACTTACATTTACATTTTAAGACTTATCAGTTGGGCAGTTTTAATCAATTTAATGTGTGCCTTTCTGGTGTTTTATTATTCTAGTTTCTTAATAAAATGTGGTACTAAGTCAAATACCCTACAAATATTCAAGTATATTACATCAACACTATTACCTTTATCAACCATAACTCATTAAAAAAAAATCAAGCCAGTTTGTCAAGATCTATTTTCTATAAACCCATGATGATTGGTACTAATTATATTTTCCTCCTTTAATTCTTTATTAATTGAGTGCCATGTCAGCTGTTCCATTATTTTGTCCATTAATTTGCACAATCCCTTGCATATCAGCCTTCAAGAGCAAAATAGCAATCATATGATCAGATTATAATTATAGACTTGGCCTCTAACTAACCTTGTTAGCAGCATGAAAGAAGTCATTGGTCTCTTGTAACAAAGTTTTCCTTTCCTCCATACGATGGCACAATTCTTCTTGCAACAGATTTATTTTCTGATTTGAAAGCTTCAGATGTTCCTTTTCTGCATAGTCCTCTGAAAACAGAATCTTGAGTGCCTCTGTTTTTAATTGTTCCACAGTGGAATTCCATTCCTAAAAGAAAGAGTGCTGATTTAATTAACTCCCTGTATCTAAAATGATCTGAAGGAAATTGTTGCATAGTAACATATTAAAGTTATTGGCAAATACAATCATTTAATTTTATATGAGTGAAGCTTATAGCCAACTAAAGCAGAATTTCTCTCATACGGTTTTCTCAGCAAAATGACTGCTTTAATGAGTAAGAGTCTACTGACAAAATTGCCAGAGGATAGTCCCACAAGCAAAAGAAGCATGGACTACTGCACACAAACTGGGTGAATTGGTCTGGATAAAATAAAAAGCAGCCCCAACCACATAAGAGCCTGGCATCTTTTTTCAAGTTTTGACAACAAACACTACTCACTAATCCCTGCTCAGGGCCAGTTCAGCCCACACTGCCATTGTAGGCAGCCTCCAGCTCTTGTGGGCCTCATCCCTCCAAAGACAAATTGAAATATTGTTATGATGCTTCTGCTCATGTTTCAGTGCCACATGGCAGGATGAATATTAATTGTTTTTGCTGAGAGCCCTGTGATGAATGATAATATGTATCAGGATGCAGCCTCTTTATTGTGGGCTTCAAAGGGACACATCACAGATTCCTCTCCAATATCTTCCATCAACTATTGTCCCACACTTCCTCCACAAACACAAATGCCAGTTTTAGTCATCAAACATAAAACGAAGGCAAAACCTCAAAACAAAGAAGGTCCGCCACTATCATGGGTTATAGGTCCCAGAGGCTTTTCCCTTGGCTTTCTCAGGGCTGAAAAGACAACACAACCTTCCTTTTAACCCCCTAACTTCAGAGCCCACTGCAGGAGCTTATCTCTTTCCTGCCACTCCTCAATGAACTGGTCCATTGCTGGATTTTATAATCACTTTGAGCCCTTCTCCAGATCAATCTGATAAGTAAACAAGGCTGGCAGACCATCAGCAGGGCAGACCATCCTGCTATAAGCACTTTTAATCCATCCATCTCAAAACACTTTGGAGAATGGAGTAAGCACTATCCCCATTTCACAGATAGGAAATCTTATTCTGAGGCACAGAGGTATTCAATAATTTGCCCAAAGGTGCACAGCAAGTCCATAGCAGAATCAGGAAGAGATGTTTATTGACTTTTTCATAGCACTCATTATTATAATATCAGAGCTCTAGAATTGGTTTCAGACTAAATATTTTTTCACTGGAGAATGCAAATTTATCAAAACTGAAACTGATGCAAATATGTATGTGGAAAGTGCCTACACAAGATGTTCCACTGACTGAATTATAGTGAACAGCCACATCCACTATAGCTAAAGTCTAAACCAGCTTTCTACTTAAAGCTTGACTCTGCTAAGTGCTATCAAATCTACAAAGTTACTCGAATTGCCTTGAAATTTAAATCTGTTTCAAAACCATTTAGGTAAACCAGTGCAAACCCATATTGGCACTCTTACATCTATTTAAAACAGGTTAGATTGGCCTAGCTTGTGTCTAGAAGGTTAGGGATGTATACTATACAACAGACTTAAAGCATTATAAAAACACCCCCACAGGGCTTAAACTAGTACAACTTTCTCATCCTTTGCTTAAATTTTTCTGCCTATGGTAAATTCTCTCATTTCCATTTTCATCCTTACTGACATTTTAAATTTAAAAAGGGGTATTTTGGTTTTCATATGCACTGTAAATTGAAAGCAATATCTTACTTTAAAAAGGTAAAGGAAAATTTTTTTCCTCCAATCTTGATTTCAACACTTTCAATTTTCTGTTTCAATAGTACTGTTTTGCATTTTTAAATAGGCAATCTAGAAAAAAATTACAATAATATAACTATATATTTAATCTACTATTGTTTTCGCCAACATTTGACATTAGAAACCTACTGTGTTATTCAAAACAAAATCAATATCTATTATTATGCTGCAAACTCTTCCGACCAAATTAGAATCTTTCCATTACTATTTCTGCTAATGAATTAAATAAATTTTTAAATAAGAAATGAAAGAGTTTTACCATTGCAGTTCCTTGCACTACAAGCCATTGAAAAGAAAAGAAAGAAAAGAAAAGAAAAGAAAAGAAAAGAAAAAAAGTTTGTGTGGACCGACAAATATTTCAAAGTGACATATGATGAAGAAAAAACAGGTTTTTCATAAAAATGTTCTGATGCATACATATGGCACAATAAGAATGGCATGTGGCTCTGTTTTTTCTAAAGGTTCTCCAAAAATGCTGAAAATTTGGCTCCCTTTCTAATTTGTAATTTATTTTTTAGTGAAATATATGCTGGTGGAAGATGCTTGTACTGATAGGGTGGAGGACTGAAATAATCTGATTACTTGATGAACAGTTATAGTTAGTATAAGCAGCCCTAGGGAAAGTTTCTTCACGTTATCCCTCTATACTGCCTTAATCTTGCCCTTGAGGTACCATCAGTAGAGATGGAGAGTTTAGTCTACATACCTCCATTCATTCCTTGACCTCTTTTCTGAAGCTGTCCATTGCTGTGACAATGGTTTTGTGATAGAGATGAGCAGCTTATTTCACAAAGGCCATCAAATGGTAACTTCCACCCATTACTGATTTGGGCTGGATTTGGACCAGCAACCAAATGAAAAGCTCTTTTCAAGCCCCTGAAATATCCAGTCCCTTTCTTACATGTTTATAGAATGTCAAACCTACTTAAGATGGATCAGTGTTGAGAAGTGAAAGGTAATTCACTCTGAAAGGACTAGTCCCAACTACTCATATACGTTACTGGATTCTAAATAGACTGGAACAATTTAGGAAACATGACTGTGGACTATTCAATAATGCTCAGTATGCAGCTGCAGCCTAAAAAGCAAACAAAATGTTCAGAGGCATAAATAAAGTGTGGAAAATATTGATGAAATTATTATAACATCATTGTATGCTCTTCTCTTTGAATATTATATTTTCTTCTGTTTACCCTACCTCAATAAAAGCAAAACGGAGGGGGTGCAGAAATGGTTAACACTGAAAATGGAGGTGGGGAATCCAGATGAAGAGAGAATGAAAAGATTGGGACAATTTTGTTTACAGAAGAGATTAATAAGAGGAGACATAACAGATGCACACGAAATAATCCTTGGTATAGAGGAAGCAAATTGGGTGCATCTTTTTATACTTTCTCACAAAGCAAGAATACAGTAACATTTGATGACGAAGAAAATATTTTTATTTGGACAACTAGGTTTGTGATTCTTACTGCCACACAAGATTATTGAGATCTAGAGTTTGGCAGGATTCAAAAACATATATCAAACTTAAATGGATACAGAGCTACAAGGGATTGGGGGGGAAAAAAACATTTGTAAGAGATTTGCACTCTCATGTTTAACTAGCCTCTAATTGAAGAGATTAGGAAGAAATTTCCCTTTGGATAGGCTATCCCCTTACTACCCACTTCAGGGTTTCTTGTACCTTCCTCTGAAGCAGAAGTAATGGTCCCAGAAACATTTGCTTGATCCAGTATATCAATTCCTATATTAACCAAAGTCCAGATGATACCTCTACATGAAAAAACCATGGGGAACAAGAGAATCTGTAAAAAGAAACTTTCAGAAAGTGGGGTGAGTGTCATTGCCCCCTTCCTCTGTAGAAGAATCAGAAAGCTCAGCCCTAAGAACCTGTGGATCTCAGAAAATCTACTGAAGACATGTGTTTTCTGTATAGAGGCTTTGTATCTAGGCACAGAATCTGGAGGCCACCTTCTCATAGAACACCCCCTCCACAACTTGGAGCGGATTCATGGAAAAGGTCGTCTAACCATGGGTTGTATTCATTTTCCAGCAAAATGGCTGCTATTTTCTGAAGTGGGGAAGAAGATAATGCACATTCTTTAGAGCTGATTGAAAATTCTCCAACAGAACATTTTGCTGTTGGAAAATGAGAGCTTGCAGAAAGTAAAATGTTTCACAGAAACATGTTGATTTTTGACAAATTCATTTAGAACAAAAGCCCCACAAAAACATTCGACAGCATCAAAACCTTCTGTTCAGACATTTTCACAATGGCACATTTTGATTTTTTGGTTCCAAAATTGGAATTAAGTATTTTTGAACAACCCTAAATAATCCCTCCCCTCCCCTCCCCCCGAATTGCATTTTGCAGGAAAAAATGAAATTTTTGTTTTGTTCTGAAACAGAAAAAAAACCCCATCAAACTCAGGGAAGTCCCACTTAACAGAAAATCTGATTCCCCCTTGCTGAAATATACATGTACCCTCTAGCCAGGTCTCCTTACCTTTGCAAATTTGACCCCGCAGAAGGAGCTATGAGGCATAGCATGACCTAAGAGCTGCCCTTACATCCATACAAGGACACTCAGAGCACATGAGGACCACACACAAGTATATAAGGTCCAAACTGAGCTCATTATTTTTAAATACACCCATTCTGTACTCTGAAAAAATATAGCTGTTTCCTGTTCCAGCGGGGTAGTCATGTTAGTCTACATATAGCAAAAGCAACGATGCACCATCTGTCAAAATGGGTTTCAGCCCACAAAAGCTTATGCCTGAAGAAATTTGTTAGTCTTTAAGATGCCACAGGACTTTAGCTGTTTTCTGATTACTTATGTCCCTTTTCAATTTGCATGTGCCACTAGGGAATTGCTTAAAATTGCACATTCCCCCCACCATTCCCAGAAATACTAAGAAATACCATGGAAATGGCGCAAGTCTTCTGACCCTGGAAGTGGACCTTTTTATGTCCCCTATGATTCATGCAGCCAAAGAAAGAATTGCTATCTGGGGACAAAAGATGACAATATGTTCCAAGTGCCTGTGATTGATATAAAATTGTATTGCAAAATCTGTTACTTGTTTTAAAAGCAAAGCTTTGTACAGGAAGCAATAACTGTTAATATGTACCGTATATTTTACCAGTTGAGGGAACACAAATATATTCTTTAAAATAAGACCTCTCTTTCATAAAATCATGCCTTTGTCTCTCTAACTTCTGCTCAGCAAAAATGAGGATTTCAAGATTGACTACATTCTAATGTACTTCATACATTTCCTTTTTTTTACTGAAAGTAATTGTTTTTGTTTTACAAAACAGAAGGCACAGTCCCTGGGCAGACAGAGGGCACAGTCTCTTATACACAGTGCATTTAGTGTGTCTACTCATATGAATAAATGCTGCAGGATTGGATCCACAGGGCCCAATCCTGTGAGATACTCAATTCCATCAACTCCCGCCAACTGGGAGTTGCAGGCACTGACTACATTTTATGACAAGGCCTTGTCACTTATATTTCAAGATTCAGCTATTGAAATAGATAGTATGAATTAATTTAGAAAAAAAAAAACAATGAAAAACATTCCTATGAAAGTAGGATCTGTTAACAGAGCCTGCCATTAATGCCAGTGGCATTAATACAGGTGACGTGCCAAGAAAGTTCAATAACAGATGTATTTGCTCATTTTGTAATGGAAGAAATAGTCAGTTTTAAAATAAAAATAAAATGTTATTTTTCATGAATAACTTACATTTTCCTAATGCAATAGCATGAAATCCATTTAGGATGTACTCAGATATGATCAACTCTACATAGGAAGAGGTAGAATGAATGTTCTAAATTGTTTCCATGAATTGTGATGAGTCAGTTACAACTCCAGATGGTGAGCCTCTGATTGCAAGGAAATGACTCCACTTACAGTGAAATGACTGCACTGTAGCTAGCTCCCACTATAATAACAACTATAAATTTGCCTTCATTGTAACTTGCCCAATATTCAACTTCTAGATGATTTTCAGGCAAAGATGGATTTATTTGACAAACCACATTAAATATGTGCCTCTTTTACACCTAACATGATTTATGCTTTTATCTTTCAGTCAAACTGAAAACAGCAATTATTAAAAGTTTTAAAACAATTCTATGAACACTACATTCCTGGATACTTTTTGAAGACATTAAATATAGCTAGATCCATTTGATATTCTATATGATCTTGTG
The DNA here is from genome assembly GCA_007922175.1 of Pelusios castaneus. NCBI lineage: Eukaryota > Metazoa > Chordata > Testudines > Pelomedusidae > Pelusios > Pelusios castaneus. The sequence continues at coordinate 15,860,191 of ML685793.1, forward strand.
ATGTTGGCAGATCAGATGCCAGCTCATGCCAAGGTCCACATGTCTCAACTGAACACTGACAAATATATAGCTGGAAATCAATCTGGCTGTGTTAATATTGTTAAAATTTGTATTAGAATTACAGGAATGTGTTTAGTGCTTGTACTTTACTGAATGTTTGAGAGTTGTGGCATACATTTATTTCACTTATAACAACATCTGTATTCTAAATTGTAAAGTAATATTTGAGCCTTATATTGTGAGCCTCTGTGACTATGTAAATCACCAGACAGAAAAGAGACATTACTTAATGTAAAGGGAGGATCTTAACAGAAGGTGTTGTGCCCTTCCCAAAAGGAAAGGTCCATTCATACCAGATGGACTATTATGGCATTCTGCAGCTGGATTTTCTCTAGGTATAGTCAACAAGAGGATAAAAGACTTTTGTTGTTCTGCCTTTCTCCCTGGGAAGATTCATCATCCGATATGCTCCTCCTATCAGCTGAGCTTACAGCTCAGAGCACATGACAGGAGGGGAATAAAACCCCTTAAAATAAGGAACTGATTATCCTATGAGGCTTGCACTCCAAGAACGCAAAACGTTTCTAGGTAAAAGCAAGAGATCCCCATCATCTTAGCCTGGGTTAGCCTTAAAGGACACATAGAGCTTGCTGATTATAGAAGGCTCCACTACCTTTTGAAACTTAAGCTTGTGATTCATTTATGTACCTTTGTTTACCTGCTTTATCCTTGTAAATAATTTTTGTTTCCTTTTCCTATGTAATAAATCTTTATAAAGTTCATAGGATTGGCTAAAAGTGTTGTCTTTGGTGTAAGATTTAAGGTACAAATGACCTGGGATTGGTCAGTTGGGACTCAGAATAACCTGAAGGTTGGTGTGATTCTCAGTGTGAGGGCCCATCAGTCACAAAGGTAAATTCACCTGGGTGGTGAGACAGAGCAGAGTACCCAAGGCGACTGTCTTTGATTCCATGTTAAGATTGTTATAATGCCTGAGGAGTTTACACTTGATAACTGGTTGACAAAATTTAAGTATAAAACTCACAACCAATTTGGGGGTTATGCCCTTGTTCCTAACAGTCTTCCCTGAGGTTGGTACTCATGGTCTTGAATCACTGCAGGCAGCATTACAGATCTGCACTGAATATGCTGAATTTTCTTTACAGTCTCTACAATTAATTGCTGAAACTTTTATATACCCCTTTTAGTATGCAATTCTATAGGGTTTCTCTTTATAAGGAAAGATTTGTATGGATAAAAAAATCTATCCTTCATTATCAAGGGCATGGAAACTCAACAGAGAAAACCCTTGTCAGTTCTGTCTGTTCTTCTGCCCTCTAAGCATTAACTCCGTAGCTGTCTGTCACTTGGCAATAAAATATTTCTGTTACTTGTCTACACCATAAAGAACACAATGCCTGCCATCATCTTGACTTTTCAATTTGACAGAGATACATGACTATCTCTGACCCATTAAAGACACATGGTACTGTATATAGCTGTGCTTGATGTGTCTCCACAGGTCATGCCATTATTGGTATTTTTTTCTTTCACAGTAGTAGCCTTTTAAACTGTAGCTTTCACTCTTCCATTTGGCAAGGAAATTGAGCTCCTTCTAGATCCCTTGATTGATTTTGTTCTTTTAAGAGGCTTAGAACTGATAGACAAGAAAGTGAAATTATGTTATTTTTAAAATAAAAGCTTCAAACTTCCTTCACAAAATGCTGTGGATTTTCATAAACTTAGCAAGTAATTGCCTGAAGTAAGTAGACAGACCTATTACTTCAGCTGAAAGAAAACATAAAACTTGTTATTACTAAACAAATACTGAGCGGCAAATGAGCTGTTTTGACTTAAACTTTGTCTTCTTACAATCTAAAAGCTGGTAAAATATGTAAAACCCCAAGCCACGTGGTTCCTGGAACAATCTGACATGAGAATGAGAAATCTTTACAAAAATTGAATGTGACATATGTTTGTGATCCGTAGATTATTATAGGTAATAGTTAAAACTCAGACTTAATATATATTTGTCAGGCTATGTGGTGATGAGGTTCCTTCTTAGTACCTGCAGAATAAACAGAGACAAATTTTCAAATTAGCGAGTACTTTTCTAAAGCCTAATTTGTGCCTAAAATTTCTTTCTGTAACTTTACATCTGTAATTGAAGTCTGGCACCAAATTGAATAACTGAGTCTGCAACTGCCATGTTACAGGTGTAAGTCAGACTGGGGCACTGATATTTGTATGTGCACCCACAACAGACTTCGGAAATGAAAAGCTTTGTGTCCAATTTACTGTGTAAGGAAGGTTGAGACAGTCTGACTGACAATTTAGGCCTCAATGCTTCCTTTTAAACCTCAAAACATAGAGATTATTTCTCAGCTGGAACATCTGTTCTAGCTACACAGACTTCAATGAAGCTACATGGATTTAAACAGCTGAAGATCTGGCCTGCATGGATTTGTTTATGTCAGCAATGTTTGGCATTCACTCATGCAGAACTGGGGTATATTACCACAGTAACAAGCTTGAGTCAGACTAAGTGACAAATTTTATGCCAGTAAAGTGGGGGAGTATTATTGATACATTATCAGTGAATTTTAGTACTTGAGAAAGGTGCCTTCTTGGTGTAGACACCCGTGCTCCTTTATGAATCGACACCCATGCTCCTTTGTGAATAAACCCACATCCAATACAGAAGTTTTTTTGCAGCTCAGGCAGCTGGGGTGAAGTTAGCTATGCACCAGTCTGCTACAGTGCCATATAGAAACTATAGTAACCCTAAGTCATTTATTTTTCTACAGATCAGGACTACCATAGGCTGCACCTATACAAGCTGTGATGGAGTTGGAGCTCTTCTATAATAATTTGTTACTACAGCACGGAGAAATTTTTTATCAAAATTTTTTGTTTGGAGAAAAATGCTGATCTGGTGAAGCCAATATGTTTTTCAAATTTTTGTCAGTTTCACCTAATTGTTCATGTAGTACCTTGCAAAAATATATATTAAAAACTGAAACATTTTGTTTTCAACTTTGAAAAGAAACATTTTGATTTTTCAGTTTGAAACAAAATGTTCTATTTCAGGGTAAGCAAATTGCTTTGTTCTACCCAAAATAATTTGCCAAAAACTTAGAAAAATTTTATTTTCAGTTTGACCCAAAATGATTCTGGCCCCCCCCCCCCCCAATCACAATTTTTCAGAATTGCCAGCAATAAATAAATAAACTCACACACCTCTCTTTATGTATAGTGTCTGTTGACCTGGTTATTGAGGTATTTACTGAGTGACGTAGTTTGATCAGGGGACATGGGGAAAAAAAACAAACAAGAAGAGAAAAAATGGCTCAAGATAAGCAACTTTTCCACACTTGAAAGTTGTTAAGAGATAATGCCAGGAAGAAGTCCAGAAACACAGGATTCAAAGAAACTCAGTCAGGTTTAAAAAAAGAACAGTCTCTCAAGAGAGGAGGGTCAGTTATTCAGAGGAACCAAGCTAAGATAGCTCTTCTGGGGTGTCTGAAGAAGATAGTGTTGTCCAGTTTACCAAAAGGGGATGGAAAGACTTCAGACTTCATAGATATGCATGTCGACTGCTGCTTTCAAACCCTTTCCCTCTAAAGGCTTTGCTCTCAATGTTAAAAAAACAATACTTCAGTTTCAAGAAGAGTGTTTGGTCACCATATGCACCACCAGCCACAAGCACCCAAAGAGAAGAACTGTGGGTGACAAACCAAGTTCAGCAAGACCAGTTGACACATAGGATCCTGTAGCCCAAGGTCTGGTCTAAGAGTGAGAGAACTGCAGAACTCCACCCCAGATAGATAATGGCATGGGGGTTGACCCATGATGGAGTGTACTCAGAGAGACACAAAAGAGGACAGAGGTTCAGTAAGCCCTATAACTGTGAGCCAAGCTTTCTCGCATAGTTTCATCAAAGTACACTTTGGGAGAAGCGATTCATAGTTTCAAGATCTTTGATTCTCCTATGAATATGAACAAGTGTGACAATTAATGCCAGTTGTGATGTTAAGATAGAGACATTTGTTCGCAGAGAATCAGACTGACACCACAAAATTAATTTCGCATAGTAAACAAAATAGCTATAAAATGGTTATAGCTTGGACAGTCTAGATTTAAATCCAGACCATAGAAGTGAAATGTTTCGCATCTTGTTACTAATCCCAAGAAAAATTAATCTTGATTCTTTCATGTACTGCTTATTCTGAAAGGAGTGGGGGAAAACATAAACATTAATCAAATGTGTTTCTTATCTTTATTTCTACAGTTATTTGGCAACAGAATGGAGCTAACAGTTCAGTTCTTTATGATGGCACTGAACAGTTCAAATGGACAGAGATGTCTGAAAGAAACCAGTGCACCAATATTAGAGATGGCTCCTCAGAAATGGGGTTTCCTAAACATGAATTCAACCAAAAATAGAGTCTCTTTCTTTGTCATGTCATAGGCTATGTCTACACTGGGGAATTTAGATCAACTTAAATAAGTCTACTTTAAGTCGACCTTATTATGTCGACTTAGAGAGTCCACACAGGACTCCTAAGTTGACTTAAAGTGGGCCTTACAAACTCGACTTAGAGAGTCTATACTAGACTCTCTAAGTCAACTAGTTCGGGGCTGGCTCTCCCTGGGGCAGCAAGCCCCTGAGCGGTCCAGGGGAGAAGCGAGCGTGGAGCTCCCTTCTGCCCCGGACCACTGGGCTCCCTTCTGCTCAGGACTTCTCAGGTCCCAGGCAGAAGGGCACCCTTCTAGTCGGGACCGCTCGGGTCCCGGGGAGAACTTCCCTGGGACCCAAGTGGTCCCGGGCAGGAGGAAGAGCGGGAGACCCGCACTCCAGCTGCCAGTTGCTCAGCAGC
>ML685793.1:15865470-15912014 GCA_007922175.1 Pelusios castaneus
GGACCGCGGGGCTTCCTTCTCACCGGGACCTGAGTGGTCCCGGTGAGAAGGGAGCCCAGCGGTCTCGGCGAGAAGGGAGCCCCACGGTCCCTTCTTGCCAGGACCTGAGTGGTCCCAGCGAGAAGGAAGCTCCCTTCCCCCATGCCCTAAGTCGGCTAAGTCGACTTAGGGCGTCCACACAGCTTAAGTTGACTTAAGCTTCAAAGTTGACTTCATACGAGGTTTTATAAAGTCGACTTTGAATTTCCTTGAGTCGACTTAAGCAGCAGCTTAAGTAGACTTAAGGAAATGCCAGTGTGGACGCAGAGTAAATTAAGTCGACTTAAGCATGCTTAAGTCAACTTAATTTACTAGTGTAGACGCACCCATAGTGGTTTTGGGAGACTTAGTTAATTCTTTTCCAGTTTTTAAAAAAAAAGCTAAAGAAAAAGAAAAATCATGATGAAAAGTTTATTTGATTCATCTCTAAAGTTCAACTTCAAGCTTCAATAATTCCTAATTAAACTTTTTAATGAAGGTTTAAATTGCCCAGCTGCCACATATTTTTCTGTGTAAAGGTAATGGAATTTTTATCATATTTTTAAAATCTTTAAAAAAGATTTTAAAGCATGGGTCTCATTGGAGAAGGTGGTACATTAAACTGACCAATGGGAATGCACAGACTAAATGTTTAGCTCATGGCTAGTTCAGCTCGGGCCTTCATGCTTTCAAGACACTTTACTGTATCATGAATATCTTCCAGATGACACCTCAAACAAGTTCATCCTGTTTGTTTTATATGGATAATAAGGGTCCCATTGGTACTTTTTAATAGAAGTGATTTGTTATTGGACAAATCACTCTCCCCCTCCTCCCGCCCACAATAGCAAAATTAGCCAATCACAGATCAGAAAAGAATTGAACATTATTTTCTCACAAACACTGAAAAAATTATTGACAGTCTATCAGTGCAGCCCCCAATCAACCTCAATATCTTCCTTCTCCAGCTGTTTTTTCAAATAATTAACCACTTGAACCACCCAAATCCCTCCCCTCCTCCAATCTTCTCACCCACACAAGCAACACAGTACCAAGTCCTACCAAAACAGTAATAGGAAAATAGCAAATCTCCCAAATGACAATAATGAATCCTCAACAAAGAGGGGGAAAAAATCAGCTGTGCAGAGAGGAGGCAGCTCCAACAATATGAGACAATTATTTCTATATCCTTTTGTAGAAAAAAAACTACCTTTCTTGGAGCTGGGATATTTGTTTGAGAAATTCATTTTTACGTTATCTTAACACTGAAACCAGCAAAAGCCAGATCTTGGTTTGAAAGAGACAGTTCCCTCAGGCAGACAGACAACAGTAGTGGATGCTGAAACTTCTCATGCAGTGCCCTTGAAATATGGACAGTATGCTATGAGCCAGACAAGAGGAGGAAGAAATTTTGGGCCAGGAACCTGAGTGAAATGCCTGGACAACCTATCAGAAAAGCCTGCATGTGGCTGGGGCAGTTCAAACATATGCATCCAGTTCAATTACTAGCACACAATTTTAGGGGAAGATAAAGAAACTGTTTTCAGGAGCAGAGAGGAAATGCAATCCATCAGAATAAGAGAAAGAACACCATTAGGTTTTGCAGCAAGATGTTCCCAGAGGGTCCGAGCACCCAGGTTCACACACAGTGTTCCACCCTCTGCTAGTTGTCATCAGACCAACTTGGTTACCACAGGTTTTGGGCCAGTTCTCCTAAGCCAACAATCACTAAACATTAAACCAGAACCAATTGCAAGAGAGGAGAGCCAGTCTGTCCACATCTAGCCAAAGGAGAACAGAGACAGAGATGTCCTACTATTCTGTTCAAAAGAAGACCACCACCTGCCAGCCTCACCCTTGAGGCCCCCAAGCACCAAAAGAAGGCTGGGGTTGGAGAAATGTAGAGTTTGATCTGTCTGCCTGTCATAGAAATGACACCAGAGAAGTAATCACTGCTTACACTCTACACATAGCGAATTAAAAAAGGCCTCCTGGGTAAGGAAAGTCCTTGTCTGTTATGTGCCCAGAGGAGAAAGCTTAAACTGAGCTGATGGGATGAGTCATGTGCCATGGTCAGGCCTTCCATGGTTGTTTTAATATTAGATAGTTTATTCTAAAAGCTCTAATGGAAAGAGCAGACAGCACACACAAACTGACCCAGGAACTATGAACATACTCGGGGCTTCACACATCCGCGCACGCGCACGCGCACGCACACACCCTTTTTTTTTTTGCAGTTAGTTAGTGAAGTCTGATCATAGAGTGTGTGAGTTTTCTAAACAGAGGGGATTATTTGACAGCAGAAGTTTTTAATTATTTCTATGGGCTTATTTTATTATTGACTTTTCTGTTCTTGATTACCGTCTTTTTCCTTTTACCCCTAAGTCTTACCTGTATTGCTTCTTCTAATTTAACCCTGCATTTTTCCTTTACAAAGCATTTGCTTCTTCTAATAACTGTTTGGTCCTTGATTCCTGTTCAAAATAGTGATAATGTTCCAAATGCCATAGGGCTGTGCATCATTTATTTACCCAATCACTAAGTAGAGGCACTGGATTAGCAAGCTAAGGGTCAAGACCAGACTTTATCCCCAGGAGCATAACAAATGCAGAACCTCTGAATCCTGTTGAGATAATTGAGCCTACAAATTTAATCTAACTGTGGGCTCAACTGTACAAAGTGAGTGAAAGTTTATGAAAGGCCAGAATAACCCATAACAACAAATATTGATGGCAAAAAGAATATAAGCAAGCCAGAAAGACTGAACTGGTCCAAACAAAAAGGTCTGTTGATACAATACCAAGAATGTATTAAGATCATGGCTGATAAATAAGGCAGCATCAGACCAAAAATCAGTGAACCAAAACTGATGTGCCAGGAACTAGTTGTAATTGGTGGACAAATAATCAGGGGATTAATATTGTACCCACTGCTCCCTTCTGGGGTCCTTTTGAATTTTTGGGAAAAATTGACTACTTTCATCATCTGTATCTTTAATCAAAGGCTAAAATGATGTTTAATTATATGTTTGCCATGGCCCTCATCAGGCTGAGGTCTGTGTATATAAAACATTGAACCTTGTGTAACATGTTTAATGTTGAAAGTGCTACAGAAAACACCTTTGTATTCATACCTTACATGCTATTGTAATAAACTTTGTATGATGTACACCTTGTAAAGTATCATTTGAAAACTCATAATTTGCCGTTAAGTATTGTTCTGGTAAAGTATGTGTAACAGCATTGTATGTGAAGTTACAAAATTCCCATGTATGGTGTTAGTAACACATGTTCCAAACATACAGCCCTGCCCGAACAGAAGATGACAACAGTTCTATCCTACACAAAGGAACATGGCCTTGTCTTCATTTGCCGTTAAGTAGTAAACAGAGTCATCAAGCAGGAAAAGAAGAAGTTAAAGCAGGTTAAAAAAAAAAAAAAAAAAAAAAGCTGGTAATATCCTTCCACATAGACTCTTTATCCCCTGGGTATTTAGGGTTAGGGGTGGGAAGGGGGGAGATAAGGAGAAAGAGAGGTGTGACTGAAATTATAAGAAGGTGGGACAAACACCCAAAGCACTCTCCTCTCTCTCCCTGTTCATTGCTTTCACTGCACCTAAGAAGAGAAAAGGAAACAGCTGATGGACTGTGGAGGAGTCCTGACCTAAAGCATTTGGTCAGTAAGACTTCTGAAAGCATGTAGTGAGAAAACTTTGCTTTGAATCTAATGAAATTTGTTAAGATAAGCACCAGTAAGTAGCTTATCTTTATCTTCTTGTAACCCATTTCTGACTTTTATGGATCATTACTTGTACTCAGTCAAAATTTCTCTCTTGCAGTTAATAAACTTGTTTTCTTGTTTTATCTTTTCCAGTTGAAGTGCCTGAGTAAATCAATTTGAGGTAACAAGTTATGTGCATATTAGTCCTTAAAGGAATAATGGACTCAATATATTTGTACTGTCTAGGGATGGGTAGCACAGGACATATGTTTCTGGGGGGAAATCCAGGACTGGAGGTGTGTAGGTTATATTGGGAGTCATCCGGTGATATAATCAAGGTTGGTAAGAGCCAATGTGTGGCTGGCTGCAGCACACACACACAGACGTAGCTGAGAGAGACTTGCATGCTGACAGCTGTTTGTGAGCAATCCAGGCTGGAGGCTACAACAGCAAGACATTGTGAAAGGTACCCCAGGTGACCTGACAGGGGTGTCACAATTATTCATCAGCCTGGGTTGTACCCTGGTATGTCACAGACAGTGATGTGACCTTGTCAACACCTTTGACTCTCTGGGCCTGTAAATACCATCTAACTACAACTATGCTAAGGTGTGTCTGAGGTATTTTTAGGTGCAAATGAACTCTACACCACTCTTGCAGGGTTCCAAGGTGAGGCTACAGATAGTACTACTATATATAAATCATAGGTGCATAGATGGGGAGCTGAGGGACTGAAAATCCTTCTACGAAATAAGGTCTCTACCACTAGAGTCAGAGGAAAAAGACTTGATGTGCCTATTGGCAATAAGTATCATTATCTTCTCTGTAGGCCCAGACAACATCACCCATTTATCTATATAAAAAGCCCCTCCATGCCAATAGTTAATAGTTAGCCCATAAGTAACACTCTCTTCACACCCATTATAGGGTACACTTTAAAGGGCCAGCTAGAGAGAGAAAGACCTGTCACACAGAAGGATGCACTGAGCACATTATTATTGAGTTCATAGAATGCAAAAAAAGTTTCCAGGAAGGTAACTAAGACAGTTGAAGTTATTGGTATGGTACCTTTTAAGAGCTCTTCATAGTTTTGGCACCAGGAATGTAGGGATGGTGATACTGGGCACCAGACATTCTCCAGTTAACCACAAAGCTACAGAAATATACTGTTATCTGAGTATAAAGTAAAGTGCCTCTTACAATATTTCTCAAACATGAACTGAAAGGATTTTCTTGCACCTTCCCCATATTATCTAACAGGAACAGGCCTTTGTGACAGTTCATATATGGATTTCTGAGGCATTTTTATGTGATAGGAACTACATTCTGAAGTTAATGCAGAACGTTCATTATTTTTTAAATTAGAACACAAGCTGGACACTAAAGGGAGCTCCAGGAGTGCAGTAATTCTAACTGTCATTATAATGCTTCCAGAAAAATTCAATATTATATTTTTTCTATTACTAATGAGACTGCTTCCAATTTATACGCTGCAAAAACTGGTATCTGCTTTTAATTGGGCAGAACATTAAAGAATCAGATACTTAAAACAAATTGTTAACTGAAAGAAAGTAGAAGAATTTTGGAGCATTAATATAGTCGTCTTACTATTTGAAGACTTGGACTTAATTTCTGCTTTCGAACTTTTCAGCTTTAGATATTATCTTTTTGTTTAAATTAGATGATATGCAGTAGTGTCTTAGTCTTATGTAGTATTTTATAGCTTTCCTCGTTCATCTAGTAATCATCCCAGACATAAGCTTGATTTACTAAAGCAATACTTTTTATGGGTGTTTTACAATTTCATCACATACCACTGGGAAAGCAGTCATGCTATATAATGAATGTTCAGTTCAAGTGCTGACTGGTCAGAGACCAGGAAAAGAATGAGATGCAACAATAAGTGTATCAGTATGAAAACAACCCATGTAATTCCAAAATACACGGTGCCCAGCAAAGACCAGAATGTTAGGTGAGCACATTTTTTACATCACTTCTAAACACATGCTCCCAGCTGGAATTTACAACAATACAGAGTTCAATACTGTACTTCAAAAAAGCAGACTAATCTCTGTTTGAGCATCTTGTAGCTGCCTGTATTGCAAAACAGTGCTCCTCAGAGATACAGCCATCCTCTCAGAAGTGCATAAGGCTGGATAGTGTTAGCATTTGTAAGTGATGATGTACACTGTAATATTATTTCAATATGAATATAGATTTTTTTTTTTTTTAGAGAAAAAAAGGTTTGCTCTACAGAAAGAAGTGTGAAATGCTATTGTTCTGTTTTTCCATTTCTCCGTTACCTGGCCCAATGCTATTCAATAACTATATCAATGATTTGGAAGGAAATACAAAATCATTGCTTGATAAAATTTGCAGACGATAAAAAAATTAGTGGAATGGTAAATTATAACAGATTGACTAGAGGCTGATTGGGATCCCTGCATAAGATGGACTCATTTGAACAACATGTACTTTCACACAGATAACTGCTAGTTCATACATCTAGGAACAAATGAAGATGGAGGACTGAATCCTGTGAAGCAGTGATTCTGGATTTAGGGGGTCATAATGGAGATTATTTATGTCTACAGCACTAGTGAGACCAATAGAGGAAAAATGTGTCCAGTTCTGGCATTCACACTTTGAAAAGAATGCTGAAGAACTGGAAAGGATTCAGAAAAGAGCTGCAAGAATTATTTTTAGGGAAAGCCTGCCTTAAAGTGAATGAGTTTCCTAAGTCTAGCTTAGCAAATAGAAAGTTAAAAGGTTTCTTGATCATGGTGGACAAGTACCTACATTGGGAGATTTCTGACAGTAGAGTTCTTCAGTCTAGCAGACAAAGGCATTAAAAAGGTCTAATGGGCTGAAAAATGAAGAGGAACAAACTCCAACTAGAAACAGGACAAAAAAATTGTGAGGATAGTTAACCATTAGAACAACTCACCATGGATATCTTAGATTCTCCATTACCTGAAGTTTAAAAATCAAGATTGGGTATCTTTTTGAGAAATAAATTGTAGCACAACCATGAGATAAGGGATTGATGTTGAGATTACTTGGTGAAATTCTTTAGTTTGTACTATGCAGCATGTCAAACTAGATGATCATAATGATCCTTTATGGTCTAAAAATCTATGAATATATGTAATTTTGCTTCTGGCTCAGTTCTGGGAAGTAGTACATGTTTTTATGCAGATATTTGAGCTCCCTGTAACTCTTCCATAGTGAGATTTTATATAAATAAATATTTTAAATTGTAAATGTATTAATAAAATATATCTGATTAGGCAATACCCTGAATCCAGGAATGTAACATCTGGCAAACCGGGCAGAAGAGACCAATCTGTAATGATGATCGAACTTACCACATTTGCTGTAAACTATACCAGAAAAGATTATCAGATGTGCATCTGGACCTGCTACAATGTAATGACAACCAAAAAGTGATTTAGCATTAAGAAAGCTTTGTCCAGTAACAAATATATTCAAAACAGGATTGCATGCACAATGCAGAAGTTTAAAATGTAGAGATCACACCAGGGCAGAGCCTCAGATTTTGGAGACTGTTCTTTGAGCTCCAAAATTCCGCAGATTCGAAATCCTGCAATTCAAGGCTAAGGCTATAGCTCTTTAGGAGCATTTAAATAAAGATTTAGAAGGTGGCAAAAGGTTTATGTTCATCAACCAAAAGTTTGCTTTTGATAAGTCCATGAGAGCAGGCCTTCCTCAAACTATGTTATGGTGTGATTAATGGATCCTGAGACATAGAAATGAGTCTGCTGCATCGTCAAAGAGAAATCACTGCTGTTTGGAGATAAGAGAGAACCTTTTCTCAGACAGAAAGTTTCACTTGGATTAGGGATGAGAGACTTAACAGATGCATGGAGATATTCCACTATGGAATCACTAGTAGGGAAGTGCTATTGAACATCTTTGCTCTGATATTACTCTGAATGGGGAGAACCCCTGCATGTGGTATCAGGTTATGTTTCAACATGCTACAGCCATCAAGGCAAAAACACCAGTGTATCTAGTGATGGCATTCACTATTAGCTTCTGCCATTCTAACGAATTTTACAGAAATATTCGTTTGAATACTCAAGCTGGAAATAAAATGCAGCAAAATGTCAAATTTCTCTTTCCTACTGCTTTTGACATCATCTGCTTAATACAATAAAAAGGTAACAGATACACAGACCTGTAGCTCAACTTTCTGTAATATATTTGCTATGTGCAGCTCAAAGCTGACTTCCGTGTCCACATTTCACATCAGAATCATGGCACATATTTTTAGTAAGATCAGCTCAATGAACTTGATTTCCCTGAGCTAGAACATGCTACTAACAATAACAATAGAAGGATAATGGTAAGCTGCGCTAAGTTATGGCTCTGTATGGAAAGCTTCCAATGCTAATCAACATTCTAAAACTACAAAATAAGAATGGGCTACCATGAAATCATTTAAACAATCTGATTAGCTAATATATGGGGAAAGAATTATTTAGATAAGCAATAAATTAAATAAAATTATTTTATTGTTTCTAGAGGCCCCCACCATGGATCAGGGTCCATTGCTGTACAAATTAAAAATGTATTCTTTATTATTTTTTAAAACATGGGTTTATACTATTTCTTCAACGGATACAGTAATTTTCAATAACAATTTTAGTGCAATGAATTTCCTGGGTATTAATGACTAGCTGGATTTAGTCTTGATGGTACTCCAGATCATCAACTTCTCCCAGCAGGTCATTATTCTTTTGGAATGCCCTGTGACTCAATTATTATTGTTTAACCCCATCACTGTTAGTGTTCACAGGAGGGCGCATCCTAGAGCAGAATGTTGTGATAATGCTGTTAAAAACCAATGTTTTCTAGATGAAAAACCTGTGATTTCAAACCGGATGTATGAAGTATTTGGGATGACGTTAGCAGTGCATTTTTTCCTGCTTACCTTGTAGCACTGAAGCAGTTAGCTATCAATTATGGAAACAAATTGATGGACTATAAACCATTAAGTTAAAAGAAAATATAACTTCAGCCTTTGAGAAACCTGTTTGACTCTTGTAAGATCAGTCACCTATCAAAAACTTATATTTGTATATGAAAAATGGTCTTTAGCATGAAACAGGTTTGCCTCATCAGCCAAGAACTCTGAACGCAGCCAGTCAAAAATGGTACAGTGAACAATTGTCACTGTACTGTACCAACACTTAATAAAGCTATAAAATTTACACCAAAATTAAATAACTGCAAAAGAGTTCTAATGGTTATGCTGTTATGTAAATACATTTATTTTTTCATTTCAACACAATCTTTAACCGTACCTCATCATTCATGCAGCAGAGGAATAAAATTATTCTGTCACATTTTTTTCAAACATATTGCTCCCATTTCCTGTTGAGACCTGTGTTGTACTCTCTTTGTTACCAAGTGATCTAGAGATTTCAGTGAAAAGTATTCACAGTGACTGGCCATCTATTTTTACCGTTATCAAAACTCTCCCAAATTGTTTCACTACTTCCCTTCAGCAGTTGCAATGTTATTTTTATTTCTAGATGACAAGTCTGGTTATTTGACCACTATATTTAAAAGTGTTAGTTAAACAAAATGTACGATTACTTGTCATTGCTTTATATTATTATTAATATAGTTACGGTTAGGATGAGAAAAACAGTACCAAGATAACACTAGTTACAGCCTAAAAACTCTTCTCTCTCACGTACATTCTAAGTATGGTAACATTTATAATGTAGATTACCATATAAAATTGTGATTTTCTGACTTAGTTTTTCCTTTAATATTTTCATATTTCTTACCTTAGCTTTGAATTCCATTTCCTTGTGCTCACGAAGTAGCTCTTCATTTTCTGTTAAAGATGAGCCTAGGTTTTGCTTATGTAGATAATCTCTGATGTTTTTCCTGTACCAAGATGTTACCTAGAGAAAAACAAAAATGAGATTTTCAATCATCAGTGAAAAGTTGTGAAATAATTGTTCAACCTTTCAGATATATTAAATGAACCAACTTAGTCTATAAATTCAGTCCCAATTTTAGATACATAGTACTGTGTTTTCCTTTTTTAATTAAAAAAAATCATTTATCCTCATGAAATAGATCATGGGTCAAAGTGCACATATATGGGAATATGGGTAATAAACCAAGACTTGTTTTTCATAAAGATTGTCAAGTGATTTATCAATCCATACAGTGGGTGAGACGGAAGGAAAAGAAAATCAGGTAGTAGTAATATGTGGATGAAGACATATATAGTCTAAAGATGGCAAAGAAATCACACATTTTTCCTAGGAGAAAATGCTCTTTCATGTATAGTAGGCAACTATAAACATGAGCATATTTACAATGATACATAAAAAGCAGTAACTAGATGGCTTAATAGGTTTCTTCTAATTCTACCTTCAATAATTCAATGAATCCACTGAATTGCTTTATATAATATATTCCAAAAAACAATTACGGCTTTCTAGATTGACTGTAACAAGAATATTCAGCAAACAAATACAGCAGTTAATGTATGTTATAAACTGAACAGAATGACTTGTATCTATTCCTACTTTATTCAGAGTAGGTACCTCGCACATTCCTTGTAAACAACACACGGCAATGATCCCCGAGTGAAACTTTGCATTTTAAAATAGTACTGGGAATGAGTTATTACCTACAAGACTCACTCAAGTCTTTTCCAAGTCTTGCAAAGTCACCATCATATTTTATGTATCACATTTAAAGCTACTTTGTACAGTATGTACACTATAGACTTGAAAACATGTCATTAAGAATTTCCTGAGCTCTGCTTCTGTGGAGGCTTCTTTTTTTATTCTGATTTTTCTAAAAACCAAAAGAACCTTTAAAATAAAAAATGCTTTCAACATATCTGAAATAATACAATGGGCAAGTTACCTAAGGAATTCACGTAACCTAAGGAACTAGGAAAGTAAATAGATTATTAATGTAATTAATTTTTAATTTGATGACAGAGTCTCAAAACTGCTTTATAGAGTGCCTCCAAGTTATTTATTCATTTATTTATACTGCGAGGCCCTTATTTTTCTGAACACTATCCCGGTGATACAATTTATTTAAAAAAAAATATGGATGTTTTGTATGTGTCCTGCTTCAAAAAATATAATTCACAAAAGAAGTCACTTTTTGAACAAAACCCAAAACACTGCAAAGTGAGATCTACTGTCACAAAAGCCATTCACAATTGGGAATACAGATACTATTGCAAGGAAGGCTAAGCTTGCACTGGCTCCCATTCTCAATGCAAGGTTCACAGTATGGGTGGACCCAAGCCATAAAGTTCAGATTATCACTTTGACCAGTTTTAGAGGCATTTGGAGCAGGCCCATCTCTGAAATATAGCATGACTGGTTACTAGCTAAGTCGACTTAAATTTACAAGTGTATACATAGTCCTAGAGACGCTCCGTTTGCTGCAGGTCAATGAGACGTGCCTTCAGAAGTCTTAGTGACCTAGATGAGTGCAGTCCTAGTGAGGATACAGTAATTCAGGAAATGCTGCTCTAACCTAAAGAATGGTAAGGTCGACCTAAGCAGGCTTAAGTCGACCTAATAGGCGGTTCTTATTAAATTGACTTAAGGAATTTCTTAAGTGGACTTAATGAAAGCTTAGTGTGGACGCGGCTTTGTTTAAGTCGACTTAAGTCTCCTTAAGTTGACTTAAACTGCCAGTGTAGACATAGCCTTGTACCCCAGGTTGACTCATGGTGCTACTACTACAAGAATATGATAATTCACAAGAATGTCTATGCATGTATTACATATTATTCTGAGTTTGCTTTGGAATCAAATCTTTTTTCTGTGAAGGGCTGAGGTCTGGAGATAGTGTTGCAGAGATTCATATAGGCATTCCCAGCAAGGGGGACTACATTACCAGTAGTAGAATAAATGACATCTCAGGAGATCAGACAACTATAAGCACACTGGGGAGTAAAATCTTGGCTCCAATTAAGATAATTGCAAAACTCCCATTAACTTCAGTGAGGCCGAGATTTCTCTCAGGTAGCTGGCAGAGGATCAATTTAAGCTGATCTGACTAAACGGATTTTAATAATTTAATTATGTTCAGGTCGAAATATTCCTGCACTCAAAGTAAAATGTAATTGTTTCATTTTTATGAAAACCATTTACAGAAAGCATTGGGCGCATAGCTGAAGACCTACGAAGGTCCACTCAAGCATTTTATGCAAACATTTTATTGCTTATGAATTAGGTGAAAAAAAAATGTCTAGGCTTGTCTCCAACCTCCCAAAGTTGAAACTCAGTATTTTTCCCCTCCCTCTATCAGGCAGCAGCAGAGACCGTGAGGAGACAGCTTTTGGAAAATCAGAAAAGAACAATCAAAAGAATCAAAAACATAAGTAGATTGTTTAGATAGTTCTTCCATAAATCCAAGCAGTTTTGATGCCTTAGTCACTAGTGGAGTTTTCCAGGTATATTAGCACATATTGAAATTCCGGGTTTGCTCAGCTCCCTACTGTGCTTGATACTAAAAATGGAAACCTCTATGCCTATATTTGAAATCAGCTTCCAAAGATAGCAGTGGTCCTGAACTGTCCCCTGAGGACAGCAATGGTTAAATTGCTCCCCCGGACTTGCATACTGAATATCTTTCAGTAAAACAGAACACATAGCTATCAACTCAGATCACTGTGTAAAGATTAGCAGGAAAAAAGAATGAGTTACATTCATTTATGCAAAGATGCCATAACAGAGCCTTTAAATGACTGCACTACTACAGCTATATTTGAAATCAATTAAATCACTATTAATGAAATCCAGAACCCAGCAGTGACTGAGCTGTTACTTATACCTTCTTAATGGCACAAAGACTAAAAACTAACAGTAGTTAATATTTGTCCTTTTTAAAAAAAGGATCATTTCCCTTCTGTATGTCCACATGGATTGAAGATACGGGTGTGCTATGCTGTCCCACAAATCTTCTTTAGCTCTTATCTCTGTCCTTGATGCAACCTTTTACCCAGGGACCATGAATAGCTTAAATTTAATTTATTTATGTCACTCATATATGCATGATTGGCACAATTGAGAAAAATTACATTCATAAATCTTCTTGCCAAGAAAATTAATTATGCACAAAATAGCCCAATCTGCCTCTGATTTTCATTAATGAAGGAGATTATCAGCAAAATAAGATGCTGCTGTATGTGAAAAAGAAGGTCAGCTCTTCTTTAAACAAGGTACATTCATGTAAAATGTAAAACAAGGTACATTTTTACATATTGAAAATACTGAAAATGAAAAACATGTTATCATTGTGCTTACCAGACCATTGCATTCCAATTAGAAGCAGAAAGAAGGTGTTGCATAGTTTTTAGTAGGTTTTTAGTTCTTTGGGGCAAAGAAATTAATTGTTCTCTTTACAGGTGCTTCTACTTTTCTTTAAAAAACAAACAAAAAAAGACCCCCAAACCCCAGATTCTTGGGCTTTATACATATGCTTATAAAACACAGGCAGTATGAAGGACAAAAATCTACTCTCACATCTTCACAGCACAGCTTGATTCCAATATCCTGCTCACCTCATATCCCCAGAACTACCATTAACATCAATGAGGGTTCAATCGGCTGTTCTTATCTGTGAACTCCACTTGACATTAATGTGAGTTCAGCACACAGAGGGAGAGCAAGATATTAGGCTTCAGATCTGCCATGAGGCTATTAGAATAGGCACTTAAAAATTTCATATGCGTAAGTCTAAAAAGAGATAATTTGGCAGTTTCTACCAGTTAATTTTCTAGACTATTTATTTTTCCCTAATTCTCCATGAATGTTACATGGCAGACTGCCCATTCCTATTCAGGTACAGAACAAGTCCATAGTAAGAGTAGGATGGCAGGGACCTGACTCTACCTCCCAGTTTGCATCAACCTTGGACCACAGCTGGACATGAGAAGGCAGTTAGCTGAATAAGCATTCTATTTGAGTTAGCGCACCCCCTCTCCAGGGCTATCACCAAGGCTGCCAGTAGATGTCAGCTGTAATGGTGATGTTTTTGATGTCAACTCCTACTCAGTAGAAAATGGGGACTTATGGACAGACACACACAAGCCACACACACACACACACAAGCCACTAAACAACCAGAGAGTAAAGATTTTTCACCACTCCCAAACTGGGCTGGATTCAATCTGCTGCCCTGTAAGTGAAAGATAATTGTCCATTCACATTTAATGCAACTAGAAATCTGTGGTAAGTTTTACCAAATTTGCAGCTTTTCCCCACTAGGTTTTGGGAAAATTTGAGGAGACTCTGCAGTATATTTTCAAAGCAAATTCATTCAAAGTATCTTCCCTTTCCCTACCCAGTGTAAGATAATGAAGTATTTTGCAGATATTCTTCTGGTTTGCACCCCCTCTCTGTTTGTAAGTTATTGCAATGTGTTGAATACAGCTGGGATGACCGTGTAGTTGATGAAAATGTCACAGCTAGGAGTAATAACCTCTTGTATTTCCAAACTTTGAAGAAGGATTTAGAGCATGAACCCTCATCTTGGAAAAGTGCACTTTCCAGCAAGATACATTTCCAACCTACTTTGCTAAACTTGTTTTGAAATTTCAGTTGTGGTCAGTCAGAATTTATCATAGGAGACTGAGAACTGAAATAACATTACTTTTGAAGGCGTATTCTTTTGCTTGACAGTTTCATGGTGATATTTGACAAAGCAGCACACAAAGCATTATCAAGAAGCCTTATGACTCTCTGAATAAGTGTAGGCGATATTCCATGATGACTTCGTCTTTATCAGTTTCTCTTTTTACAATATCTTATCTGAAAAGGGGAATTTGTTCCAAACTATTAGCCTATAGCCACAGGCTGGAAAGGTAACAATTCCATAAGAACACAGGATTTTTCATACTGGCTAGTGATCCAGCTAGTCATGATACCACCAATAAATCTAGTTCTGCCTCTGGTAATTACTAATATTTCATGCTTCAGAACAATGTTAGCTGCCCTCTAGAGTATCTAGTTGCAAAATGTTTTGCCTTTACCTATTTCCCACTGAATCAGTTTGTAATTCTGGTACTGACTTTTTTGGATTGAGCACCAGGCATTCTGTGCTGGGACTCCATGATGCTTTGTTCCACTTCTGGACTCTATGCATGTTGGAATTCTATTTATTTTATTTTATTTTATTTTTTACACTGTACTGTGAGATACCTACTGCAAGCAGCTCCAAATTCTGTGACATGGGGTCACAGTAACAGGTTTCCACTATTGTCTTTTGCAAGTCAGGACCAATTTCAAAACTACTGTCAGCCAACATGGAGGAAACTCTACTGTGTGTCTTGGTCCAGTGACTTGTTAATACACAAAACAAACAAGAAACAGAGTCCTGTGGCACTTTTAAAGACTAACAGATTTATTTATCACATGAGCTTTCGTGGGAGAAAATCCCACTTTGACAGATGCTTTGAAGATAGGAAACTTACAGAATGGGAAGAAATTAAATGCAGGGAAATGTATGACATAGGATCAGGGCAGGCTGTAACAGCAAATCAAAATAGATGTTAGGATTCAAACACAGGGGAACAACATATAGAGGAAGGTGAGATCAAATCATCTGTTGTAATGAGGAAAAAAAATCTGTAGTACCTGTTTAACCCCAAGGCAACTGAGTTGAATTTGTATATAAATTCGAGTGCACTCTGTTTCTCTGCAATAGACTAACATGGCTACTCCTTTGGATCACAAACAAGGAGTCCCATGGCACTTTTAAAGACTAACAAATTTACTCACTGCATTTACTTAATCCATGCTGTAAATTTTCCTTTTCTGTTTCAAGCATCTAATGAAGTGGGATTCTACCCACAAAAGCTCATGCGATAAATAAATTTGTTAGTCTTTAAGGCTATGTCTACACTTGCTAAAATTAGTTCGAATTAGTTAGTTCGAACTAACTAATTTGAACTAATTTTAGTTAGTTCGAATTAGCTTAATTCGAACTAGCATGGCCACACTGGAATGTTAGTTGGAACTAAGCAAGCACTTGCTTAGTTCGAATTAGTGATCTCCATTCATTTCAATGGCCAGTTAATTCGAACTAAGAAATTAGTTCGAATTAACATGGCCACATTGGTTAATTCAAACTAGTTAGTTCGAATTAACCCCTTAGTTCGAATACCCTATTCAAACTTATTAGTTTGAATTAAGGAAGCCCTTAATTTGAACTAACTAAAGCCTAGTGTAGCCATGGCTTTAGTTAGATCAAATTAAGCCTCCTTAATTCGAACTAACTTGCCAGTGTAGACATAGCCTAAAAGTGCCACAGGACTCCTTGTTTGTTTTGCTAAAGTAGACTAACACGGGTACCTCTCTAGTACTTGTTAATACACAGAGGCTGCTGCACATGTATTTGACTTGTGGAAAAGGATAGTAGTATAATCTTGCAGTTGAGCAGAATTTCTGGGAGCTCTACACTGAACTCACCTGGGAGCTGCAGTAGCAGGAAACCAATATGAGCGAGCCCTTCAGCATAGAGAAGCTTGTGGCCATCACCATTCGGAAGCTTGCCAGCCCCAATTGCTACCGGTCAGTAATCAAGCAATATGTTGCTGGTAAATCAACTCTCCAGGCTGTTGTCATGGAGCAATGTGCTGCTATAAAGAAGGTGTTGATGGCAAGGGTCATAAGGTTTTGCCAACCACAGGAGGCTCTTGGTAGATTTGCACAGGTAGGGTTTACAAATTGTATTGGAGCCATTGGGAACCCATGTGCCTATTTTTTAATCCTCACCTCAGGCCCCAGAATTCATCAGCAGAAAGGGGTACATCCATGAAGCTCTAACGCCTAAAAGATTCATCAGTGTCAATGTGGGGTGATCTTTAAAAAGTCCATGTTGCTAGGATCTTTTGAAATGCACATCTCTTTTCTTTCATGAAATATGGAAAATTTGCTTCCATATATGGCTTCTATAGTTACTAATGGTGTTGTCATTGCCCCATCATTCTAGGACACCCAGGTTACTCTCTGCTTCCCTGGCTTATGAAGCCTTTTACTGGACACTTCAACAAGAGAAAGGACCTGTACGACTCCATACCTTGAGTTACTATAGAATGACAATGCAGCATGTATTTGGAAGGCTGAAAAGGGAGATGAAGTTGTCTCATTATGAGACTGGAGACTTCTAATTAAAATCTTTGTTGTGGGATAATTTCTTGCTGTATTTTGCATTACTTCTGTGAAAGGAAGAAAGAGAGCCTCATCAGTGGGTAGTGGGCAGAGGTGCAGGGACTTTCTGAATGCTGTGATCAGCCAAAAGGCTTGCTTCGAAAACTGCAGCAAATCATCACAGACAGAGAATCAGGGATACCCCATGCTCCTACTTTGAGGCTAGAACTGAAATGTCGCAATGTAATTTTATTACACATTGTAGCAGGGTTACCTTACTCTATCTGTATAAATTGAGTGAAGCTGAAGTGTATTTTGCTTTTTTTAAATGCTTTATGAAATGATTTTTAGTGAAGATATTTTATTTTGTCTACGGGACATATATTTCATGAGACACTGGTGAGCTTTTGTCAAAAATAATCTTTATTGACCATCAAATCATGCAAACATAAAAAACATGGATTGAACAAAACCATCAAAACTTTTACCCATTGTTGCATACACAAACTTTACAAACTTTAGACAAGATTACAGTGAAGATATGAGCCATGTGCCATACAGTACAGCCTGCACATGTTTGCGTTGTATTGGTCACAAGCATGTATACATGAAGGATTTCTGACTGTTGCTTCTTTACAGAGATGTAGAAGGTGTCAGAAGAAACTATCATTCATCACTGTAGGAATGAAGGAGGGATCCCAGAATTCACAGTTTTCAGAGAAATGCCTGGAGCTGGAGCTTTGGGAATGTCTTCTTCGCATGCATTGTTCCCCAATGGCTAACAAACATGGCTTAACTGGACATAAGAATGCCCACACTGCATCAAAACAATGGTCCATCTAGCCCAGTACCTTTCTTCTGTGGGTGGCTTGGGCCAGATGCTTCAAAGGGAATGAGCAGGAAAGGGCAATTGGGACTGTGGTGCTGTGGTACAACATTGCGCCAAAATGTTCTCCATCAGGACAATTTAGTTTTGCATTTCCATGTCATTCTTGATGGGGGGGTCTCTTGCTAGCTTTCTGTTCCTCTGTCTCTCCACAAGAACTTCCTTCCACTCCTCTCTCTGCTGTCACAAGGTTCTCAAACATTTCATCTGTGTTCTTCCTTTTCAAGACTTCTGTGGGGTTGTCTCTTTGGTGGCCACAGGATGTTAGGTAGAGAAGCCAGGGGAACTGAGATAGAGAAAAAGCAGTAACTGAGGTAATTCAGGTCTCCCTGGCACAACGATGAAATCACTTTTTTCTCAAATTTGGAATGCCATTCCCATAATCTCTTCCCAATCTGGTGATAAATCGCAAAATGTTAAGGCATTTTCCACATTGCTTCCCCTTTGCCTAGGAAACCTTGTCTTAATCCAAGGCTGCTGGTACAGTGCATGACTGGGGGTTATCAGCACAGTTTGGACTTGGGCTTTGCCTGGACTACAGGTAGGCAGGGAGATTTGAGGGACTGTATGGGCTAAAGGGTTTGGGAGGTAGGTGGGTGGTTGAGGGTTTGCAGGGGGCAGGTTACTTCATGGGCATCTCTGTAAGCACTGCTGGATTTAGGCACAAGCCAAGTAAGCCATGGCTTAGGGCCACATATTATGAGGGCCTCTAAATATTTTTGTTATAATATAATAGACTTTTTTCTCTTTATTTTTTATGGTATGGGGCCTCTGAATCTTGACATAGCTTGGGGCCTGAGCATGTCTTAATCCGGCCCTGTCTGCAAGCAACCCTTACATTGGACAATGTTACCCTGATGTGAGTCACCAAGCAACAGTGAAGGGATTTATTTAAAAGGGCAGTGGGCAGACAAGGTAGATATACAGTGATGTTATTCACCAGAAGGGTCAGTCCTGCAGCACTTCTGGAGGGGAAGAGCCACTCTACCTATAAAGGTACCCTTGAGAAGGCTGCTGTGTCTTGCAATGTTTGTGTCAAAATAGAGCCTTATCTTTGCTTTAAATTCTGTTTTCTGTCACCCACACTCTGTGCACAAAATGTTACTACAAAATAAAGATAGCTCTGCTGTATTTGTTCTGAACCTGAGGGCTTCATGATGCTGAGAGTCTGATTACAACTAGCCAAGTGCTGTACAATCTCTATGCATTTAGTGTCTCTGTCTTTGGGAAATGTACCTCATAAAATGCTAAGACAATGGAAAGCTCAGGGCATTGTGAAGCAAAGTATTTTTATATTATATTATTTTTTCTGTAACTGGTGTTTCAGTAAAACATGGCTGGATTAAAAGGCTGTTTTACAAAAGCCACTGTGAGATTATGAGCTTAACCAAGACAATGAGGGTACTAGGCAGTCGCTCCCATGGCGGTTGATGAACATTGAAAGGAAGAGGGAGTTTGGGAGGCAGATGGTGGCATGGTAGGTGGATGTCGGAAATGAAAATGTCAGAGAAATAATTCCTGCAGAGCTGGAATTCTCCAGTGTGGCCACCATCTTGAGGATGCTGGGAGCAGGGGTAAAACTGAGGAAGCTTGGAAAACCTCCTAGCTCACATCTGCCCAAAATGGATGTGTCCATCAGGCACTTGGGACAAACCTTTGCTAAAAATACTGATACAGTTTTATAGTAACACAGCACATAACACTTACTAGCAGAGGTTCTCTCTTCAGGGTCATCATGCTGGAAATCCACCTGGGTTTCAGGAGGTGTCTGTTCCTCTGGGTCTGTCACCAGCTCTTACATGAGAAAGAAATCCCGGCCTTCAGGGGAAATCTCCTCCTCCTCCGAGTCCTAGTCCTTCGAGCCTTCAGCACTTGCTGCAGCATTCTGGAGCTTAGCACTGGCCTTCTTAGCAAAAATGCAATCCAGCTCCTTGAAGTAAAGGAGCACTGCAAGAGCTCCTGTTTCTAACCTTGGTCTTTTTACAAGCCTGCCAGAGCTTCTTTCCTTTCTTGTGGCATTGAGTTGTGTCCTGAGAGTGATCCCTTCCAGTCATATACTGTGCTATTTGCTCACATATTTTTGCACTATCACAGCTGCTGTTAGGATATGACTGGACCATCCTCTCTCCAGGCTGCAAAAATATCCATGACCTCTGCACAGCACCACAGAGCGACACCAGGCAGAATTACACTAAAAAGTCTAGGTAGCTCTAATACCATGTTGTAATTGCAAATAAGGAGCTCCTGATGGTGTGCCAGCATTTCAATGAGCAAGTGACATCAAGCCAACATGACTCCAAAGCACTAAAAAACACACAGGGCAGTCCTTGTGTGATGCAATGCAATGTGGGATACAAGTGGAAGGACTGTAAAGTTAATCTGGCATACAGATGCCCCCTTTTTCTGGATGAACTCATTTTGAAATGAATTTAGTCCATTTTCAAAGTTGATTATCCTATTTGCATTAATTGGCCAATTGATTAAGGAAAAGAGTAGCATTGTGTGGATACGGACCCATTTTAACTGCAAAAAAACCTGCAGTTAGTGTGAAATAAATCCCTCTGTGTAGACAAGTCCAGGGAACAGGATTCAGGAAAAATGAGGGGTTTTATCCGTCCGTCTCCCCCTCTCCCCGCCGCCCCACCTTTTTGTTTTTAAAAAATGTATAGCTGTTTCACTGGGAAGTTCTAATATCTCTGTGGTTTGGAGAAAGGGTTTGAAGTTTGGCAGAGAACATGCCCCTGCTATCAAGGATGTGCTTTTTGCTTTTCCTATGAAAATTTACCCATATTTGGCCAAGTTCTGGGGCTTTAAAAAACTCCAGTTGCACACACTCAGCACCTACTTGTTAGAGTTTGGCAGGTACTGTTATCCAAGGCATCTATCCTACTGAACACACTTCATCCCAGAAAGGACTTACCCCTGCAACTAGTCCTATGTACAAGGAGCTGCATTCACACTGGAATTGGGAGTTGGGAGCCTGCTTTCTTTTGCTGAAAATGCTGCCCCCTGATGAGACCCTTGTAGTGTGGAGGTAAAAAGAGGAAGCTGCCTGCTTTGAATGCAGAGAGCGAAGAATGGACTGATGGAGGGAGAAGATAGAAAAAGGAGCGGGGAGGAAGTCAAGGAGGCAGCGGGAGCAGAAATGGAGGGGGGCTTGGGTGTATACAGACACGGGGGGGGGTAGGCAAGAGCTGGCATGTGTGGGGGGAGGAAATTGGATTAGAACAGAGAGGGATGGGAATAGCTGGGGATGGGTTGATAGCAAGAGAAGGGAAGGGAACAGGCAGGATGCACAGGATGCACACCACAAGAGCACATTCCTTTCCAGAAGCTGACCTGAACAGAGGAGTCCTGAGTCTCTGTATTCAGACACAGAGAGTAAGGTGGGCAAAAGCTGGGTGTATGGGGGAGTGTTTGTATACACCCAAGCCCCCTCCCACTTGTATTCCTCTGCTGTTAGCAAATAGCTGTGAAATCCAGTGACAAAGTCTCTCTCTCTCTCTCTCTCTCTCTCTCTCTCTCTCTCTCTCTCTCTCTCTCGCCTGACTAGTCCACAAAGAGGATGACAGCCTACCGTTGTCATCAGTTGCTCCATTAACTCACAGGACAGAGAAACAAACAAGGAATCCTGTGAGACTTTTAAAGACTAACACATTTATTTATTGCATGAGCTTTCGTGGGAGAAAATCCCACTTCAACAAATGCTTTCAAAATGGGGATTTTCTCCCATGAAAGCTCATGTGATAAATAAATTTGTTAGTCTTTAAAACAGCCACTCCTTGTTTGTTTTCCTGAACTAGACTAACACAGCTACCCTTAGAACTTGTATGATAGAGGTAAGTACAGTGAAGCTAAAAGTCTGAACCCCACTGATAACCCATGTGTAGGGGACAATATGATTCCACATGACAGAATTTCGGGGGGGGGGGGTTGGGGGGAGGCAGGGGCTGGGGGTTAAACTTATAAAATTACCTTTTTAAAAACCTACATTAAAAGAGCAGAAGTTAGGAAATGCCAAAACTAAGGTGGCGTAGGGAGATATGCCTAAAATAAAAATCAAAGCAAACAAATCAGCATGCCAAACTCTCACCCAAATACACTGAAATCCTTCTCCTGTAATTCTCCCCACCACATGTAACAGTTTCCTGATCTTACTGTGAATAGTCTACGCATTATGTATCATACCTGGTTTTCTTGGTGATGCCAATGACAAATCTGCAGAACCTGCTCTAGTCCTTGGCGTTGCTGTTTCAGATATTTGTCCAGTTGCCTTCGCCTGTCTTGTAGCAATTCAAGGAGACTGTCAATTTTCAAGCAGCTGCTGTGGGCCCCTTGAATCAACTCAGGGTTTACATTAGGCCCATCCGATTTGAATTCTTCTATGAATTCAGTCAGTTCATGGCTTTTGTTTAACAGGGCCAAAGACTTTTCCAAGAGCTCTGTTATGAATAAGATTACATGAAAAAGATAATATTTTATTAATATACTAATTAATATACAAAGCATTCATTTAGCACATATATAGCAGGATAGCTATGGTGCTGCAGCTGAACTGTTTTAGCACTGTGGTGCAGATGCTGCCTACAGTGATGGAAGGGGCTTTTTCATCAGTATAGGTAATGCACCTCTCCTACATGCAGTAGCTAAGTCAATGGAAATATTCTTCTGTCCACCTAGCTGTGGCTACAGTGAGGGTTAGGTTTACCTAACTACATTGCGAACAGTGTGAAATTTTTTACAACCCTGAGTGATATAGCTGGGTCGACATAAATTGTAGGTGTAGACCAGGCCTATGTTAAGGGCCATTATAAAGATGACAGTGATCAGTTGTTCTTTTGACCATGGAAGGTAAGATGAGAAATAATCAGGTGGATCTACAGCAAGGGAGATTTAAGTTATATATTAGGAAAAACTTTCTCACTATAAAGATAGGTAATTACTAGAACAGGCTTCCAAGAGAGTTTGCAGAATCCCTGTCATTGGAGCTTTTTAAGAACAGGTTGGACAAACACCTGCCAAGATGGTCAAAATATACTTGATCTAGATGATTTCTTGAGGTCTTTTCAACCCTACATAGCCCTCTCTTTCTCTGAACTTTCTTTAGTGCATTCATATGGGGGGGGGGATACACACTTACACACTTTCTCTCTCAGTTTACTCCCTTTCCTTTCATTTGACAAAGAGCTTTGTGCAGACCACTGGAAAGTGGAACAGTAACTGCCTACTTTGCTTTCTCCTCCTCTCCTCTGGAAATTCCGGTATGCTGAACAAAACCCAAGTAAAAAGCTTTGTAGGTAATAACTATGTAGATGTTGGGGACGGACAGAATCCTTCCCCTGCTTGGAAGCAACTCCACTTCCGGGCAGCAGCTACTGAAGTCACTACTCATCCATGCCCTCCACCAAAACACATGAAAGGCTAAGTCCAGTGGATCCACACACTTCACTGACCCCTAGGAAGTCCCTGCTATTACCCAGCCACACAAGAATACTTAGCCTACATTTCAATGAGGACAGGACTAGGGTTTTAGGTTTTTTGGAATAACGGTATTTCTTGAAGGGATTTGAAGGAAAGAGTGGTGTGGTGTACTGAGAAAGTGAGGGAGGGTGTGTCAAGCATAATATAAAGGTGTAGACGAGCACTGGAAAAATACCTGCAGGGGCCATTATGCATACAGCTTGAGAAAAGCAGAAAAGGCAAATTAGGAGCATGAAAGGAGACATGAGCAGAGACACAGACAGAAGCTGGATTGTGCAAGGCCTCGCAGTCAAGGACTGAGGCTTGAATTTGATGTAATGCATGAAGGGAAGTCAGCACAGGTGTCTGGAATGTGTCTGAACATGGTCAAAGTGACAGGCTAAGTACAGTATAAATGATTTTGGCATCGGTGATGTGAATGTATTTAAAGGGGAGTAAGTGAGAGTTCAGTTCTCCAGAGTAGTGGTAGTGGGAGAAACATTCAGGCACTTCCAAAGCCAATCATAGTCAGCTATGAAGCAGCTCCTCTCTCTAGCTGAGCAAAAAGAACCTACAGTATAAGAACTAGAACTGTCTGGAAACAAATTCTTATTCCATGGGAAAATTAAAAATTAAAAAAACAAAATTCTTTGTTGAATGGAAATTCCAAAATTTTCTTTTGAAAACTGCTGTAAGGATATTTTGACTTTTTAAAATATTTCTGAAGGCACCTGAGCTATCAGGAGCCCCAGCAATCCACCAGAAGGGCTACCCCAGTGTCTAGAATCTGGATATTCTGGATGTGACAGACTGCCAATGCTCTGAGAACCTACAAGTCCAAGCTGCCAAGCTGTCAGGAAATCTCCCTTGTTTCCATCTGTTTTGCACTGAAATCAACACATTCCTGAGGAATGTTTTGATTTAGACTAAGAAGCCTCCAGA
Source organism: Pelusios castaneus (assembly GCA_007922175.1). Taxonomy (NCBI): domain Eukaryota; kingdom Metazoa; phylum Chordata; order Testudines; family Pelomedusidae; genus Pelusios; species Pelusios castaneus. The sequence continues at coordinate 15,889,674 of ML685793.1, forward strand.
TGGAAAGACGTTCCATTGGAAAATTTCCAACCAGCTCTAATAAGCATCTGAACAGTCCTGAAACAATCCATTTAGCAAAGGGCAGTGGTAGACAAGTCATTTATTACAAGAGGACATCCTGCACTAGCTGTCCTGGGCCTGCTACTACTCTTTTGGGTGATGTGACCAACCTTTTGATCCTTGGGAGGTTTCTCCATAAATTCCAGAACACAAACTTGGAATTTAACAGGGATAATTCCAAAGCAAAGTCACATACTTCCTCTCCCCAATCAGGTGTGCTCTCACCATAAAACTAAATTTGCTTTTTAAACTAAGGAACTCGTCACCAAATCCTGGTAGCCCCAACATTTTGTAAAGAAATCCATTTTTTCCAGCAACATTCCTGCTGAGTAAGTAGGCTGTAACTTTCTCATAGAGAGAAGTACAAACATGATTTTCATTAGATATCTGACCATCCATCCGCCAAATTCTTAGCACTTTGGAAAGCTATAAACAAAGAAGAAGAGGAGCATTTACCACTTCTCATATCCCTCTAGGTAAGGGTCATCATTCCCAAGTATCTTCCCTCGAGCAAACAATTTCATTTGATTGTTTCAATTATGGATCCTCTTTTCAGCAATGACAATCAATCATTGCCAGGTATTCCAAGCTCAAATTGCTGTGTGATGAGCACTTCAGTCCAATAAAGATTGAATTGAGACCATCAAGCCCATATTAAAGTTACTGAGCTCAATTCACTACAGGCTCTTGAGTAGAATTGCATCTGATTCAGAGTGCCGGCATTTAGATTTCTGACACAATGCAAAAATGTTCAAGCTGCTACTCTGTTACTGAACAATCAACTGCAGTTTATATTTTCTGCCAGTTGTTAGGTTTCCTATAATAGCCTTCTTTTAACATTTGGTTAAAATTACAAGGCTGGAGTGCATGGATATGTGAGAAAAAGAGAGACTTATATGGGATTACAGTCTTTTAAAATAGACTGCAATTGTACTTAGTTCTGCAACGAGATTGATTCTGAGATGGTGTGAAGGCAACTGCCCCTCACTTTTAAAAGATTAGTATATTGGCATGGCACAAAATGCTTCATACAAAGATCTTGATTTTAAGACTAATAATCAAACTGCTGAATTTCTTGTAACATGGGAGAAATTTTCTAGTATCTAGAGGGAAACAGATGTGCAAGTAAGAGGTACCCGAGGCATTGTGGTAGGTGAAGTGGGGTAACATTCAAGGAATTTTTTTCTTGGCTGCCATTTGACTGCACTCCACATTAGGCTGTTAATAGAACCTCACTGCACATAGGGACAAGGCAATTCAGCTGGGGAGTTATACATAGCACAGCAGTACGAAACCATAAACACAAATCAGTGAATCCAGTACAGGAAGCTGGAATCTGATATTTTCTAAGCCAGAAGTAGCTCATTTCCCTGCCCATTTTACTCCTCTTGCCCCGTACACTTCCAAAAGCTCAACTGTGCATGAAACTGTGTAAGTTACACAGTTTTCTCCTGTCTGCACTCCCAAGAAGCTGTGAGATTGCTGCAGGAGATGGGCACCAACCCAGATTTCATCCTCCACCCCAAGAAAGAGCTCAAGCCTGGAAGAGCTTATTTTTGGCATACAGGATTATATCAAGCAGGCTGGCAGCCTCCCCTCCCCTCCAGAGGCAGCTTTTGGGGTAGGCGAAGCAGGCGAATGCCATGGGCCCCGAGCAGTAAGGGGCCCCATCATCTGCTTTCCCTACCCCAAAAGCCGCATCTGCCTCGGTCAGCAGCAGGAGGAGGAACTGGCTCAGGGAGCTGGGGCCACGTGGGGGGAGTTGGGGCCAGAGGGAGGAACTGGGTTGACAAAGGGGGTGGGGATGAGGGAGGGCGGGGCCACACAGGGGCCCCCATAGACCTATAAGGGTCCCTGCAACGGGCCTTCGCCTAAGGCCCCCAATAGCCAAAGGCCGCCTCTGCCCCTACTTCCTACTTTCACCACAAGAAAAGGCAGATGGACTAAGAAGCAGTGTGAGGAAACCAGGAGGAGGAAGAGTTAAAAGTAAGGGAAACAGTAGGGAGGCAGCAGAGACGTGGGGGAGGGGGTTGTTTAAGGAACCATTATTAATTAACATTGTATGTTAGATCAGTTTTTAGCAGGTAAGATGTTACCAAGTACTGAGCAATCTTCACTTTCTGAGCTCTCTTTGCAATGTCTTTCAAAGACATTTAAAGAAATTCAAACAACTAAATATCGTGACTGTGTGCTATCTGCCATAGAAAAGATTCCTTTCTCTTACCTTTAGTGTGATGTTCATGCTGATGAAGGAGTTCTTTCAAAGATTCAGTATTCTCAAATTCTTGGGCATTCTGAAGGAAATCCTCCACTTGGTCAATTTTAATAGCAAACTGCGTTAGGAATACAAAGAAAAAAAAACACAATACAGTGACCATAGAATATGGTATGTCACAGTATATCTTCTAACCTATGCCTTTGGGGACAAATTCTCAGGCTAAGAAAAAAGGATATCAAACATTAATGGTGACTCAATTACAACTTCACAGTACAAACTTTTGGGGACAGCTCTATGTCTTCTGTTTTTATATGGTTCTAATTTGAATGGATCCCTTGTCTTTGTTGGATGTTTTCTGATGTGATTGTGATTACTTCGTCTTTTTACAAGACTTTGCTTCGCACGCACCTAGGGTTTCTCTGTCTCCAAGCCCATTGATAAAGTGCTCTGAAAGGACCCTATGAATTTAAAAGATTTTTTTTTAAATCCCTCTCATTGTATATTGAATGAAACACCCCCCTCACCCGCCCCTTGCAATCTGAATCTAGTCAAGGCTCCCCTCCAGATGCTCTTTGGCATATTAAAATCTAAATTCCAAGCATCTTTAGGGAAAACTTTGGTGGCAGATACAATCTTAAATCTAATTTTTGGAAGATAAAAATGTATGGTAAATTTACACCCACTAATGTTATGGCAAATATATTAATAAAAAAATTATAGTGGGGCCATAGCACCAGTATCGTAAAGTCTGAGATTAGCTTACTATTTTAACAGTTGATTATTCTAAATGCTCTATAATCCACATGTTTACTTAGATTGTCCTGAAAATTGCTGGGTCTCCTGTGGATCCATGGCAGAGCTAGTGTTCCAAATTTGAAGTTATTTGAGCTATCAGTTCCTGAGATATAGCCCCTAACAATAATGACATCAACATTTTTCTGTTCTTATAATTCTTTTTCTACACAGTTGGGGCTCAAACTATAGCTCTGAACTTCCCTAAACTGATTACCTGCCTAGAACTAATCTCGGCTACAAGAAGATGTATTTAAAAAGTTATTTAGGGTAAAAGATGATATGACCATATGCCTCAAGCCAAGCTGACAAGCCATAGAAAGCGCTGGTGTATGCCTTAACTCCATATTTTGTGATTTTTGTATAGGTGCCTTTGATGTTAACAGTACATTAATAAAGATTTCTGACAGTGAATTAATGTTACAGCTTTCATCATGGGTTTGTTTGTTTGTTTTTTGTTTGTTTTTTTGATCAATTGTATCTTTTCTTTCTGGCATCATACTGTTCCTTCAGTAGGATAAATGTTTCATTATAATTATTAGAGCCATTGCTATACCCTAGCCCCAAACACCTCCAAACTTTGGATCAGCATCCAAACCCAGATCAGAATCTGAATTCTGCAGCTGACTTATAAGTGGGAATAGTGCCCAGACCTGACCACATCAAACTTTGGGTTGTTCAATATATAGCTTTGAATTTTGCAGCTTTGTATCATCTCTAGTAACTATCCTGCTAAATTAACTTTGAATCATAGAGTCAAAGGAGTGTGAGACACCTCATGAGGTCATCTAGTCCAGTCCCCTGCGCTCAAAACAGGACTAACTATTATCTTGACCATCCCTGACAGGTGTCTGTCCAATCTATTCTTAAAAATCTCTAATGACCGAGATTCTACAACCTTCCTAGGCAATTTATTCCATTGCTTAACTACCCTGACAGTTAGGATTTTTTCCTCTGATGTCCAACCTAATCTGTTCTTGCTGCAATTTAAGCTCATTTCCTCTTGTCCTATCCTCAGAGGTTAACAAGAACAATTTTTCTCCCTCCCACTTGTAATAACCTTTAATGTATTTGAAAACTGTTATCATGTCTTCCACTCAGTCTTCTCTTCTCCAGATCAAACAAACCCAATTTTTTTCAATCTTCTCTTCCAGGTCATGTTTTCTAGACCATTAATCATTTTTGTTGCTCTTCTCTGGACTTTCTCCAATTTGTCCACATCTTTCCTGAAATGTGGAGCTCAAACGGTACACAATACAACAGGTGAGGCCTAATCAACGCAGAGTAGAGAAGAAAAATGATTTCTCATATCTTGCTTACAACACTCCTGCTAATACATCCCAGAATGATGTTTGGGGTTTTTTGCATCAGTGTTACACTGTTTACTCCTATTAACCTCATGATCCACTATGACCCATAGATCTCTTTCCACAATACTCTTTCCTAAGCAGTCATTTCCCATTTTGTCTGTGTGCAACTGAATGTTCCTTTCTAAGTGGAGTACTTTGTCCAGATCATTTTGAATTTTAATCCTATTCTCCAAAGCACTTGCAACCCCTCCCTGCTTGTTATCATCTTCAAACTTTATAAGTGTATTTTCTATGCCATTATCTAAAACATGAAAATATTGAACAGAACCCAACCCACAACTGATCCCTGCAGGATCACACTCAGTACATCCTTCCTCCTTGACTGTGAACACTGATGATTACTCCCTGGGAAAACAAAAAAGGAATCTTGTGGCACTTTTAAAGACTAACAAATTTATTTTTCGCATGAGCTTTTGTGGGCCAAGTCCCACTTCATCAGATGCCAGAGTGGAGAAAACTGACATTGAAAAAAGAAAAAAACAAACTTACAGTATGGGAGGGAAAGGTAAATCCTGTGAAACTCCTGTGATTACATTTCACTGCATCAGATCAGATTATTTCAGCAAATCAAACAAGTTGTATAGATTCAAACACAACATATCAGAAAGTGGTGAGGTTGAGAGAGGTGAGAATCACTGTTAGTAATGAAAAACAAAAGAGGACTTCTGTGGCCCAGTGGGTTTTCCAACCGCTCAAATGGCTAGACAGGCAACTGACTTATTTGCAAGCACAACTGTGATAGCTACATACTGATAGCTACATACAAACTTTAACGTGCAGACTTGAGTCTTGGGTTTAAGACTTTGGCCCATGAAGTGTCAAATAATTTGAATTTTAGAAGATGTATAAAATCCATTGGGTAATGTCCATGCAAGTGCAGTGTAAAGGTCCACACTAATTTTTAATTATTATTTTTCATTACTACTTTTTTAAAGTAAAACATTTCACTTCCATGTCACTTCAAACACATTTTTACAGATATTCATTCTAAATATTCTGCTCATTTCCATCCTGGAATACGCAGAAACAGAAAAATAGGCATGCAGCAGGGGATTTTTTCTTTTTAATTAATTGGCCCTTTGCAGAAGTAGAATTCAACAGACTCCTGGAGGACTTGGGATTTGTTTCAAATTAAGCAGCATTTGATTTTAAATACAAACCTCCAGAGCATTTTCAAAAAATACTGTCGTAAGTTTCAGAAGTGCTCTTCGCTTCTCCAGCATAATTAGAAGGGCATCCCAGGCATCCCCTAGAGTCTGCGCCATGGCATCATACACCTGGCTTTGCTCTTTGTTTTCCTCTGCAGTCTTGTCTGCTTCACATAACAGGTCCCATACTTGATCTTCCAAAGACTGAACAGGGAGGAGGGCGAAAAGATATAAACAAAAGTGTTACTTCTAAGCAGAAATCCAAATAGCACAATGATATTACTTCGGGATATATTTTCAGTATGGTATCTTCTCACTGACCCCAAACTCTTCTATCATTGGTATATTTTCAACATAAAGTATTAATAATAATGGGAGTGTGGCAATTCCTATGTATTGTATCAAAATACATAGCCCTTTGAATTTAGTTTTCTACTTTGACACTATCTCTCATACAACTTCATGAAATTTTGGTGAAAAACAGTGCTAAGGGGATCTATCACTCTGTATTCAAAATTTACATTCAGATATACTCAGCTACTTGAATGTGAAGCTCCCCATAAGCTAATACATGCTCATATATTTTGGATATTCATTTGTTAGAACATCATACAGCCAAGCAATGGACCCTCCTGCAATGCTGGAAGCAAGTAAAACAAACAAACAAACAAACCCAAATTAAAGCCCTGAAGATAAGGCTTATAATTCAAATATAATTGACAGCTCATCTAAAATCTAGGGGCTAATTAAATTAAAGTTCCTTAACCTAAGGAAGACCATAGGTTACATGTAGTATTTCCAGCTCTGCTTGCCGCATTGCTCAAGAGGGACTACAAAATTACAATGTTCAGGTTAACTCAAGACTGATTCATGGGTTTTTCCTGCCTTTTATATAAGAAAAGATAGCTACTGGGCCATTTCTTGCTTTTGTTAAAATCTTCACTGTGTCTAGAGAGTTGACTGATGTTTGTACTATACATGCTTTTCATCTTGCATCTTTATCAAAAGAATAAATTAATAAAGTGCCAATTTCTGTTGTTATTACAGGAGTTATCACAAGAATGTATAATGAGAAAAGAAATCTATACAAGGTGAATTAAAATCTATGGCAACTCATCCTCATGACACAAACTAATACGAATAGAAAATAGGAAAACTTGAAATTTTCATGAGAGATTGAACTGAGAATCAGAAATAATAGGAAAATAATTCATTATTGTGCTAAACACAGGATCATAAGCTTCCAGGTCCTCCCTAGGTGCCACCCACATACTCTCTGTGAATGTGATAGTCTGAATCTGAATCAGGTGTTAATCTGTCCTCTCTGAAAGCAAGGCTTTGGGAAACATGTTAACACACAATGGAATCACTATTCCTGAATCAAAAAATAATTTAAACAAAAAGAAATATTTTAATCTACCTCAGCACAAGACATAATAAAGAAAATGTCATAAATATTTACTCAGTATCCAAAGTAGGAACTATGTATAATCTGATATTACAAAAATAAAATTATTAGACATAGGAATAGATCCAATATTTGAAACAAATATTATGCAATACATAGCCATGCCTAGTAATTAGTTTTATGTTCTTCGCACAATCTGTACTAGCTTCGTAGTGATAAAGCCATCTCAAAGGGCACCCAAAAGAAGTCAATATTTAAAGAACAATTTACATTCCCCGTTTTATCTCCAGAATGATAGCACAGTCCTGGGAACTGGTGAATTCTAATCTTGGCTCTGAAAATGACTCCTTATGTGCCATTGAGTAAATCCCCATCTTGTTCTTTTCCCCATCCAATGGTGGTTAAAGATGAAACCCTGAAGCTCATACTTATTCTTCATTTAAGCAGAAGCCCCACTGACTTCAACTAGACTTTTGCCTGAGCAAGAATTGAGGTCCTGATTCTGATCTCAGTTACATCGGTATAACTCCACTGTTATCAAAGGAATGGCTCCTTAATGACATAGGTATGAGATCAGAATCAAACTTGGAGTAAAAACTGAGTAAGACCTTGAAGCTTTAACCAAATTAAACTAAAAATTCCTTTATCTTCATTTCAGTAATGCTACCTACCCCATTGGACTGCTGTGGGGAGTCATTAGTTAATGTTTGTGAAGTTCTATATTCAGGAAGTGTTAAGTATCATTACTATTAATTGTCATAAAGAGAAGTACTGGCTCATGATAACTTTTACACCACAGATATTTTACGGCTGTATGCTTAAATGAAATTTAGAAACCAGTTTCATCAAAATAATGTTAATGGTCAGACTTAACGAGCCATTGCCAAGCTCATGCAAATTTTAGAAGAAAATTCATCTTGCAAGACAATCTTCAGTGTGTTTTTTTAAACTGCTTTCTTTGTTTTCCTTTGATTGGCTTGCATCATTATTTCCTACATTATCTTTTTATAGCAGCACAGCTATATAAATAATGTCGTCTATGCAGTATTCAATTTGCCTAGACATATGCACAATCTGAATAAAGTAAAGGAGATATTCTAATGCCTAAGTGTTTTATTCAGTCTAGAATATAAGCTATCTTCTGAGTGTTAACCCCAGAAAGCCACTTACACTGAACAAGTCCTAGGAAAATGTATTTAAAAGAAAAGTTGGCTTGGTTCTTCAAGTCAAAAGAAAGAATAGCTACATGCTAGAAACTTGTGGAACTGATTAGACCAGAGTGGAAGAGAAGATGATAAGACATGTGAATGGTAGGAGTCACAACTCCATATTATTTCTCAATCCTCAAGCGTGTGGTCTGACTGCTTTGTTTATCTGAGAACAAAATGATTTCTTTCTGCCCTCCCACAGAAGTGCGGGTGCCATAGAACATCCTCCTCTAAGGCATAAAAGGAGCTCTTCCATCTGCTCCTGCTGATGGAGTTTTCAGAGTTCTCATGAACTGAAGGGATAACACAGACACAGACTGTCAGGTTATGGAGGAGCGGAAGCTGCTTCTACGAGGCCCGCTACCTCCTTTTATTGCAGTGAATAAACAAGTGTTACATAAAATCAAGATAAGCACGGCAAGCATTCCGGTGCAAGGCCGTAGCAGGGTACTAAGACATAACAAGATGAATACACTTGGAGTCTCTCACGCTCCCCCCCTTGGAGTCTTTCACGCTCCCCCCCTCCGCCTGCCCAGCAAATCTGCAGGTGGATGGTCTGTGATCAGGCATCAAGGCCATCCGGGTGTGCCCGGACGTGTCATCTCTCTGCACAAACCACAGGCCATGAATCCCTACAATGAACAAAGACTGGAGAAAAACACCCTGCTGCCATCCCCCACCCCATGACACCAGCACATGGAAGTGCAGAATCAAGAAGAGATTTACATCAGGATATATGGTAGGGCAGATTGAAAATTCTCTGTCAAAAATTTTGATGAAAAAATGGATTTTTGACTAAATGAAATTTTTATGAGAAGTGCCTGCTTGCTGCTGAAAATGTTGACTTTTTGTTGAAAAACTGAACACTCAAAATCAAAAATATTTTGATTTGGAAATGTTCCCAGGTTGCCTCCTGATACTTATAACTTGGGTACCTCTTTACCTCATTCTCCTCTATTGATCAGGCTCCTTGGACTTCATTTCCCAAGATGCATCAAAGAAGTTCAGTGCAGGAGGTGGGGGGATGAGGAAGAAGGAAGCCCTGTGGTGCATCACTGTAGCTATAGTCCAGCAAGGGAGCCTGGCGCATGGGGGGTGATTGAGGACATACAGCACTTGAAATACTCCTATGAGGCATCACTGTGGCATTTCCAAATGAAAATTTTCAGTGTTCAGAAGCAAGTTTTCAGCTGAAAATGTCCAGGTTTTGATTTTTTGCTGAAGAATCAAAATTTTCTGCAGGAAAAATAACTGTTTTCTCACCCTTTTACATCTCCCCACTGACAGCTGCAAAATGTCATTGGGACTCACGATCACATTAAAATTCACTCACTGTCACATAGTGAAAAACTGAACCAGGTGTGAGGAAATGCATTGAACAGGCCTGTAATAGGACTGACCATTTAAGGCCAGAAGTAGTAGTTTGATAGGCCATTACCCCATTCAAGATGTCCAGAAAACCAAAATGGACATTGGGGGAAAAGATTGTTCCTAGGAATAGCTGGTGTCTGAAGGGGAAGATATAGGAAAAGGCAGGCTTTTGTTCCTATAGGGGCCTGGGCCCAGGAGCTTTGTACAGTGGCAGGGGCAAGCTCCCCTCTCTCCCAGCTGGCCCCAACAGGTGTTTGGGGCTATTAGGCTCACCTGGGAAGATGACTGGGTATGTGAATAAAAAAGAAGGCTCCAAGCCCAATGAGAGAGAGACTCCTAAGAGGAGGATTCTGCCAGGATACACACACAGATGAAGGGCTGTGGAATCCGTGAACTAAAAGGGCAGGCTTGCAGGCTGAGAAAGCCAGGACTTAAACCAAGCAGTCCCAGAAAGGAGGGCTGTGGAAACCCTAAACCTACAGGTGAACAAAAAAGAGGGCTCCTTTTGGAGCTGGACCATGCTGAATAAATTGGATCCCCAAGAGAAGAGGAATCTTGTTTTTAAGACTTTGGGCTGTGAGTAGATTATTTCTGACAAGCTGCATGGCTGTGGCAGCCCATACTACAAAGGGTGGGGCTGGGGAAGAGGGATGCTCAGAGATGGCACCCTTCTAAAAGGCCATGTTTGACCCCTGGGCTGGAAACTGGTAGGACTCTACCACAGTAAATTACCACCAAATGGTTGTGGGGGAGGCTGTTAGTCCATTGGAATAAGTAGCAGGGTGTATGGCTGCCCATATGTAACTAAACTGGCCCCTCAGGGCATCTAATGCGGCCATCCATGGCAATGCTGATTGGCTCCACCTCATTTTCCGCCTTCAGAGCTCCTGAACACAAACCTTTCATGACAAAAACAGCCCTCTGGGCTTGTTTCATTGGCACAATAGCATCCTGGAAGTCCAAACCACTAATGTCCAACAAATTAAAACTAATGAACACAAAATCTACTGCCCCACCTGGGTTCCTCTTCCAGTTCAGACTCCAAAATCCAAAGTAACCCTCTGCAGATGATTCACCACTATTGAGCCCAACAGAGACTCTTTCCCCCTCTCACAAAGCAGTGCCTTACAGGGCTTTCGCCTCTGGAGGCCGCCTCCCTGAGCTGTTAATCTCGAGGATATTTCCTCTCCTTTCGCTGCCTGTCCACCCTGCCTCCTCAGAGATAGCCACAGAAGAACCCCTCTCTTCCCGCAAGCTCTTTTCCTCAGCCAGTCTAGCCTGCCTCCCCATCTCCAGGAGATTCTGCAAACTTTTCCCAGGGAACTCCCTCCCTGGTTTCTCTTCTTCCCTGTCTCTTTCAGGAGCCCTTTAAGCACTGAGAAGCACTTTGATCACAGGCAGACAGGTCCCAGTCCTCCTTACAACCCATGCCTGTCCAGACTGGTCAGTTTTATATGGAGCACTGCAGTGGATCACAGGGAAATTTCCACTGGTCACAGCTATATATACAAGAAGATGGCAGCTGCAAGCTACTTCAGCAGGAGGGCAGTTGTAATCCAGCCCCTCACATGCCAGTCAAGTTACCAGTGTGGTCCTTGGCTGGATTAATTTCAGGCATCCCTGGCATTCATTGTAAAATATTAAGCATACCGAAGGCAAGCTTGCATTATTAATGTAGTCACTTTGCTAGCGTTATATAATGCTGGTAAAATGTGTGGTTAAATTCATTTTGTGTTATTTCTTTCTAATGCTGTTAATTATTCTAATAAATTTGTTTCTCAGCTTTTGCAGGCTGAATACTAATGGGCAATTTTTAATTGAAACCATTTGCCAATAGGTAAATGGGTACAACTTGACAATTATGCACTCCTCTCTTTAGATAGAATTGTTTATGCATTCAATAAATATATTTTAGTCTGCCAATTTGTTTCTAAAGCCAGATGTTCCAGTTATCATTCATTACATTTCACAGACAAAGTAAAGATAGAATCTGGCATTTATGCTCTTTCAAAACCCGACATAGATATTGATTCTCAAAAACTATTTTGAAGCCCCAGCTGGCCTGGTCTGACAGTGATTTTACAAGGCCATCCCAGTACAAAATATAATATAAAAATGTGAAGCCTTTTATTACTGTGAATACACCATGAAGGACAGTTCATGTCTCTTTCAGACTAACACAAATGAAAGTGAGTTGCAAGTACCTATACATGTCATGCTGCTGTTCTGTATAGTGCTAAATAATAGTGATTTAAGCTCAGATCCTCCGAGGTATTTCAGTTCCTAATATAGCCAAAATACATCTACAGATCTGGGCCTAAATTAACTATACGGGGTAAAATAATATTAAATGTCAGAGACTTGTGTCTATGGGCACAAAGTTTAAATACTACCCCCTCTTCTAGCAGCTAACTCAACCTATTCAAAGCAATAACAGCTAGACTACAGTTTAATACTCAAGCTATTTTATTCTTGGGGAAAAATTCATTCTAGGGAGGGTCACAAGCCAAGAAATGAGACATGAACAAGAAAACTGAGGAATAAATAGGTTTATGTTTGTACTCCTTTCAGTGGGTTCGGTTACTGCTAAGTGGAGGAAGGGGAGGACAACAGGGGAGGACAAGGTGTGTGGGGAGAGAGGTAATCAGCTGAGAGATTTCATTTGGAGATTGGGTAGATATCCAAGCCCTCCCTTTTTATCACCTCAAACTCAGCCACCAGAAAGTAATTTGGTCATCCATTTGCAGCACCTTGGCCCTTTTACAGAGGAAAAAAAGGGCTGGAGTGGCATAAAGCAGGGCCGGATTAAGACATGCTGAGGCCCTACATTATGTCAAGATTCAGAGGCCCCATACCATAAAAAAAATAAAGAGAAAAAAGTGTATTACATTATAACAGAAAGGGTAATGAAAAAAATAAATGATAATCCATTATTTTTGCATATTTACTTAGGCAAAGATGCAATGAAAAACAATTAAATAAAACATACATCTTGCAAAAAGCCTTATTTGCATGATCAATTTCAATTATGATAAATCTTCTTAGTTATCTCTGACAAACCATGGCTTACTTGGCTTGTGCCTAAATCCAGTACTGGCATACAGCCCTATATCCAACCAAGGGAGGATTTCCTCAGTCCGGGAATAAAAGCCTTAAGGCTGCTTCCTGAAGAAGCCTTTGCAAACCCTGGCCTACGGGCCGAGCTGAAGATTGGAAGGATGTATCAGGGCCACAGCATGAAGCACTGTGGAAATTCTGGGCAACTCTGTAGTTCATAGGACAGCCCTGCGAGACAGCGATAACTTGGGCTCTGAGGGCTATCCTAGTTACTCTGGGGAAGGGAGAGAGTCTCTCCAGCCTGGCCTGGAATCAAGAAGGTGCAAAACCATAGCTCTCCTTCCTCTTGGCTGTTAGTTTCGGGCTGCATCTTAAAAATGCACTACAGATTCTCATGCCAAAGACTATGAAAAATTGTATTATTCCTTCCAGGGCTTAAATTCAGCCAGAGCTGTCTGGAGCAGAGCTCCAGTAAATATTTTCAATCCCCTCAAAGTTTTCACAGCATGTTGGGGAGTAGGGAAGCGCCGAGAAATATTGTATGAGAATTTAAGCCCTGGCTACTTCTGAAAATAGATTTCATATAACAAAATAGCTTCTCCTGTATTTCTAAGCTAGCATTTTGTGGTGTGGCCTGTAGTCTTCAAGACTACATCTTTAAAGATGCCATGAAACTTGCTGAGATATTTACATAATTTTTTATGCCATGATGCTACTTAATTTCAGCAAAATTTCACAGAAAATGAAGTCATATTTTTGTAGCTAAGAATGGTATTAGTGAGGATGAACAAAATGAAGAATGCACCAGCCCAACAATATATTTGTAATGTCATTAAATCCTGATATATTTTAAAAGAAGTTGCACTGAGTTGTATATGTCTGACCTCCATAATATATGGTTTCACTGTTCAAAAAGACAACTTATGGGACCAAAGCTTCAGGTCAGTTTATGCAGCAATAATAGAGTGAGTCCCAAACAGGCTGTATTCACTGATTCTGAATTGGGGTGGTCAATCCTGTTTGAAATCAGTCTACACTAGTTCCATGATCAGAAGCTGCTCAGCATATGGGAACCTCCTACTTAGGGCAGATGGAAAATAGTTTTATGTCATTCCACCCATCTGTCTACTTCTTCCCCTCTATCTGTAATAGATTCTGCATAGTTCCAGTAAAAGAAAGGAGGAAGCGAACAGGGGACAGATCCCCAGGGCTCAAGAAGGGAGGCAAAAAAGTATCTCTGAGTTCAAGGTACTTGAAGAGAGGCACAGTTTTTCTTTCTGAAGATGTGACTACAGAGTTTGGACAAAAGTAACTATTTAACCGGATATTTAATTTTATGAAGGTATATAATCTGTTTGTGAAGGCTGATCACCGACAGTCTTTGCACTGCAATTCAAAGGCCGTATGGGTCATGCTGTACAGTGTTAATGTGAGATCTGTCACAAGGTTACATGGAAATTATTCCAAGGGGCCTTTTTGCAAATTTACTAACAGGAGGAATGATGTGATATTGGCAAGCCATTTTGTAATAAACTGTATCACAAGAATTCACAAGCAGCTTTGAAACTCATAGTAAGCATGAATCATCCTTTTAACAGTAACTTTACAAGTACTATATTTATTGCAACTGGACAGCCCTGGGGGTACACTTACCGTAGCCAGCCCTAATTGACTCAAGTTTACTCTCGTAACTACATTCAGTCTCCTTTCCCCTGCATCTACAGAACGTATATACACGTAGCTGTATATTTGTCTTAGTCAAATTTGAGAGGAGATATGATAACATTATCACAGCACAGGAAATTGTATAAAAAAAATCAAGAGAAACGTGTATAGTAAGTAACCTATCTGTGCAGAACAAGTTCTCTGAAAGTTCCCTCACGACTACTTGTACCTCGCAGCTTCTTGCATACTCACCAACTGCTCCTTTACCATGTTCATACCAGTTGTCCTGTAGTTTCAGGCTTCTTCCAGGTTTGTTATTTCTATCCACATCTTACTGCTTGGGAGGGAACAGGGCTCGCTGCTGCTTTATTTCTCTTCGCCTCACTGAACTACACTACACAGGTGTCCTGGAGACCCCACTGCAAGATTATCTGCCTGAACCTTTGCTTCCCTGAGGTTTTGTTACAGTTCTCTTTTTATCAGCCTCCTGTCAACTAATCAGAAGACCTGGTTTTGCAAACACTAGAGATTTTGCATTAACTTCAGATTGCACAAATGTTGCCTCTGGGTCCCTTAATCTGCATGTAAACATCCAAGAATATTACAAGTTATTGACATCATTTTAAAAAGATCATCATAATTAGGATCCACAACTGGCCTGATGAATGTATTCATTATGGCCCAGTACTCCTCCAGCCAAAGGACCTTTTATTGCTTAAACCAATGGAAGTACAATTAGGCTGTTATTTTTCTACTATTAAAGAAGAACGTTATCTGGCTAGGTGAAAGGGCCTCTCTCTGTAGCTGACAACTGTTTTACTTCTTTCCACACCAATGAGATATTTGTCAGATAACATATACTACTAATAGAAGTGAAGACAAGTTCCTTCCTGGCTCCACAGTAAAGGGAGCTGCTTTGCTTTAACCTTTCTACAGCATGTTTGAGAAATCATTTTAAATATATCACAGCAGCACTGGAATGAAAAGTTAACTTTTAAATGCATTTTAAATTTACATTTGTGTTACTTTAGAATTCTATTCAGATCCAAGAGGAACTGAATTATTTTTGCTACATCACAACAGGCTATTCAAGCTGCCTATATAGCTTATCAAGTAGACCAGGAGTTCTCAATTATCTCACAGTTGTGTGTGTGTTTAATGCATTGCAGTTCATTCATCTTGGACAGTGAAAATAACCTGGACAGTTTTGCTTTTTTTGTGGCTGTAAAACTTCACTCTGAAGCTTAGTAGCAGTAGCCTTAACAAAGGGACCAAGGATGCAATGGGCAGGAGAATAAACCACCCATTCCCTCTTGAATGGGTCACAGGAGTGTAATGTCGAGAGTATAATTGTGGTGGGGCAATGTTGGAAAGGCATGCAGCCTGTACATTAACTGTTCTGTGGACAGAGGACTATTATTTATTTACAATAAAATCCACTTTCCAACGTTCAGGAGTGTTGTCTCTGTATTGGGAAGCTCATAATCTAAGGAATGCATAGCAGTGCAGCGTCTTTCATGAGAACTAACTCACAAATAATATAAAGAATTAAAAGAAAAAAAACAATCCTTCTAAATCCTTGTGGTCATGCATAGAAATCTCCATGTTGCTACATGACCAGCAGTGAGATGAAATTGAATGACTGCACATACATTTCCAGTTGTGTGTTGTGTATAACCCTATATTTTTACTTTGCAGAATTTGGCGAAAATTAATGTTTAGCAGATCACGGAAATCTCTCCCCCAGTATTTGACAAGAAACCATGGAGCCCAAGGGCAGCCAAATGTCTAGTCAAAAATCTTCTCAAAGTGGAAGTTAAATACGCCTTCTGTACCTCCCTTGGACAATCTATGTCTCTGACTTCCAGGTATGGTAGAGATTTGTAATACCCCACAGTATTTCACCAGCTGACGATCTGTGACAAATGGAGAGGTTTAGGACAATGCTTTACTCTTACAAAAGTTATGAGTAATTTTATTCAAAACCATGTGAGAGTTCAAATTTCTTTCTCTAAAACATCTGTCAGCAATCTTTCCACCCCACCAAGAAAGCTTTGATTGCTGGCTGCCTACCAAATATCAGCATCTGCAACAGGGATGAGGAGCAGTTTAAAATCATGGCTAGGCTTCATAAGATCCCAGTTGGTGGAGCCTGCTGACAGGAAACATGATGAATCAGCACATCCCATCTGCCCTGTACAAAGAGGGAAAGTAATAGCCACTTTGTACCATTACAGCATTCCCCCATCAGGCTTCCTACTCCTGGAGATCTGTGTCTGAGCTTACTTGGGATGAAACCAGAAATAACATGATCCTGTGTACTTTTGCACCTCCATGTTAATGCAGTAGCTTTGAACAGCTCGTTAATCAAAATCCAAGATATAATCTCAGGCAGACATTTGGGCAGAGAGGTGGGATGAAGGATCCAGCACCTGAGGTGGGGAATGGATGAAATTAAAATGCCTACTTGGGTACCCCATATATACACCAGAGTATCCTGTTTTCAGTTACCAAGTTTACCTGCTGATTCCCAAGCCAAGTGGGTATGCTAATATTTACCCACCAACCTCTGTATTACAAGGTTAAATTTCTTTAAGTGTATTAGAATGAAATAACTAGTTGGGTAAGTACTGCTTGTATATGAAGAAACAATGCAGCTTGAGGTAATAATGCCTGTTATTACTCATTATCAAACATTTAGATAATTTCTAGTATTTTTTTTTAAATAAGCTAGTTCACTAATGAGCATTTTGTCTCCACTACGAGTAGCACTGGTAATACTGTGTGTTTGAAGAGGGTGAGAGCAGGAAAGGTTGAGTGGGGAAAAGTGGAGAGAGGTGTTATTAAAAACTACAAACATATTTAACATATAGATTCTGCTTTCATAATAGCTGTTTCAATATTACTGGTTTTAAAAGTTTATGGGAAGATAAGTACTAACAGAAGGGAATATTATATATTTCCTTTCCACCCAGACATAAAATGGTCTCCTGCACAGCAATTTTCTATAAGTGATAGCATTCATTACTTATCCAGCATGAGGTTTTGTTAACATTCTGGATCAGCTCATGTAACTAATGTAGTATAGTAAGAAAGAAGTAAACTCTTGGTATTGATGGTCTTTGTCCTAATTTCACATCTTGCAATATTAACGTACTAGTTGAAAGAAGGCATTTAAAACTACAGATTAAATACTATTTTCAGAACATCTAGATACGTAGTAAACACATGCACATACATTGCTTTCATATTAAAAAATCAGAATTTGTAGCAAACTCTACATAATTGCCACTGTTATATCTTATTTTAAATACTTCATTGTGAAAAAGCTGTGGCATTTGAGATACATACTGCGGAAATTGTTGGCAAATGCTGATGTTTTAAAAGAGCTGATAGCTGCATTTTATGCTTTGAAATAAAGTAAAAAAAATCTGAAATAAGGGAAGTGGGACATGGGAAGACCTCTCTTTCAGAAATTTCCTTTATCATTTTCTCCCTACCAGTCATGTAAGTCACGCCTTCCGGTGGGATTGGAATCAACGGGTAAGACAACAAGTAACCGGCTTAATCTGTAGCAAGGGAGATTTAGATTAGATATGAATACACACAATCCTTGAGGAAGGGTTCGATGGGATGTGAACCCACTAATGCCCCCGTAAGGAAGATGGGCGATTCCAAGTATGTTTGTTAGTAAGCATGTAGGAACTGTTACTCATTTTTATATGCTTTCTCTCTGATGCTTTACTCTAAAAATAAATGTATTCTGCACAGAAACAACTATGTGCTAACTTGCAACTGCTGTTCATAGCCCTCAGAGGGAAGGCAACAATAGAGCTGGCCTTTCATCAGGCTGGCTTGCAGGGATATCACAAATGTATAGCAAAAGGCCATTAAAAGTCCCAGTAAGAAGGGAGTGGGACAAGGGCCCCTACCCAGAGACAGATGACAGCTGGAATCCTGAGACCAGACTGGACTCTGCTAGAACCAGGGCCAGATTAAGACATGCTGGGCCCTAAGCAATGTCAAGATTCAAAGGCCCCATACCAGAAAAAATTAAGAGAAAAAAGTGTATTACATTATAACAGAAAGGGTAATGAAAAAATAAATGATAAACCGTTATATTTGCTCCAGCGGGGTAGCCGTGTTATTCTGCTTACAGCAAAAACTATGAGAGTCCAGTGCCACCTTAAAGACTAACAAATTTCTTTGGGCATAAACTTTCATGGGCTCCAATCCACTTGTCAGATGCATATATATATATCCACTTATATTTTTAAAATTTATATTTTTATTATTTTATTATTTATTTTACATATATAAATATATACATTTATATTTATATATATACATAGGCAAAGATGCAATGAAAAACAACTAAATAAAACATACATCTTGCAAAAAGCCTTATTTGCATTATCAAATACCTTATGATAAATCTTAGTTATCTCCAACATATTTAGAGGCCTCTCATAATATGAGGCCATAAGCCATGGCTTACTTGGCTTGTGCCTATATCCAGCACTGCCTGAAGTGGATCACAGAGGAGAGATGCAAGTGAAGTTACCCTGCAACTGTGAATATTTAGTCCAAAGGAGCTTTTGTTCCTTTTCTCAATGCAGGAGTTATTTGGGACAAGGACCCCCACTTACTACATGCTTCCACAGCACCTAACCCAATGGGGTCCTGATATGACTGGGAACTTTGGCATTACTACAAACACTACAGAGAAAAACAAATTAAACAATAAAAGTCTAACTTAAGCCTGCCAGAAGAAAAAAATTATTACTGAGCCTTCAGAATCATGGGTAACCTTGTACAGAATACATAATATAGCCTTTAACTTTTATCCTCAATTAAGGTATGAATGGAAACTCTAAATGTCCTTAATGTTATTTCAGCATAGTTTTGTATTTAATTTCCTCACACACGGGTTTTTTTTTATTTATCAGAATTGAGGAAATCACATATATATTTGCCATTTCCTCAATTTGATATTATATGCGCATGCACTTACAAACCAAAATGTTATAAAGTTTTTGTGCTAAAGAGCATTTATCCTACTTTCACATATGAGCACTATTATTACACTCAAACTCCAGTGTATAGAAACCCACATATGCCCATCAGAGTTTGCATGTGCACATATGCCTAAAAGTAGGCCTACAATGTAATGTGTTGTCAAAAGTATAGTCCAAAATTCCTTCCACTGGAAGCTCTATTTACTGAAAATAAACTGCATTAGGTCAGCAGTTCCATCGAGAGACCAAGAGATCAGTCACATGATTTCCTCAAGGCAGGTGGGCTATGTCTGGACTGGCAGGAAAAAAAGATAGTGGCTTTTTTTAAAGGTGATACCCCCTTGGGATTTGGGATGGGGGAGAAGCATCACTTGGGCATGTGGGCAGCCTACTGAGGTTGAAGTGAGCCTGATTAACAGCTACAAGGAGCAACAAAAGGGACTGCCGTGGTTATAAATGGCCTTGTGACACCCCACCTCAATATGTGGATTGAAATGCTCAGGAGCCTCAGAGTGACTAGCAAGGTTCCAGTGAGGACAGACTGGAAGCACCCAAGAATCACCACAGAGGCAACCAGGACGGCTCAAAGCTAATAGTGAATGCATGTGTTTTTTTCTGGTGGGAGGCAGCCAAGCTAATTGCTGGTGCCTTCTTGTGGCAGGTGTCCAGTGCAGGTCCTTGTTGCATATGGGGTCTGGTCATGTGATAAACCAGAACTGAAAGACGACTTAGGGGCAAGACATCTCCTGAAGAAGCTGGGAAATGGTCTTGGGTATCTGAATGTCTCGTGTAACCAGGATCCACCCCCTCTCTCCAACCTTTAGTCCTCATGAGAGAAGGGCAATAGCGTCCTACAAAGAGGCTGGCACCAACTCCACCAGATAGAAACAAGTAAGGAAGGAATCTTGATCTGCACTGTATGAATTATTGCCAGACAGTTCAAAGATGAGTTAAATAATAAAGCTGAGGCCTAATTAAACCACATCCCTTGCACTTTGCATTTGTTTCCACGTGTCCTCAGCAATGTACTGGACAATTGTATCAGATCCTTAGATTCTACACATGCAACTGAATAATTACAGAAGCATTATGGTTCTCTTACTCTGACTTCTCAGTGCTTCTTTACAGGCAAATGAACCATGAATACATACTACCTTGCCTTCTTCAGAGAAGCCTACCAAATACTTCAACAGTCTTACATTTCACGTGTATCTCAAGTCTCAGATTTCTCCAGGTTTAGATGCTGTATCTTAGAAACCTGTAGTGAAGACTTGTGGCCTGACATTTTTGAGTGGTTATTTACCCTCTTCACTGGGGTGTTGTTAAGACTAGTCAATGTTTACACGACTTTGAAATTGTGAAGCACTAATAAAGCTCTTATTTTGAAGCCCCAAATATAATAGTAGTATCATTATTTTGGGGCTCAAATACAATTTCAGTGGGAATTTGGGTTATGCACATGTGAAGACTGGTTGGTGAACTGAGATAATGTTATCTGAGGAAACCACTGAAAGAGAATATAGAACTGCATAATATCACTTTTATATTTGCTTGTCTGACTAACTGCACTTTCAAACCCTGAGAAAACAATTTTATAATACAAAATGCAAATGCCTTTCACTTTTATTGGCACTGCTGAGCATCTCTGTAATTAAATGTAAATAACTCAGGAAAGAGAGATTAACAGATACATTGTTCCATATCTAATTTACTTAAAAATAAGCATTATGTGACAATATTTATTTTTGTATGAAAGAAATAAAAGGCTTGTTTTAAAAAATTTAAGATGCTAAAGCTGACCATATTATTACTGTTTGAGAAATATATTTTTCCAATTTTCTCCTCTTGGATATTTGCATATAAATGACTACTTTGCAATGTATGCTCTGTGAATTGAAGTACAGTAATTAGGAGCAATCCACAGGTACGTAGGCTGTATTATTAACAATGGTGCTTTTTTTTCATGAAAGTTAAATTTATAATATGGACTTGTTTATATTTTGCAGAGCTTCTGCTCTAGCTCACTGTGGCCTTTAGACAAGGGGTTGGGCTGCAGAAGGTATTTATGGGGCGCTCTGCAATTGTGGAGGGAAGTACTATAAGAGGGACAGGAATCCGCTGATTCAAAACCCCACTAAGAAGGTGACACAATGAATCTTGGAACAAATTACTTAGCAAGGCTGTGGAATCTCTGTCACTGGTGGTTTTTAAAAACAGGTTAGACGAACACCTGGTACTTAGTCAGGGCCGTCCTTGGTGGGGGCCAATGGGACAATTGCCCCAGGCCCTGCGGTTACGTGGACCCCACACTGTCCACCAATAAAAAAAAATTTAATGGCTTAGCATTTCCACACACTGATTATATGTCCTTCTGAAGACAAAACATATTCATAACACAATTGATAAATATATACAAGCTTTAATGATCAATTAGCTAACACTAAACAAAATTAAGAACCTGCACTATATCCTAATCTCTTAAATCATTGTTTCCCCACAAATGCCATAATCTTTTCATGTTGTTATTAGACATTATGACCGTGCTAGAAACACAAAATCCAGGGAGCATATTTTTCATCTATAAACAACAACTATGGTACAGACATGAATGAAATGTGAAGTAACATTAGAAGGAAGTTTAACCAGATGATTTAATATTGTGTGCATGTTCATACTTCCTGTTTAGTCTAATATTTATCATTTCCTGTTTAGTCTTTCAACGTGGTTAGCAAAATTTTCTTCTTCATAATCCATTAGCGTTTAAAATGAGGAACTTTTTAAAATTACTGTACTAATTTTTTTTTTTGTGTAGCATAATAGTGAGCCTCATTCTCAGCTTCAGTGAAACTGTGCCAATTTATACCAGCAGTGAATAACATCCAACTTGTTCTATCAAAGGAAACATATTCAGATTATTTTTGCCTAATTTATTTTAAAATATACAAATACAAATGATTATTTTACTGTATGATGGTGGTCATAGATAGATAGATAGATAGATAGATAGATAGATAGATAGATAGATA
>ML685793.1:15912024-16060509 GCA_007922175.1 Pelusios castaneus
ATAGATAGATAGATAGATAGATAGATAGATAGATAGATAGATAGATAGATAAAGCTTTCTTCCTCTAGACCTCTGCTTCCTCAGTGTTTTGAGTCTGTTTACATTAGTGACAAATAGGTTGGAATTATTCTTTTTAACACCTGTTAGCACTGCAGAGCCAATAGCTCCTTTGAACAGCAAAATGGATTATATTCTGGGTGTACATCTTCAAAAGTATTATAATCTGAGTTCCAATTGCAATGCCAAATTCTGTCCTCAGATACACATCTGCTGGGATTTCAGAGGTGTAACTGAGGGAAGAATATGACTTGCATTTCTTCGTTGACACTACCAAGGCACAAATCACTGGGAAGAGAAAGAGGCCAAAATCAAATAGCTTGATATTCAAATACCAAGCTGAGATTTCAGCACAATTAGAAATAAAAACACATTAACTTTTATTTGCCAGCATGGTGACACATTCATGAAACTATCTTCAAATATTGCACAGATCCTTAGACCCCCGCAATCCTGCAAAGACTCAAGAACGTGGGACAGCTCAGGTGCTTAATATTAAGCAGCTGCTGAAGTCTTTGCCAGATCTGGGTCCTCAGCACCATCCTGAGTGCACACATTTAGCTTTGATTACTCATGAATCACATGCTTAAGTGACTGTAGTATAAGGGCCTTTACCTTAATGTGTGGAAGTGCAATTTTTATTGTAAAGTTTTAAAATATCCAAATTAATACAACAGAGTAATAACAGAAAATAGTAAATTAAACCACATTTACAATTATCATGAACAAAAACAATAGGAACCTTAAATCTAATGAAATAAAAACCCCAGGCAAGCAGTGTGTGCCCCTCACCTCAGAGCCTGCGCACTGTGCCAACTAGGAAGTGAGTGCACAGATAGCTCTGCACAGTGTGACAGGCTGCTCCCCAAATCCAGTCTGGTGTGCTGCTATGACCGCTTGAACCCCACTCCTGAACCCCAATTTACCCCGCTCTGCTGGGTGACCACTCACTCCTGAGTCAGTCCACACCAGCCACCAGCGTGTAATTGGTCCCAGGCAGTGGGTGTAAGTCCACTAGCCACACAGGCGTTGGTCCCCAAGCAAGCACACCCAGCCCCAGACACTACACTGGGAGCCACTGCCTTACAGGGATTGGGACCCACTCCCAATCACCTTAGTCTCCAGTCCGTCCACTTAACAAAGAAGTGGATTATGCCCAGCCTCCCACATCCGCACCCTCTAAAGACCACACAGCTTTAGGTGAAACAACTACTAGTTTATTGATCAGAGTCTGATTTCAAGTGAGAATATGGCCAATCATGGCAGCAACATGTTACAAATGAGTCAGGAGTGACCACCATCAAATAAAAGGTATAAACCGCATACTACTCTAACATCTTCACCTAAACTAACCTCAGAGTCCAAGATTATGCACATGGTGTTTGGCTGTCTGATGTCTTGCAGCCATTCTCTGCCTGTTCTTAGGCAGGGCCCCGATCTTGCTTGAGGTTGGTTGCAGGATGGTGTCTTCTCAGGCTGAAAGCCTGCAGCTTCTCCTCTTTCACAGTCTCTGTCTTTGTTTTAACAAACTGCTGACAGCCCCTCCCCCTCACTGTCCTGTCCTGAGATTCTCTTCACTCCTACCTGAGCAGGAGTGCTCAGCATCCCCTTTGATGTGTAAATCTTCAGCCATTGTGCTAGAGACAGCCCTGAGAGTCTGAACCCTGTAACATGCTTCACATCTATACATACATGTTGCAGCAGGGAACATGGCACCCTGGTAATCACGTGGCACATGTTCTGAGCATTCACAGAGGAACCTGGTATAGCGTAATTGTCATCAAATAACACAATTACACTGCAAAACTGAACAGAAAGATATTACAGGTCACGCCCAAGGGCTGCACAGATGTGCATCCCGTCACACACAGCAGCACCCCCTCAGACATAGACCCTTCTTTCACCTGGAACTACTTCCCTGCCTTCACACAATCCCTAGTTACTCCATGCTTGCCCACTGAGTTATCCCCATCTGCACACAGCCCCTAGGTAACCCCCTCTCTGCACCTTGAACCACCACTCTGCCGGCAAACAGCCCCTAGCTATCCCCCACCTGCACCCAGAGTAGTTTTCAAAATTTTGGAGCTGATCACCTTCCCCGCCCCCAACTTTGATTTATGATTTTTGCTTACAACACCCATATTATCTGCAAAACAAAAACAACCCTTAGAGTTTTCAGATCCCTAAGTAACCCTGGAATCATGATTAAAGTCTCCGCCCCCACCCTACAAAGGTCTGAAAGGGTGTGCCTAGACTCCAAGATTAAACAAACATCAAAAATACATGTGAGTATGGATTATAGTAAATTTCCTTTACATCAACACACAAGTAGACAACTAACGGTTTATCAGTTTTGTAGCACATGAAAGAAGACTGCAAAATACTGTATTATAAGAAGAAAAAAAACAGCAACTGAGCAGAGATATATTATTATGTGAATGCATTTACATAGCCTTCTGTTACCAAAATTAATGGTGTTAACTGTGATCATTCAGGGGGAAAAGAACATGGGACTGACGAAGAACTGTGTAATACAGAATTTTACAAAGACAAGTACAATCTAACAATTGTAACTGTGTGACTTTCTTTGGACTTCTGTCTTGAAAGCCCCTCATTTCTGATTTTCCTTTTCATCTTCATGTAAAATAAGTCATATTTTTGGCATTACGTTCAGGTTTGTGGAACATTATGGCTCTTTGACTTTATCCATCATCACACAGTAAAGGCACAATTCATGAACAAATAATAAGTGCCAAAGATTATTGTAATCAATACTTGAAAGGTTAAGAATCATTGTCTTGTAGAAATCTTTGATGACTAGGTCTGGTAGTTTGAAAATAAATAATCACCTATAATAAGTGTTGACAGCTCACTATAGGCAAAAAGTTTCCTATCTGGTATGGAATGAAGTGTCATCCAGAATTAGGACACTTGTAGTCACGTATTAGAGATGGCTGAATTATTCATTGGGAATAATATCTATTCTGAGGCTACCCTCTTCCTGTGGATTGTTAACTATTCAACACTGATTTCTGCATTTGCCAACTTTTGGGATCTGCAAACATTTTCCTGAATAAACCAGCAATCATCTGACAACAGTACAATCTCACAAATAGGAGATGAGTAATCGCAGCGCACGTAATATGTGAAAATAGTAGTGAATCACTTTTTATATTATTTGACTAACTATTTATTATCAGAATTAAGCACACTGAATGAAGCCAGATGAAAAATAGACTAAATGGTCCAGGAATAAAAATATACCCAGGATAAGAGGGTTGAAAAGTTAGTAAATACTAGCCAAATACCTTGTCAAACATTGCAGAACACCTGATGCTCTTGGATTATTATTTCATTTTGCTTATCATGCCCAATAAAAATGGAGGTATGTGTGGAAATTTTGTAGTGTATATACATAAAATTAAATTAAATTAAACAAAAAACAATGGGTTAGAAAATCCACTGAAAATGCACCAAGGGATTGTTGTTTTTTTAAATTATTGTTACTGTACACAAGGACTGACCAGGAAGAATATGGAAGAATAAACCATGGATGGAAATATATGGTGACAGTCCACTGCTCACCTTGTCTGCAAAGATGCTCCAGGATGAAAAAGAGAGAGAGACTGTTGCACTAGATTTTATTGAGTACAGAACTGGCAGGTTGCTGCCTGTAAAGAGGCCATTTTTATTGTTATTATTTACATTTATTATTGTAAATTTCAGATGACATCCATAAAATCTCTTGTGGATGAACATTTCCAGCAAGGAAAATATTTTATTGAAAATATATGTAATACTAGGTTGTTGGGTTTTTTGTTGACAAGTGAGTTTAAAATTTTTATTTTAGTTTGCTAATTTTTCAGATTATGACGTTTTCTGCTTCTAGGATTTAAGATTATTTCTTCTTGTTGGAGGATGAAATTCAGTTTCTCATGCCAATAAGGCATATCCAAATTATTTCTGAATATCTGGGCCAGATACCTGGGCTAATTACTACATTTCCTGCATACCTAAAACTCCCATTGATGTCAATGGTGATATGAAATTTGAATGTTCAAGAAAAGCAGGACTAAACCTTTGATATGTTTTTCTTTAAAAGTTACCACTTGTGGTATCCAAATTCTACTGCATTCACCATACTAGATTAGACTCTGAAAACATCTATATTTTATTACCTCACATATGGTTGACAGGTACCTCGATGAAAGTGGTGCAGCACCTAAGCATTAATATTAAATGGAGCAAACATTTTTTCAAGTTCGTATTTGCTCTGGCTTAAAATATGGACAAAATCGGTATTTAATAAAACACACAACAACATCAAGAAACTTGAATGGAACATCATAATACAATATAATAGCACTGTGCATACAAAAGATTAATTTACTTAAATTCCAAAGGGGTAGCCGTGTTAGTCTATTGTAGAAAGCCAACAGAGTCCTGTGGCACTTTTAAAGACTAACAGATTTATTTATCGCATGAGCTTTCGTGGGAGAAAATCCCCACGAAAGCTCATGCGATAAATAAATCTGTTAGTCTTTAAAAGTGCCACAGGACTCTGTTGTCTAATTTACTTAAGTATATGAAAGATATAATTATCCCTTTAGTTCAGGAAAGTGATTACTCATCTCAGTTTATTTTAGTCTGTCTCCTGTCAGCAAAATAAGAATAATTTAATGGCATATGTTACTGTACTACCTCTTAATTTTTGAAATGTCACTGAATAATATTCTGTTCCTAAAAATGCTCTTTATTTCCTAGCAGTGATTTTATCTCTGTGATTTTGCCATCATCTTCCCACCTCAAGCCAAATCACTTGCTTAATGTTATCACCTTTTTCTTATCATAATATACATCAATCAAAACAATAAAAAAAAGTGATTGGAAAGTTAATTTCACATTTACAAAACACTTGATATCTTTGTAGTTGTTACCAATAGTTATATGATGCAGTCTAACTTTTCACAGAACAGCAGAATAAATTAAAACTTTGACATTCCTCTGTCTCTAGCAGGTACTGAAGGCTGAATAAGTTTTAATTTTATTTCACAATAATGCATAAAGTGGGGGGGGGAGATATATTTTGCTGATTCTGCCAGGAAAACAATTACTAGTGAACATAGTTTTCCATTGCAGAACTATTATGGGGTCTTATTTTCATCCATTACATCAACAAAGGTTTGTTTTTGCTGACAGATCACAACAAAAAGCCTATATACCTATGTTGATGTTCCTATATCATAGCTGCAAGCAGAGCAGGAAAATCTGTGTGCACCCACCCATATCATACCCCTTACCTTAAGTTTAGCCAGGAGGAGTTCATGATCTTGGAGCAATTTTTTGGTCTCATCTTGATTGCTGCCAATTTCTAACACATTTGGTATCGACTCAGCCAGCTGAAGTTGCACCCATTTCCCACACTAAAATGCAAACATAAGCAAACTCCCAATGCGTGTCATCCAGAAAACACAAGTGCTCTTTATGACCCTTCCCCAAAACATCCCAATTAAGGCCCAAATGGATCTTCACAGGCGGAGTTCTGCACCCAAAAGTAGCCCCAGTGAAGTCAACGGGCACAGGAATCACCTTACATATATCCATTTGCAAAATCAGGCCCTAAAGTACACAAAATCCAGTGAATACAAACTTCAGTAATGGGACGCCATAAAAACTGCATGGTAAATCATTTGTCATTTGAGGCCACATAATCAGGCCCTAAATTCTTGTTTTGTCCTATCTCTACCCATGCAGTTGTCACGATGATGTTTAAAAGGAAAGAAAATCATACCAGGGACTAAAAATAATCTTTTCCCTCTCTCTGGGGATTGATAACATATTTATAGCTGGAGTGTGCATGGAGAGCTGTTAGCTATGGGGCAGAGTGAACTGATTCCCAAACTCTCTCACAGCAGAAACAAATTAAGGCACATGAGGGCTGTCATTTTTACATAAACCAGCTGTTCTCAGCACCCAGAGTTCTCCTAGTGTCAGGTAATCCATCATCGCATTTCTCTAACAAGTACTTTTTGTTTTTTGATCACTTTTTAAAAGGAACAACCAAAAGGTCTTTGCATAGCTGGAGAGAAAATTAATAAAGGAACACAAGAGTTAGAAACTGAGGGACCTAATCCTGCAAATCCTTACTCAGGCAAGTATGGGTCATTGATTCTTACTGAACTGAGGGATTTCCAGCACTATACGAAGATACTAGCAACATTCATCTGGTCAAGATTTGTTTAAAGCATCTGATATAAATATATAATGTTACTAAGCACTTAACCCACAATCGTATCTGCAGCAGACAGATCATGAGGCAGGTTGTGTGCTGGAGCGAGCCTCCACAGCTGGGAGCCAGGAATCTCGCACAACAGGCAGGGCTGCCACTCTGTAACAGCCACTGCAGCCTCAGGATCAAAGTAGACTCCAAGGCACCTGTGCCTCCATCTCTGTGCTGGGAGAAACGTCAGGTGGATTAGCATGGTAGCAAACCCACTAGCTCATTCCCATCAGCTCTTCTAAATCCCCACTGAACTGCAGAGTCACTCATGAATATAAGTTCCATGGTGCACGGGGGAGCAATATGTGGCCTCTCCAAAATCTTGCACTCCCTTGAAGCACTTCTGTTATTGACAGGTCTTTCCACATCTGCTAAGGAACAGGAGACATTTTCTCCCTATGCAACTCCAAGAGTCTGTAAGCTTCTTAGGCATCTTTGAAAACCCCAGTCTTCTTTAGCATCCCAAACTGCATGCAAGTTTTTTTAAGCTGGAATTAGCCTCTGCAGTGGTCATTCAGGCCTTTATAAACACCAGGAGATACACAAGAGCTTCTACTAAAAATATATGGTAAAGGGAACCAACTTTTTTTTTTTTTTAAGGATGACTATGATTTTAATTTTTTTTTCAGCTCACGTTGCACAAGACATGGCTAATGAAAATGTTTCTTTGTGCATTTATGACAAATGAAAACTGTACAATTAACAGAGTTGATAAACACATTTATTAAAAGAGACTAACCTCCTCAAAAGGCATAATGTTCATATGTATTATTATAAGCAAGAATTTTAGAATGCCCTAAATGTACACTGCCACTTTTTAAAATCAGATGTACTCTCCAGGCCCATAGGAACTTGCATAGTTTGGTTCATGTAAAAAAGAAAAGTGATATCCTGTAAGTAGCATGAACTTATTGGGGGATTTTCTACATACTTAGCTTAAGCAATAAAATAAATGTATTTGCATGGTGAACATTGTATGTGGTACAGCTGGTGATACCAGTACAATTTGGAACAGGCTGTTACTGAATACTATGGAGACCAAACCCAAGAGCTAAGAGCATAACAATTAGCAAATGCTGTCTTACCTTAAGTATAACTATAACAATCCTGGAATCTCCAGCCTGAACAGCAACTGAGCTGACTGTTGTTGTAGAAAGATGTTCACCAAAGCTGCCTTCATCTGACATGGTGCTTCCGATCAGAACCGGACTTCCTACGTTACTGCAGCCTCAACATTACTTGTCTGTGTGCGCTGGTCATTTCAGAAGGCAACACACAGAGTTACTTGAATTCATTCAGCAAAAGAGCTTAGCTAACACCGATTCCTCTGCCAAAGGGAAAGAACAGGAGGTTAAAAATAGACAACCCCATTGAGTTTATCATTCTTGAGAGAGATTTGACACACCCCTAGTTGGGTAACATTAAGCTGCCTGTTCTTTTTTGTCATTATCTGAAGTATAAAGGGCTGTCTCTGCGAACATCATCTGACTCAGGATAAGCAAATGGAAAAAAGATATTTAAATTAAAATAGCTAGAATCAATTTCACAACTAATGCTGTACAGATAGAGCCAATATTATAGGGCTTTAAAACAAGCAAATAGCTGATCTAAATATTCATCTTGTACATCTTCTTATACTTTCTATTTATTAGCTGCTAATGATCTGCATAAATTTGTTGAATATTTTTTCTCTCAGTCAACGTACATTATGAAGTACCATTATACATACGAATACACACACACCCCACAAAACCCCGCGAATGGAACCAGAATAGGTTGGTTTAGATAAGCATTTTATCACTTAGTACTGTTAGGAATTTTTTGTTCGGTACTCCATAGTAAGTTGTTCTAATATTCTGTTTAAGTAATCCCTCTTTAGTAATATGCTTGTAAGCGCCACATTTCTCAACTCATTAAAACGCTTCACTGTACATTAGCTTTTTATTCAGTAGGGGAATCGCAGACAGTTTTCAATTGTGGCACAGGGTCAGTACATTAATTCTACTGCTAGAAACTCAGAGCATGCCACAAGTAGACTGTGGTATTAGACAGCTGCTGCTTGATTCACTGTGACAGGACAGCTGAGAAAGTGACACTGGAATTTAGGTCACAGGTTGCTCAGATGACACAAGAACATTGGATAAATCAAAGACTTAATAGATTTATAAGCATCTGCTTGTTTTATTTCTTTAAAGCTATTAAATGGTCTAGATCAATTTAGAAGCAAATCCAGGTTACAAAAACTTGATAGTTACTGCAATAGAGAATTATGAGTATTAAGTTAAGTTAAAAATCAAAAGAAAATATTACCTTTGTATTCAGCAAAAATTCTGGCTACTCGAGTGGTATGTAAAAGAGCTCTGCAATTCTCTGAGCATGAAATGCCTCTTCCAGATTCTCTACACATGGAGGCTTTCTGTTTGTGTGTGAAATGATGCCAATGGACATCATAAAACATGTTTCAGAAGTCCCAGCAATACACACAAATAGGAGCAGAGCACAATAGTGGCTCTGCAAGAGACTGAATGAATTGTAGAGTTTTATTTATTGATACTATATTATTAATTACTATTACAAGCCATTCAGACAGTAGTGAAGCTAAAATCCGAAACAAAATATTTTGTATGGGAGGAAGAAGAGGACAGAGTTATGGAGAATGAGCTGATGTGTTGAATGCCGGCCCCCTGTGCTAACGCATTTGAACAAACTTTATGGCCGCTTGTAACTATGGATTGCAAGCAGTCTTGAGCTAACGGGGCTAAGGAGGGCATAGCTGACAATTCTTTTAAAAGAATACCCAGGGCCAAAGCCAAAAACAAATCCTAAACTCTTCAGCTATGTGATGCAGAGAGCACAAGAACATAAGAACGGCCATATTGGGTCAGACCAATGGTCCATCTAGGCCAGTATCCTGTCTTCCAACAGTGGCCAATGCCAGAGGCTTCATAGGGAATGAATAGAACAGATAATCATGAAACGATCCATCCTATGGCCATTCCCAGATGCTGGCAAACATCAGTCTCTGCCTGTTCTGGATAATAGCCATCTATGAACCTAGCTTCTATGAACTTAACTAGATCTTTTTCTGAAGCCCATTATAGTCTTGGCCTTCAAGCATCCTCTAACAAGGAGTTCCATGGTTTGCCTGTGCATAGTGTGAAGAAATACTTCCTTTTGTTCCTTTTAAACCAGCTGCCTAATAATTTCCTTTGGTGACCCCTAGTTCTTATGTTATGAGAAGGAGTAAAGAACACTTCCTTCCTTATCTACTTTCTTCACACCAATCATGATTTTATAGACCTCTATCAAATCCCCCTATAGTCATTTCTTTTCCAAGCTGAAAAGCCCCAAACTTACTCCTCTCTCCTCATATGAAAACTGTTCCATAACCTTAATAATTTTTGTTGCTTTTTTTCTGTACCTTTTCCAATTCCAATGCATCTTTTTGGAGTTGGGGAAACCAGACCAGACCTATATGCAATATTCAAAAGGTGGGTGTACCATGGATTTATAAAGAGGCAATATGATATTTTCTGTCTTGTTATCTATTCCTTTTCTAATGATTCCCAACACTCTGTTAGCTTTGCTTGACTGCCACTGCACATTGAGTGGATGTCTTCAAAAGAGAACTATCCATAAGAATGCCAAGATCTCTTTCTTGAGTAGTAATGGCTAATTTAGACCCCATCATTTTATATGTATAGTTGGGATTCTGTTATCCAATGTGCATTGTTTTGCATTCATCAACACTGAATTTCATTTTGTTGCCCATTCACCCAGTTTTGTGCGATCCCTTTGTAACTCTTCTATTTTGGACTTAACTATTTTGAGTAATTTTGTATCAACTGCAAATTTTTGCCACCTCATATGTACCCTTTTTTCCAGATCATTTATAAATATGTTGAACAGTACTGGTCCCATTATAGAACCCTAGAGGACACTACTATTTATTTAACTGACCATTTATTCCTACCTTTTGTTTCCTATCTTTCAACCAGTTACTCATCCATGAAAGGAGCTTCCCTGTTATCCCATGACTGCTTACTTTGCTTCAGAGCCTTTGGTCAGAGACCTCGTCAAAGGCTTTCTGAAAATTTAAGTACCCTATATCCACTGGCTCACCTTCATCCACATGTTTGTTGATTCTGTCAAAGAATTCCAGTAGATTGGTGAGGCATGATTTCCCTTTATAAAAATCCATGTTCATTCTTCCGCAACAAATCATATTCATCTATATGTCTGGTAATTCTCTTCTTTACTATAGTTTCAATCAATTTGCCTGATCCTGAAGTTAGGCTTATTGGCCTGTAATTGCTGGGATTGTCTCTGGAACATTTTTAATAATTGTTGTCACATTAGCTATCCTCCAGTCATCTGGTACAGAAGCTGTTTTAAATGATAGGTGACATAGCACAGTTCGTAGTTCTGCAATTTCACATTTGAATTCCTTCAGAACTCTTGGTTGGATACCATTTGGTTCTGGTGACTTATTACCATTTATCAATTTGTTCCAAAAACTTCAATGACAGCACAGTCTGGGACAGTTCCTGATTTGTCACCTAAAAAGAATGATTCATGTTTGGGGATCTCGCTCACAAGCTCTGCCATGACGACTAATGCAAAAAACATTTAGTTTCTCTTCAATAGCCTTATCTTCCTTGAGTGCTCCTTTTTGTATCTTGATCCTCGAGTGGCCCAGCTGGTTCTTTAGGAGGTTTTCTGCTTTTGATGTACTTAAAAATTGGTTTGATTTTATTTTATGAGTCTTTGACTAGCTGTTCTTCAAACTCATTTTTGGCCTTCCTAAATATATTTTTACACTGCGCTTGCCAGAGTTCATGCTCCTTTCTATTTTCCTCAATAGGATATAACTTCCATTTTTTAAAGGCTGCCTTTTTGACTTCAACTGCTTCTTTTACTTCATTGTTTAGCCATAGCGGCACTTGTTTGGCCCTCTTACTATATGTTTGCCATTGTACCTTCTAATTTCTGTGTAACTAGCTTCCTCATCTTTATGTCATTCCCCTTTCTGAAATTAAATTAAAACCTATCATGGGGGGCTGCTTTGGTGTCAATTTCCCTCTCCCCCCACCCCACAGATGTTACATTTTTCCTATATTATTATCATTATTACCAAGTGGTTCAGCTACATTCACCTCTGGACCAGATCCTGTGTTCCACTTAGAGCTAAATCAAGAATTGCTTCTCCTCTTGTGGGTTCCAGGGCTGGCTGCTCCATGAAACAATCATGTATGTTGTCAAGAAACTTTTATCTCTGCATCCCATCCTGAAGTGACATGTACCCATTCAATAAGGGGGATAGTTATAATCCCCATTATTATTGAGGTTTTAAAAAAATTTTTATAGCCTCTCTACTCTCTCTGAACATTTCACTGTCACTGTCACCATCCTGGTCAGGTGACTGGTAGTATATCCCTACTGCTATATTCTTATTATTCAAGCATGGAATTACATCCATACAGATTCTATGGTATAATTTGGTTTATTTAAGATTTTTATTTTTTTTTGACTCTATGCTTTTTTTCACATATAGTGTCACTCCCTCACCAGTATGACCTATTCTGATCTTTCAGTATATATTTTCTACCCTGCTATTACATGTCCTGTTGCTTATCCTCATCCCACCAAGTTTCTGTGATACCTATTATATCAATATCCTCATATCTTCTCCCATACAAGACACACAAACCGAGGGGGATTATGTGTCATTTTAATTTGATTTAGGAAACAGCAAAGTGCCTTTCCTGCTTTTGTTTTCCATAAACAAAAGGTAGAGTGCAACAGTGAAATGTTGTAGGGTTTCCACTAACAGTCAAAACACACATAGTACAAAAAGTATGCATAGTCGATATAGAAGCTTGGATTGCAAACCTATCAATAGGCAGACCATGGCATATTCTCCTCATCCTCGAACAAGAGTATGGAAATGTAAGTGACCCCTTAATCATCTACATGAGCTACTCGTCTCATGAGTAGCAGCATGGAGGGGAACATAGTCACTGCAGCATTGCTATATCCCCTCAACTGTGCATGTAGGGAAAGTCAATGGACCATGTGCTCTTAAATCTTGTAGGTACATTAGAAAATTGCTTCCAACACAGACTCATAGAATCAGAGGACTGTAAGGGACCTCAAGTGTCACCTAGTCCAGTCCTTTGCATTTATGGGGCTATAACGCATGCTAGACAGTGCAGCGGCTCTCAACTGGTGGTATGCATAGATGCAGAAGTACTCTAGGTGGGACGCAGGTTTTCATAACAATTATTAAGAATTTGCTCTCCCTGCCCTGCCCACCTGACCCAATATCATTATATATAAACCGTAGAAGTAAAATTTATACTCAACGGTATTATTACAATTTTCAACTACTAATGGAATAATTATTTTTGTTTGTTTGTGTTTTAAAACCATAGCAATAAAATTTACTCCCAAGAATACTACTGCAATTTTTTATATTCGTAAAGCTTACCATAAATGATAAATATAACAACAGAATGCCTGTAAACATATAAATGTCCTTCTCAGAAAAGGTGGGCTTTTTGTTTCTATCATGGTGGGAGGTTCTTTGATAGAGTGATTTGTGGGATGGAAGATATGAAAGGTTGAGAACCACTGCACTAGAGTATGTATGCTGCACCAGATAAAATGTGGCACAAGCTACTCTTCTCTCTGAAGGAGAAGGGGAATGCAGGAGAAAGACTATGACTTGGGTCTGCATCTGAAGCAGATACATACTGGCCCATTAATGAAGTATTATAAAATGATAAACTTGCCCAGGATTGTTAATTGTAGTATTCTACATATATTTAAAATGTAGATTGCCATATGAAGAGGTTATTTCCATATAATTATTTTTAACATTTATTGACATTTCTTTAAGAACAACAGCCAGATCTCTGTACTCATCATAAAAATCATGTGGACTGTGCACAGATACTTTTATTACTTGAACCCTGGCCAAAGGACCTGATTAAAGATTAATACCATCTCTGGTTAACCTTATGAAAGCAATCAGTCAGCACTGATGCAAAACAATACAGTACAAGTCATTCAGTTAAAAAGAGATAATAGCTCAGAAACGGAAAACCACGTTAACTACACTAAACAATGAAGGCATGTTGGTTTTATAGTGAAAATGTTTAAGAGAAGGCAATAGTTGTCTTGATGGACCTGAATTTCAGAAGGCTAAATTTAGAACTTTTTTGATAAGCAGATGGCACAATTGTACTCTTAATAGCACATCACTTCACACATGTAACAGCGAAAGCTACTTACCCAGTGAATGCAATTCAGCAGGAGAAGCAAAAAACTGCAGCTCCTAATTAAAACATTGTTAAAATACCCAGGGACTACAGAGCTCTGTTTAATAAGATTAGAGCACTTACCTTATCATTTACCACTGGAAACTCAAAAAGATTCATATACATAAAACTAAATTCCATCCTGTTCTGCACAACTGTTTGAAAGCTGATGGCAGTGAGAGGTACCTCTGCATCTGTTTAATGGATATCTTTCTTTCTTTCTTTCCCTCTCCCCATATCCTTGAACCTCTAATTGAACTGCTAATTCCTGCCTGCCTTCCCCCACCTCCTTCCCTGAGGTCAGTCATCAAGTTGCATGACATAATTTGAAGAGACGAAGATACATCCAGTATTAATATCTTTTTCCTCTGCCCACTTAGTCTGTTTCTGTAAATTACACAGTCATCAATAAGCTGTTGTCATGCAGTCTATCGTGGGGCCTATCTCCCAAGAATAAAAAGATCTGCTGTGACACTTCCCAATATATAGGTGACCCCTCATACCATAAAAATGCTGTATGAAGAGATGTACACCAGCGTTCTTTTACACACACATTTCTATGTTGGTGTACAAATGTTAGAATCTTACCTGTAAACCTCCTGAGTTTCTAAAATTTTATTTAATTAAAAACCAAACACACTTACCAGTTAACACTGTTAACATTGTCTGCAGAGAAATATATTCTTAGAATTAATTTCCATCTCTATAAATAGAATAATTTGGGAACAATACTCTGCCTCTCCCTCTACTGGCAAAACACACTGAGCAACAATAATTTTGTTGCAGCACTGTAGCAAGAGTCACATAATGCAAGAACTTAAAAATCAAGGTTTTTATCTGCTCTGTGTTGACATTAAAAATCCTCTGATATTTCACAGAGGATTGCCCTCACGCCTTTGGCCTAAGTTTCCTCTTCTCTTCCTCTCCATGTCCAAAGTTGTGCAGTATTCTTTCTGCCAGGTGACTGTTACCCTCCATTGAAGAAGTGGCTGCAGGTCACTGGTGTCATTTATAAAGTGCCTTGGGATCCATCAGGGGAATGGTGTTATATTTGAGTGAAATAATAAGCCCTTTAGAAAGTACCATGGGAGGAGGTTTACAAAAATCACCTAAAGGACTTAGAAACCCAAGTCAATGGTACTTAGATTCCAGCACATTAGGCACACATTGGATTTTGTTTCACTATAGCATTTGTAACGTGTTACCTTAGCATAACCATGTAAAGTCTGTTGAGAGAATCTGAACTGCTTCACACTTTCTCTTTTTTCATCCTATTGCTATGTGGCACTTTAATGGTCTGAATTTTTAAAAAAGGCCAGTCTAGATCATTCACATAAAAAGAAATTTGCAGGAGAGAAAATCAGCTAGAGGCAGATTTATTTTCCACCCCTTATACTGGCTCTGCAGGGTTTTCTGTTTCTTTAACCACATCAGAGTTACATTTGGAACACAAAGCAATTATTTCGCCACTTCAGCTGCCTCTATTCTATCTAGTATCATAGGAGCATGGTTCATCATAGACTAGTGAGAGAAACTGTAAAAGGCTCTTCAGTGAAGAACACCAAAGTTTATTCAAACTAATAGAAACTCTAGTAGATCCCCACTCCTGCTCCATCCTCACTCCCCCCATCTTTATCATAAAGTTGGATAATATGTAAAAGTTGCATGTAAAGTTGGATAATATGTAGGCTTGGAAAGATTAGATTTTTTTATCAGTAAATGTTGTTAAATGTTGATTTTGCCACTCATACTCACAAACCAACAAAAAAATCGTTCCATTGCTGATAATCGAAAGTTAGAAATAGGCAAAGAAAAAAATGCTGCTCCATAACTTATGAGTGTGTGATTTTAGGAAATTGACAATTACTGTTTTAATGATTATAAAGCTTTAACTTTTGTATCTTCCTCATCTACTGTCATTAAACCCTGTTGTCAGACTCTCTTTCCCCATAATGTCCCACAACTTTAAAAATGTAAATCAATAAAAATTGAAAAAAAATTCCAAAAAGCCATAACTAAGCAATTATGAAATTTTAAATTAATAAAAAGGTGCTTAAAATAAACATTACTATTATCATTAAAAAATAAAAAAATTAATTCTGCTATGCCAATGAATGTGCATTAAATCACCTCATTCATCCTCTTTATAATGCAATAGTTACCTCCAACAGATCTTCTAATATGTCCAGTCTAATTTTAAGTGTCACAAGCAATGACCCTTCCATCAGTATCTGTGTAAGACTTTCACAGCTGTTTTAACATTTTACCTGATATTTGGTAAACATAGTCATAAGAAAGAACATAAGAAAGGCCGTACTGGGTCAGACCAGAGGTCCATCTAGCCCAGTATCTGTCTACCGACAGTGGCCAGTGCCAGGTGCCCGAGGGAGTGAACCCAACAGGCAATGATCAAGTGATCACTCTCCTGCCATCCATCTCCATCCTCTGATAAGCAGAGGCTAGGGACACTATTCTTAACCCCTTTCTGGCTAATAGCCATTTATGGACTTAGCCACCATGAACTTATCCAGTTCCCTTTTAAATATTGTTATAGTCCCAGCCTTCACAACCTCCTCAGGTAAGGAGTTCCACAAGTTGACTGTGCGTTGTGTGAAGAAGAACTTCCTTTTATTTGTTTTGAACCTGCTACCTATCAGTTTCATTTGGTGACCCCTGGTTCTTGTATTATGGGAGTATTTAAACAACTTTTCCTTGTCCACTTTTGCCACATCCGTCATAATTTTATATACTTCTATCATGTCCCCCCTCAGTCTCCTCTTTTCCAAGCTGAAGAGGCCCAGCCTTTTCAATCGTTCCTCATACGAGGCACTCTCCAAACCCCTAATCATTTTAGTTGCCCTTTTCTGAACCTTTTCTAGTGCTAGAATATCTTTTTTGAGATGAGGAGACCACATCTGTACACAGTATTCGAGATGTGGGCGTACCATGGATTTATATAAGGGCAATAATACATTTGCAGTCTTATTTTCTATCCCCTTTTTAATGATCCCTAACATCCTGTTTGCTTTTTTGACCGCCTCCGCACACTGTACGGACATCTTCAGAGAACTATCCACAATGACTCCAAGATCTTTTTCTTGACTCGTTGTAGCCAAATTAGCCCCCGTCATATTATAGGTATAGTTGGGGTTATTTTTTCCAATGTGCATTACTTTACACTTATCCACATTAAATTTCATTTGCCATTTGGATGCCCAATCACTTAGTTTTGTGAGATCTTTTTGAAGTTCTTCACAATCTGCTTTGGTCTTGACTATCTTGAGTAGTTTAGTATCATCTGCAAACTTAGCTACCTCACTGTTTACCCCTTTCTCCAGATCATTTATGAATAAATTGAATAGGACTGGTCCTAGGACCGACCCTTGGGGAACACCACTAGCTACCCTTTTCCAATCTGAGAATTTACCATTTACTCCTACCCTTTGTTCCCTGTCTTTTAATCAGTTCTCAATCCATGAAAGGACCTTCCCTTTTATCCCATGACAACTTAACTTACATAACAGCCTTTGGTGAGGGACCTTGTCAAATGCTTTCTGGAAATCTAAGTACACTATGTCCACTGGATCCCCCCTGTCCACATGTTTGTTAACCCCTTCAAAGAACTCTAATAGATTAGTAAGACACGATTTCCCCTTACAGAAACCATGTTGGCTATTGCTCAACAGTTTATGTTTTTCTATGTGACTGACAATTTTATTTTTAACTATTGTTTCAACTAATTTGCCCGGTACCGACGTTAGACTTACCGGTCTGTAATTGCTGGGATCCCCTCTAGGGCCCTTTTTAAATATTGGCGTTACATTAGCCGACTTCCAGTCTTTGGGTACCGAAGCCATTTTAAGGGACAGGTTACAAATCTTAGTTAACAGTTCCGCGACTTCACATTTGAGTTCTTTCAGAACTCTTGGGTGAATGCCATCTGGTCCCGGTGACTTGTTAATGTTGAGTTTATCAATTAATTCCAAAACTTCCTCTAGTGACACTTCAATCTGTGACAGTTCCTCAGATCTGTCACCTACAAAAGCCGGCTCAGGTTTGGGAATCTCACTAACATCTTCAGCCGTAAAAACCGAAGCAAAGAATCCATTTAGTTTCTCTGCAATGACTCTATCATCTTTAAGCGCTCCTTTTGTATTATCATCATCAAGGGGCCCGACTGGTTGTTTGGCAGGCTTCCTGTTTCTGATATACTTAAAAAACAATTTGTTATTACCTTTGGAGTTTTTGGCTAGCCGTTCTTCAAACTCCTCTTTGGCTCTTCTTATTACACTCTTGCACTTAAGCTGGCACTGTTTGTGCACCTTTCTGTTTGCCTCACTAGGATTTGACTTCCACTTTTTAAAGGAAGTCTTTTTACCTCTCAGTGCTTCTTTTACATGGTTGGTGAGCCATGGTGGCTCTTTTTTGGTTTTTTTACAGTGTTTCTTAATTTGGGGTATACAGTGAAGTTGGGCCTCTATTATGGTGTCTTTAAAAAGCGCCCATGCAGTTTTCAGGGATTTCACTTTAGTCACTCTACCTTTTAGCTTTTGTTTAACTATCCCCCTCATTTTTGTATAGTTCCCCCTTTTGAAATTAAATGCCACAGTGTTGGGCTGTTGAGGTGTTCTTCCCCCCACAGGGATGGTGAATGCTATTGTATTATGGTCACTAGTTCCAAGCGGTCCTGCTACAGTTACCTCTCGGACTTTCATTCATCCATTTCTCTTAATTATACCATCTGAGCTATGATAAATATTTCCTTGTTGTGTATTTATTTACTTCTTTGGAATAGTTATGGTCAGTTTTATCTTTCCAAACTTCCACACCAGTCCACGCTGTCATCATTCACCAGGCTATAAATATTATTTTACTCTTTCATCAATAATAAAACCTTTCCAGACCATTAACTAATTTTGTTGCTCTTCCTTGTTCTCCTTCCAGATTAACTTTGCCAGATCAGAGTGTGATATTCCAGTTACAGTCTCATCAATCATATAGCAAGGTACCAGCACCTACATACCCAGTAGACTCTTTATATAGTCAAAGGACATTGGCTTTTTCCCCTCTGAGTACAACATGGCCTCCTTCACGATGGCATCTGACTGCCTCACAAACACTAATGAGTTTACCCTCACAACAACTTTGTGAAGTAGGAATTTTTGCCTGCTATCCTTTCCCTTTCTCCTTGATTCCCTGGCAGCAGCAACCCCACACTCACTCTGAAAACAGAATGTTCTTGGGAAATGAGATCTACACTATATCGTTAAAACACACATCAGATCATTTGTACCATATGTCACAAAACTGTCAGCTGAGGAGGGAGAACAGTCATGGGGAAGAGGAAATTTCTTTTATGAGGAAACCAAAGTGGAAAGGCCAGAAAACAGAATTTGCACAGTTAAGAAGTCAAAGCAAATAGTGATTAGCAGAGAGAATGGTCACAATCATCCAGACTGTTCACATGCTTTGTGTATCACTCTGAGTGAAAATCCTGTCTTCTTTATGAATGTCTGCTCCCTCAGAGGTAATATGACATGCAATGGTGGTTATACGTGGCAACTACCTAGGAAATTGATCATTCACATTGGATGAAAATAAAACATTACAAAGCTCTTTGAGTATGTGGCTTGATATTACCTTTTAATGCAGTTTCTAGCAATATATAAAAATCATGGGTATTCCCGTGTGTGTATTTCTTTATATGTATTTAACTTGGAAGGGGGAAAGGTTATGGCCTGAGAAGTAGTGAGTGATATAATGCAGGCTATGGGGCCTCATGTTCTGATCATCAGCGCAGATATGTAGAATAGAGGTCAAATGTGTAACTCAAAGTACATTGTACAGTCCTTCAGCCTGCCAAGCCCAGCTCCAAGTTATCCATTATCCCCATGGAGGCTTGGCGAGCTACCCATAAAGGTTTAGTGAGAGAGCAGACTGCACTCAATCACTACCAGTTTAGTATGTGGCTCACTCCCAAGTCATTGAAAGCTAGACTCACTGCATCACATGATGGTATTAAGTACCAAATTACTACACGGTAGTTTGTATATGAAAAGATGGATAAACACATTGAACACACTGCTTAAACTTAGTAAGAAACGCTCTCATCCACAAAAACCAAGATACCTTAGTAGTGTGAGATATTCATGGTCACTGAACATTTAGCACCGACTCTTGCTGCGGCTGGAGCACACTGTAGATCCCAGGTGACTGTTCTGACCCAAAGATGCAAAAAATGGGATGGTGGGGGGAGGGAAGGAGAGGGGCGGAAGAAGAGGGACAATCCATGAGGTAATTCTTTGGTGAAGTCACCCTATGTAACTCATCCCTAAGTGGGAGTTTCCCCTTATACATTGTCATGTAAACTGGTTTTTAACTACTGTACTGAGAATCGAGGTGAGAATGGCTCCTGTTGTCATGGAGTCTGTCTCAACCATGTGAGAGTTATATAACACTCATGTCCAGACATCATTTTCAACATGATAAATACATGGATTAGCATATGAGTATTACAAGTATTTTTTCATCAGCATTTGGGAAAGTCCAAACACTAAGACTATGTACACACGATCAGATTAAAGCGCAACATGGCAATCACGCTATAAAAAACACGTGACCTTTATTGCGGGATAGCGCGTACACACGTCGCTCCTTGTAACGCAACAGAATTCTTTGCAATATCGCGGTGTAGCGCAATGAATTCTGGGCACCTACCCCACAGTTCAGTTTTTCCTCAATCTGCGCTTGGAATCATGGGATGAAGGAAAGGAACGCAAAGCGCCATGGGTAAACTCTCAGTTTTCCATGGTGCACTGTGTTCCTCTTGCGTCTTCCTCGTTGCCAATAGCAACTCGCGCCTATTTTCAACAGTGCAGTGACGCACCGCACCACTTGCGAGCAATCACAACAGCGACAGCATGGATCCTGCTCTGATCTCCACTGTCGCCTTCAGCATTCTAAATACATCTCGGCTGGTTGCTCAGTACGCAATGAGCTCCGAGTCAGACGAGGACGCTGAGGAGCAGGGGCTGATCGATGCCATGCAGAGCAACAGCACCGCATTGCTCAGTTCCTTCACCGATCATCTGCACACGGTGCAACGCCGTTTCTGGTCACGAGAGACGAGCACCGAGTGGTGGGATCGCATTGTTATGCAGCTGTGGGATGACGAGCAGTGGGTACAGAACTTTCTAATGCGGAAAGCAACCTTTCTGGAACTGTGTTCAGAGTTGGCCCCTGCCCTGCGATGTAAAGACACCAACATGAGGTCCGCCCTAACCGTGGAGAAGCGTGTTGCGATTGCTGTCTGGAAGATGGCGACTCCTGACTGCTACCGGTCGGTTGCAAACCAGTTTGGAGTCGGGAGGTCCACCGTCGGATTAGCCCTCTCACAAGTCTGCCGAGCCATCAATCGCGTTCTGCTACGGAGATGGTGACGTTGGGCAATGTTCGTGAGATTGTGGATGGCTTTGCTGCCATGGGATTCCCTAACTGCGGGGGAGCCATAGACGGCACACACATCCCTATTTTGGCTCCAGACCATCTCGCGACCAAGTATATCAACAGGAAGGGCTACTTCTCCATGGTGCTACAAGCACTCATGGATCACAAGGGGCGTTTTACGGACATCAATGCTGGGTGGTCGGGAAAGGTGCATGATGCCCGCATTTTCAGGAACACTGGTCTGTACCGGAAGCTGTAAGGGGGTACCTTTTTCCCTGATCAAAAAATTACAGTGGGGGATGTGGAGATGCCCATAGTCATCCTCGGAGACCCAGCATACCCATTGATGCCATGGCTCATGAAGCCGTACACCGGTAACCTAGATCGCAGCAAGGAGCGGTTCAATTACAGATTGAGCCGCTGCAGAATGACTGTGGAGTGTGCCTTCGGCCGTTTAAAAGGGCGCTGGCGATGTTTGTATGGGAGGCTGGACTTGGCGGAGGACAACATCCCTGCTGTGATTGCGTCATGCTGTGTCCTTCATAACATTTGTGAAAGTAGGGGAGAAAAGTTTTCCCTGGGGTGGGCTATGGAGGCACAGCGCCTCGAGGAAGCATACGAACAGCCAGCCACTAGGAGTATTAGGGGGGCCCAAGGAGAAGCTGCTCGCATAAGGGAGGCACTCAGGGACCATTTCAATGATGCCCTGCCCTAGTTAACTTCCAGGATGCATCAGGTGCACCTTATGAGATTTTCAATGTGTACAAATAAAGCCACTCTTCAAATTATTTGTCACTGTTTTTATTAAAACCTAAAGGAGGGGGTTACAGGTGGGTGTAGCTGCGGGTCTCTAAAAAGTAGCTCTGGGGGGACTGGATGTTGCAGTGTACCAGGGGGACGGGTGGCCTTCAAAGAAATTCTTTGAAGGACTACGGGGTGTGGGAGGCAGACACAGCTGAACTGTATGGAGTGGAGCCCGTACATTAATTGCCTGGGTCTGCAAAGCAATCATGCTCTTGAGCAGTTCTGTTTGCTCCTTCATCACGCTTATCAGTTCGTCCCTGTGTCTCTGCCTCCTCTGTTGGGATTCCTCTCTCCAGGCTCAATTCTCCCTCGCGGATTCCTGTGCTGTTCTCAGCAGGTCCTGAAACATATCCTCCCTGT
Source organism: Pelusios castaneus (assembly GCA_007922175.1). NCBI lineage: Eukaryota > Metazoa > Chordata > Testudines > Pelomedusidae > Pelusios > Pelusios castaneus. The sequence continues at coordinate 15,934,294 of ML685793.1, forward strand.
TTCTTCGAGCACGCCGCCCAATGTTTCTCATGCAGTCAGCTGGGGTAGACACCGCCCTTGTGAAGGTCAAATCTAAAAATAATAATAATAATAAAGCTGTTAACACATAGCCTAGATAACCAATGTAACCTTCCAGTAGCACATTCCACTGGAAGGTGCAGGGCAGTCAACATCCTATGCTTCACTGAAGCGGACAAGGTACGTCCTAATAGAAAGCTTACTGGGGGCTAACATTCTGCACAGGACACACAGATGGAACCCGATATCTCTCTCCTCAGAGTGCCCCTGCCAGCTAGAATACATATCCTACATGCCACCGGTTGCAAGCCAGGACTGTATGCTGCTGCACTGTGTGCTGCCATGGTTCCCAGGGCTGTGCTTTGCAACTGGCGAGGCAGAGTATCCGTCTTTGGGAGCGTAGACACAAACGTTCTCCCATCTAACCTGAGTAGTAGGCTCTGGAGGTACAGCTGTCTGTTGCAGCTGTCTCCCTGCTGCATTTATTTTCCCTCTGTTTTGTTGTTTTGTGTGGCCACCCCTCCTGGGCTAGTAAGGGCCATTCCCCAGCCCAGGGAGGCGGCCTTTAGCTCCTTGGCTTAGAGCCTGGCTCGATGTAGGGTGGACAATGCCCAGGAGTGCAAGACTTAAATGGCCTGTTGAGCTTAAGGGCATGAGTCATACCTGTGGCTCAGAAATTTGCCAGACATGTCCTGTGCTTACCTGCAGTTTTCCCTGCCCTCTCTCCTCCCCTGTAGCAGAGGGAGCCAATCAAAGTTACTGGTGGGAAGCTGTGACGGAATGCACATCTGTGCAGCCCTTGGGCGTGACCTGTATAATCTTTCTGTTCAGTTTTGCAGTGTAATTGTGTTATTTGATGACAATTACACTATACCAGGTTCCTCCGTGAATGCTCAGAACATACGCCACGTGATTACCAGGGTGCCATGTTCCCTGCTGCGACATGTATGTATAGATGTGAAGCATGTTACAGGGTTCAGACTCTCAGGGCTGTCTCTAGCACAATGGCTGAAGATTTACACATCAAAGGGAATGCTAATGCCCTCCCCTGCTCAGGTAGGAGTGAAGAGAACAGGACAGTGAGGGGGAGGGGCTGTCAGCAGTTTGTTAAAACAAAGACACAGACTGTGAGGGGAGAGAAGCTGCAGGCTTTCAGCCTGAGAAGACACCATCCTGCAACCAACCTCAAGCAAGATCGGGGCCCTGCCTAAGAACAGGCAGAGAATGGCTGCAAGACATCAGACAGCCAAACACCATGTGCATAATCTTGGACTCTGAGGTTAGTTTAGGTGAAGATGTTAGAGTAGTATGCGGTTTATACCTTTTATTTGATAGTGGTCACTCCTGACTCATTTGTAACATGTTGCTGCCTTGATTGGCCATATTCTCACTTGAAATCAGACTCTGATCAATAAACTAGTAGTTGTTTTACCTAAAGCTGTGTGGTCTTTAGAGGGTGTGGATGTGGGAGGCTGGGCACAATCCACTTCTTTGTTAAGTGGACGGACTGGAGACTAAGGTGATTGGGAGTGGGTCCCAATCCCTGTAAGGCAGTGGCTCCCAGTGTAGTGTCTGGGGCTGGGTGTGCTTGCTTGGGAACCAACGCCTGTGTGGCTAGTGGATTTACACCCACTGCCTGGGACCAATTACACGCTGGTGGCTGGTGTGGACTGACTCAGGAGTGAGCGGTCACCCAGCAGAGCGGGGTAAATTGGGGTTCAGGAGTGGGGTTCAAGCGGTCATAGCAGCACACCAGACTGGATTTGGGGAGCAGCCTGTCACAGAAGCTGCCTAAGTTTGCCCTTTAAAACCAGACATTTTTGAGTCAGATATCAGAAAGGTTCCTGCTTTGCCACCTGGTCGGATCAGCTAGGGGTCTTTGGGGGGGCCCTTTCTCCGCTCTCGTTTAATTTTTAAGAGTAGTTCCCATTTTTAAACTCCCCTCCCACGAACACCGAATTTTTCCTGTGAGATCTCCTGACTATTGAAAACGAACAGAGCCTACTCTGCATCCTCTGATGCTGCTGCTGTTCCTGCCTCTATTCCTGCTGCTGTCCTGGGAATTGGTAAGGCTCCCCTCCTGCAAACTCTCCCTGTCCTAGCTGCTGGCCTTGCTTCCCCAGCAGACAGACTCAAGTTAATTCCTTGGTCTGGGCCTGAAACTGTTTCTAACTCCGTGGCTCTCTTGCTGCTAAAGTAAAGCCTGTGCCGCTGCTACACTCTGCCTCCATGTGCTCTGTCCCGGGACTCCCTGCTTTCAGCTGTTTCCACTGCTGCAACCACCATCCCCTGACTCCCCCAGGAGCTGTACCCTGGGCTCACACCATTCTGCCTCTGGGACTGCTCCCCCTGGTCAATAGGACCGGTGTTGTATAAGGCGTGCCATTAGGTTTAGTTTCATTAGTTTGTTTAGGCTTAGTTTTGTTAAGTTGCATTTTATTAGCTTGTATAAGTTGTAGTCCTGTTAGAATTGAATTTTGTGCCTGTGTTTAGTGGTAGTTAAGTGGGATACTTGTTTGCCATTACCTGTTATATCGTGTGGCCATAGTTAAGCTAGATTAAAGATAACTGTTTTACTGTATCGCTCCTCTCTTTTTATTTTTCCTTCTTTCTGTTGTTCATTATTAGCATAAGTTGTATAGTTGTTAAGTTGTTGAATAAGTGCCTCTGTGTCTTCATCTCTCCCTGAACACCCCAAGTCCTCCGCTGCTGTTTCCCTCTCTCCCCGAACTTCCAAAGCCCCTTGCTGCCTTTCTTCTTTAATTCCTCCGTGTTTAGCCTGCAGGCTCCTGAAGACTGCTCTGAGCCTCGCCCTGCAGGGCTTCAGTGCCTCTTGCTGCATCCCTTGCAGCTGTACTCTTCCTCTGCCACTGATTACTCACCCCACCCCACCCTTGTTCTTTAACCCAGCCTCTAGGCACACCCTTACAGACTGCCTGCCACAGTACTCTTCACTCTTCCTCTGCCACTGATTACTCACCCCACCCCCACCCCTGTTCCTTAACCCAGCCTCTAGGTACACTCTTACAGACTGCTTGCCACTGCAGTCCTACAAACCAAGTCATTGATTCTCATCTGTACTATTACACTTGTGTAAATTCACTAATCACCCTGATTGTGCAATTTTACTGCCATTTGTATCTCATTCATATTCTAAAACCCCATTGGTTACCATTGCCTTTACTGTACCTCTACACCTATACCACTGTGACATATTGTTCTTTTTTGTAGAATCGCTAGCCACCAATTGTGACTCACTGTGACACCTCTTCATTTTCACACTGCTTAATAAGAGAAACCCCCTCCCCAATTGCCTACTGTGACAAACCCCATACACCCCATTGTTGAATTTTACTGTTTTACATTTTTCAATAAAGATTAATTTGTACCCCACTGGTGCGGTAATTGCCCCCCAAGACCCTCTACCTGCTGGCAGGGACAACATCGAGAAAACTTTTACTGACCTAAATACAGATGATTTTTTGACAATCACTGCTTGTGTTGATGCACTTCTAATGAATGCAGAGTAAAGAGCGTGCACAGCGGGGACTGAGACAGCAAGCACCCCCACCCCAGACAATGATATTTTAGCAGGAGCCATAGCTGCACGAAAGAGAAACTTACCGGAACCTCCCTCTGCCACTTCAGAGGACACGCTGCAATTCATGTCTTGGGTGGACGTCTCAGCGGGGGTGCAGAACAGCTCCTGGCTACATGCTGTTGCGCTTTCCTCCAGGTCATCCTCCATCTCCTCCTCCTCATCGATCACGTCCTCATCCTGCTCGAGTCTGGGATTCACTGGATGAGGGGGGGCCCATGTGTCCACGGGACTCTTTGCAGTGGTTGTGGGATCCCCACTGAGGATGGCTTCTATCTCCTTATAGTACCTGCATGTAGCAGGCGCTGATCCCGAACGGCGGTTTGCCTCCTTCACTTGGTGATAGGTTATTCTTAGCTCCTTCACCTTTGATCTGCACTGCACAGTGTCTCTATCATAACCTCTCTCTGACATGGCCCGAGAAATTATGCCAAATGTATCATAATTTCGCCTGCTGCCGCATAGCTGCGCCTGCACAGTGGACTCTCCTCAGATGCTGATCAGGTTCAGCACCTCTGCCGTGCTCCAAAGGGGTGCGTGTCTTCCACGACGGGCCGCCACTGCTACTGATGATCGGAGCTGCACTCCACTCCACGAGGAAGAGAACAGGAAGTGAAACAAACAAGAAATTCGAAAATCCCGGGAATCTGATCAGGGCGGGGACTGTTTCGTCACGGCCACAGAGCGGGTGGTGGGAAGACCAGAGAGGACGACTTTGGAATGCTGGGACACTTCCGGAGGCCAATCATTGCGCAGTAAGCGTACACACGAGTGGAAAGACGCAACAACTGTTCCGCGTTAACTGTTACCACCCTCGTCGAGGTGGTTTTTGTATTGTGCTACAACAAGGCAGTTAACGCGCAACAGCTCTATTGCACATGTGTACGCTGTTGTTGGTATCACGCGGTAATGATTGTTAATGCGCGACAAAGTGATCGTGTGTACAAGGCCTAAGTATTTTATTGTGATTTTAGCAACTTAATATTTAATAATTTTCCACCAGCATTAAGCCTGACAGAGTCTTAGTTGATACATAAGCCTAAGCCCCCAGCTTCAAAGCTGGCACCCAAGTTTGAGTCAGGGAAGAGGATGAATCCCTTCCACCCAAGACTCAAACTTCCTCAGTAGCATGGGGTATGGGTTACTTGCTGATGGATTCTCTGTACCTTGAAGTCTTTGAACCGAACCATGATTTGAGGACTTCAATAATTCAGTCACAGGTTAGAGGTTTAGTAGAGGAGTGGATGGGTGAGGATCTGTGGCCTGCATTGTGCACAAGGTCAGATGAGATGAACCATATTGCTCCCTTCTGACCTTAAGAGTCTATAAGACTGAGTCAAGCCATGGAGTCTGCTCAAATCCCATAGCTAGAGCAGGCTAGTGGTGGTGTGTGTGCTGCCCACCCTCCTGCCCCCTCAATTCCAACAGGTGGCAAGAAGATCCTCACAGTAGTGGATCTTCATTTCCACAACTTCCTGGGTCCATGGCACTTGCTTCATACCCCAGAGAAAATTGTTTTATAGAGCTTGATTAGTATCAAACTGATTTGTGACACAAAAGTTACATCCTAAATAGTGGAACTACTCCAAAAGAAAGCACTACTCAGTGGGTAAGGGTATGACAATGTGCCCTTTAGGAAGCATATGGACTTTGTAAACAGATCAAAATGTGGATTTACCACTTTTGAACGTCTGATGAATGGAGAGTTTGCATTTGGGAAGATATATCATAAAAAACAATTTGTATTTGATTTTTAAAAGATGGTTTTTATTAAGCACAAACAGCTTTTAATACATATCAATACAAATAGGAAAACATTTGTTTAATGAATCTGATATATCAAAGATTTGATGGGCAGGTGGCATATTGGCACAACAGAAATGGTCATTTTTAAAGTATTACAAATTAAAATTATAGGGTCACCACTGTCTACACAAACAGGTAGCTTACCTACATCCTAAATGTACTACATCACCTGTGGGGTAGAGAGAGCTACTATTTCAAATGTGGAACTTCTACATTCTGATTAGCACCATTCAAAGCTTGTGTCAGCTGTTTAACTAAGAAGCAACTGACAGGTCAGGGTAAAGCTTTACAGCAAATTTTCAGTGCAAGGTTTACAGTTCCTTTTGATAAGATACTTGGAATCTATGGTTTCATAGCATGTTAAATAATTATGGCTTGGCAGATGTACAGTGTTAGGATGCTGAGGAGCAATGTTTACTTTGAAGATGAGGCTTTTATAACGGCTATGAAATGCATTATGTCAAATGCTGTAATATGCAGACGACATGCTGGGTTACAGATGAAGTCTTATTATGAGCTTCTAGATAAGGGTCCAGTCTATTAGCTCTCTGTGGTAGTGGCTTCTGGTTGTCTCAGCTGCTGCTTTTTCAGGCTAACTAGCTTCATCTTCTCTCTAATGTGTTCTGCTGTAGAAGCCATGTCGCTTGGGCTCCCAAAGTACTGCTCAGTACTAAAAACCAAACACAAATAAACAAACAATGAGAAGTAAAACAGCATTAGAATTCTCATGTGAATGCAAATAAATTCCTGAAAGGTTGGAACAACATAGAAATACAGGTTCTTTTCTGATTGGTATTTTAAAGGTCAACTTCAGTGTGCTTTAGAACAGACCCTAAACTGCACTACAGCTATGGACTGTTCAGAAAATAAAGGACAAAATGAACATGACGACTGAGTTACACTCTCACTCACCAAAGCAGTACCTTCTAAAAAGCTATGAAGCATGCTAGTAGGCAGCATAAGTTTGCTTTATTACTCCCTGTGCAAGGTCTGCTCTGTTCGGTAGCTGCAGGATAGCCAATCTGGCCTTTCTGAGTACCAAATTCATTGTCTAATTAGACTAACACGGCTACCCCTTTGGAATAAGATTATTTGCATTGCAGTAGCACCCAAAATGTGCTATACAAATTCATAACCTATCAATAGTTTATCACAAATACATTACATGTTTCCTTACAGCTACAAGAAAAGAAACAAACAAACAAGGAGTCTTGTAGCACTTTTAAAAGCTAACAAATTTATTTATTGTATGAGCTTTAATGGGAGAAAATCCCACTTAGTCTCCTCCTTCAAGTGTCTGACGAAGTGGGATTTTCTCCCACGAAAGCTCAGTTGATAAATAAATGTATTAGTCTTTAAAAGTGCCACAGGATTCCTTATTTGTTTTGCTGAACTGGACTGACATAGCCACCCCTTTGTAACTTGTCGACAAGAAAAGAAAACAGTCCCTTTAATTAATTTAGATATACTAAAAGAAAAGGAAGGTTTTCACAAGTGAGTAATAATATTGTAGCATCTTTACTGGTTGTCCTGAGACTGTTGCTGTTACCTTCCCTAATCAGGAAAGCTGAGCACATCCAAGACAAATAAAAAGTACTTACAAGCTAAGAAAGAGAGGAGGCATAAAGACAGAGTGAAACTGGTTAGAGAAAGGAAAGGCACACTCAATCATACAGTGACACTGTCAAATTGAAATCTAATCAATTTTTAAAAATGAGTTAAAAGTGGTTTCAGCTAGGATACTTGCCCCTGGGCTCCCCTGTCAATTCTTGTGGGTTTTTTTCAACCATTTTCTCTTGCTCACTTTAAAAAAAGGTTTTCCTCCCCTCTTGCCATGGAAAAGATGTCCAGAAGAAATACCTGCCCTACTGACAACTATATCAGGAGTGAAGCTTGCTATATAAAAAATGTCAAGTGAACAAAGTAAACTGAAAAAATTGAGATAAATACTTTTCCTCTCATCTCTTTCATTTTCAGCCATCACTGGTGTTGCAAGAAGAGAAGATAAAAATTGTTCAGACAGAAGTGCGATGTTTAAATTGACAAATGTCCTTTAAAGTAATTTTTCTAGAAAAGAGAGTCTATTCTCTGAAATGGATATGGTCTCATTAACAAGATACAAACTATTCAGCAATTGCTCTAACCAAAGGGCAAGATTGTTTCTCAGGAGCAGAAATCAGAACAGTTCTTCAAAAAGCATACTTGTCTACTCTATAATGCATACATATGGAAGAGCACACAGCAGTCGTGTAGACCCATTCTACATAGGCATTGATTTGGCTTTAGTGGTAGTATTTCTTCTAGTAAAACGGGTCTTCAACACACTGAGCATTACAAAAATAACTGATACTAGAGAGGAATAAATGCAGAAAAAGCACAGACAAATAGTCCTACAAATAAAACACTCATACTGGTTTTGCCAGCATTTGTAAACATTCAGATGAATGTTTTTATTTGCAAGGATGACGTCAGGCAGCAAAAGCATCAACCATTTTACAAGTAAATATTTGCACTTGGAAATGATCCCTTCATCATCCTGAAAGCGAGGTGCAAGGAGACAGAAGGAGTGAGGAACATTTTAAAATACAAAAAGCAAGAGCGGTGAGCTGCCTCACCCCCACCATGTGAAGTGAAAGAGTTGCCTAGCCTGCTAGAATTTCAGATCTGGAGGTAAGTCTTGTCTTTGGGCTGGTTGCCTGGAAAGCAATGAGGATGAGGAGGAAGAAATTACTGCTTGAGACCTATACCCATTTTTGAAGAAGGTCCCCAAAGGTTGAATCTTGACAACTAACCACAACCACCAAAGGGCCCATAGGTCTTGGGGGAAAGATTTTGAGAGTGACTGTGAGAGGCAATTTCTAGCCCTTTATTTTGCCTCTTAACTAGTTTTGATTTTTGGTTATAAGCATTGCTAGAGGAAAACCCTTAATGACTAGCAACTGCGTCATATTTCAGACAACCCACTTCACCAGTTTTCAGTAAGTCAAGCGAGCTCACTGGGAAGACCAGGTCTTATGTAAACAAGAACCATGCTTGCTTTTCTGTATTTCTATTACGTGTCTAATTGGAACTACGCTGAAGACGATTTGAAAATTTCACTTAGTGCAGAATGTGGTTATTGGCTTACTCAGTAGCACTTCTTAGGGGGAGATCCTCTCACTCAAGCTCCAAAGCTTCTAATTCCAAGTATGAGTGTCTTGTGTGCAATCCTTGACTGATCACAGCTAAGACCGACCCCCATAATTGTTTTTATATAGTTGGAATGACTTTGCATTATGCACATTACTTTCAATTTAACACTGAATTTCATCTACCATTTTGTTGTCCACTTACCCAGTTTACTGATATCCCTCTGTAACTCTTTGCAATCAGATTTGGATTAAACTATTTGAGTAATTTTGTGTCCACCTGCAACTTTTGCCACCTGACTGTACACACTGCTCTTCAGATAATTTAAAAACACATTGAACAATTTCAACACTGATTACCTCTACATATACCACTGCAAAACTTTTAACAAAATCACACAAAGAAAGTATTATATAACATGTTCCATACCCATCAGGATAAACTACAGGCACTGTTAATCTGTCCATCAGTGATTTCCCAACTGCCTCAATTTCATCAAATTGCTCCCTTTCATTAATGGTTTCAGATTGCTCTGAAAATTCTTGCAAAATCTGTAACAAGAAAATGGTTTGGTTTTTTGTTTTTGTTTTTTTAAAAAGACAGTGGCGACATTAACCAGCACAATTAATGCATCTTCACATACACATTTATATAAAATCAATCAGTAACAATCAAAGTACACTCAGAAAAATCTAAAATAAGAAAGCCATTGATTAACTCATGTTGACAATGCAGTCTGGGCTGCTGCACTGTATGCCAATACATTATACATTACAGCTAAGTAGTTCCAAACAAATAAAATAAATCACAGCTCACCACCAGAGCTTCCAACAGTATAGTCAAATACAAACAAAAGTAACCTGTACCCAGCAAACAAGCCAAGCAGCAATTTGAAATACAAGAACATGAATAATAAATAGGCCATTCAAATTATTTCCAAGAACTCCAGCCAGCTTTTCAAATACCACACGCTACTGGGCCCTGGTCTACATTGATAGTAAAGTTCGACATAATGCTGCTTATCTCGACCTTCTGCAGCCTGTCTCTCCACTGTCGGAGCAAAGTTGAAAAAAGTGGAGCTGTAACTCAACCTGCTACCACCACCCCTGCAAGTGGCATAGCACTGAGGTCAAACTCTACTATTGGAATTTAGCTCCATGTAGCCAAAGAGCAGCTTTTCTGGTTTCTCCTGTCTGCTACACCATAGCAACATAGCTCCTACCCTGCCTGCAGCCCTGGAAAGTTTTTACTTATTTCCTCTCTGCATGCAGCACTATGCCTGTCTGTTGTGCCAGTGACAGAGAAACAGCAAGGAAAGCTTTTCCTGCTTTTTTTTTTTTTCCCTTTAGAGAAGGGGGTGAGGGAGGGAGCGGAGGACGACTGCCTCCCCACAAGCCCCTGCATCTATTACCCACAGTGCAATGCATTTCAAGAAGTAATGTGAGCAGTGGGGATGCGAGACCCCAAGCAAGCAATTTGCTGTGATCACTCGCCTTCTGTAATATAACAGCTTAAAATCGAATTACAATCCCACCCACACTGTAGACAAGCCCTGAGAAGTTCAACAGGTGTGAAAGGGTTAAAACATAGGATTCAAAGGAACTGCCAGTCTGGATCTGGGCCTAGCATCTGCACTTAACTCTATATTTTCATCTACATCCAAAGTCATCTTTTCCCTCTTTTGGAAAAGTTTCAGTAAAAGGGGTGCTTGCAAAAGGTATGCTACCAGACTGGCAACATTGAAGTCCTGATATATCAATCAAATTGGTAGAGAGTATGAGCAGTAGCAGTGCAAGCTTCTTCACACTGTCCCACCAATATACCACAGCACAGATCTAGGAGGACTTTTATGGGTGAGAAATAATTCTCCCAGCATATCCATTCACATCTTTTTACTTCAATTTCCTACAAATGCATCAGTGAATTATTTCCAATTATGAAAGTGTTCTTGTGATGTGCACACCACTCCATTAAGAGTCAATTCATTTACCAGCCAATGAACTCTTCTCATTTATCATCAGAATCAAACAGCTTTCAGACACTATTTACCTAGATTTGATTTGAGTTGATAGCATAGAGATGAAAGACTTGGCAGTCCATTATCAATCTGCTGAGCCTCCCAATACTTCCATATCCAAAATGATTTCTAATTAATATTTTTCAAAGAAAAAGTTATTGAAAGGAATATATGGATTAACTCTCCAAGAGGACTGTGCTTCAATACCCATTTGAATTTATCTATGTATTGTGTCCAATACTGACTATCACCTACCATAATGATGTGCACATTGGAGTTGTTGTGTGCCCAATGAATTGAATTGTGGTTTAAAACAAAATTTTGGATTTGCGACAACACATCTACATGGTGATAAATAGATTTTAAGAACCTCGCCATAGACTTTTCTAAAAATAGTTTTATAAAACAGATAATGTATGTTCCTGTGTCTGCTATTTGGTACAGTACCAACATGCAATATTCCCCAAACCATTATAACCTGTACATTCTGAAGAATTATTTGCCTTTTCCTTAATCACAATCCAACTTTTTCGGTGACTTGTGCATTTTAGGGCCCCAACTAGTCCTGCAGTAGGTATTGCAATAGCAGTTTTTACCTCACAACATTTGGTAGACTACATGCTTGTCTTTCTGATACAACTGATACCTCACAGTAGAGTGGGACACTTACTTTTGTGACAAAAATGATACGAAGACAGAGTAGGAGAAACATAGAATCATAGAAGATTAGGATTGGAAATGACCTCTGGAGGTCATCTAGTAGTCCAACCTCATGTTCGAAGCAAGACCAACTCTAACTAAACCATCCCAGCTAGGGCTTTGTCAAGCCAGGCCTTAAAAACCTTCAACAGGGAGGATAAACAAGAATACCACTTGCGCCTCAAACTCCATTGCACTTCTTACCTACTCCAATTCCTTCTTCTGTACACTTTTATCCTTCTTCCCTACTCCTAACAATAAAAAAAGTCAGCATCAGAACTAGTAAGTGAACTGAGCTGTTCTGGCTCGCAGTCCAGTATCTCAGCCACACAACCGTCCTTCCTCTCTTAGGTAGCAGTGTTGACTTTAGAGCCCGAAAGTGCCAATATGTTTTTAAGTCAGTTAAAGCTAAGTGACTGTGACAATAAAATGGAAAAGAATGATATACACTCTGGTATTTATTTTACATTTCCAAGAGCTGAATTATAAAATATATTTGCAAAATAGAAAATGTTATTTAATTTCTTTTAAAAACATAGAAAGCAAAATAAGCAGAATTTGATTGCACTCCAATAAATACACAGAAAGATTTAATGTGTATGTTTTTCTTTTACTTCAGTTAAAATAGAGCTAATTTTTGTTCCTAACACAACTCACCTTTTCAGCATTAGAATGAAATGTAATAGCCATTTCCAACCTATGCACTCTCTCTTCAGAAGTTATTGTAAACTGTTTCCATACTCTGTTCAGTCTCGGAAGCGTGTCTCCTGAGGACCTAGAAGTGCATCGCAAAGACTGGCAAAGTACAACTGTAGCCTGTAGTAACTGTCTCCCATAATCGTAAGTACTCTGCAAGGAAAAACAGAGTACATATAACATTCTAATTTCAGCTTCAGAATAGACAAACAGTTTCCAACAATACAGACAAACCTGCAAGGGATAAATTCTTTTAGATATAATTCCACTGCACATGCTTGCACTGATCTAGTCTACACAATGTGTGACTACTAATTAGTTCACTAAGAAAATGGCTATGTTTTAGGCTGATTATTTTTTCTGTGCCCATCAGGTGTCCCTGCAGCAATGGGAGAGTTGATTTTACACACTATCTCCAGTTAACAATCCTATATCCTGGAACCAGACATGAAACCCACATGATTGCACTGTAATGCAGAGCTGAACCAATAAGCCAGATGGCTGGCCCATATATTTGCTATTAGTTGCAATCACTTCAGAATCCTTTAGGAAACTGCCTCAGACATCTCCCATTTTTATCATCACCAACCTTATTTTATGCTCCCCATTTCCTGTGCCCATCAGACTTAAGAATCAATGTGGGCACTGCAGCTTTAAAGTCTTTGTACACCTAATCTCTGATTTTGGCTGTCAATATTTCCTTCCACAAGCAGCGATGCAAAGTACAAAAACAATTAACATTGGAAGCTCCACTATTTGTCCCCCAAATTTACACCTAATACAGTTAAAAGATCCTTGTAACTATGCAAAAAGTCAGTTTCTGAAACAAAGATAATTCACAACACACCTGTGCAACATCAACAAACTTTCGATGCTTTTCCAGCAAAACTTTGGTTTCTTGAGCATCATCTCCCAATCTGATGTGGGTCTTAAGCAGAGCATCCAGCAGTTCACTTAACCATTCCACTGCCTTAAAAAGAGAAGCAAATCACAATAGAAAGAGGCTTTAAAGATGGTTAGAAAGACAAGTATACAGAGCCAAATATAGAACTGACAACTGCAGAAAAAAATGCAGAAAGGGTCTAACTAAATCACTGTTTTGTGTAGAACCATCTCTTGTAATTTGCCATTTTTGTTCTTTGCCATAATCTTTTACTCCTTATAATCCACTTTATGAATACTCTGATGTAATTAAAAACAGTGTAAAAGCCTAAATTTAAGACTCAAAAGAGTAAAATATACTTTAAAACTGAAAAAGCATATCAGCATATTTGCAGACATGGTTTGATGATTCCTATATGGTCCTCTATTAAAAGGAACAATTTTGTTATTACATTTTTTAAAGATGTATAATTCAGGCATTTTAATGTTCACTAAGAAAAATTTACATATGATTATATACATATTTGTGTGTGTGTGTCTAACAGTCAAAAATGTAGCAAAGATGACTTCCGATTAAGTAAGATTTATCAGAGAGAAAAGTTTGCATTTAGTACCAAGACACCGCCTAGGTGAAGAGCTATACGGAGGCCATGTTATATAAGCCCTTAATACCTGGAAGCATCATGCTATCACAAGAGTATGATCATGTTTACTGAATACACATCTAAGGAATATCACACGCACAGTCCAACCAAAAATGGGTCTAAAAAGAGCAGAACTGTGAAATTCCATAGCCAGCCTTACCTGAGCAGCATCTTCTTCACATTTAAATAACTGCACCATCTGCAGCATCTTTAGCCGTCGCACATCTACCATGTCTTCACACCTAAGGAAACCCAAATATTTAGGAATAACTGAAACAACAGCATAGGAAGAATCACATTCAGCACACTAAATACACTCTAGGAATGAGTTATTTATTGTAATTTAAGCATTTTTAAATGTAGAGCATCAAGAAGTCTTATTTTGTGAAAAAGAGAATTACACATCATTGTGCCAATAGCCTGGCCAAAGTATTACTAAGATTTTGCAATGCATTCCAAAGAAACATGGACTAAATGCAGCTCAGCACTAAAAGACAGTGAAGTCTCGGCAGCCATGGCCCTCAAGACATCCTGATGAAAAAAACTGAAGAGTGCTTAAAACTCATCTGCATCTCAACACCACCATTTTTAGCCAACTACTATTTAAAAAGTTACAAGATAAATTAATCATCCTAAACAAGACTAAAGATTAGTTAGGATGATTTTCTTTGCTGTAACTCTTGTAGGAAACCATTCAAAATGTAATTTATATAAAATTAATGGAGAAAGAAGATGGCTAAAATTAAACTCATGACATAATTCATTCATTTTCCACAGTCATGATATGAAAATATTGGAAGCACTTTCCTTTCAACGACTAGAGCTCAATCTTATAATACATTAATCTAAATAATGACTTTTTGCTCTCAATTAAAAAGATATTTTAGTTGAACATAGAGAATCAGCATCCTACATAGCTCAGCAGTTAATTCAGATAGTTATTCATGATAGCAACAGTTAACTTTGTAAGTTATAAGAGGAGATATGCACATGCACACATATATTCTTCAAACAGGCTGCCTAATCTGCATGAGCTCTGCACTAGTGCAAAGTATTAAAGTTTTGAGCTTTGTTAAATGTGCCCTGCAGTACTGTGATGCTCACACTGAACAGCAACTATTGTAAGAGTGTGAGAAAACGTGACTTTTGGAGTCCAAAATTTTACTGGTCTAGCCAAAATATCTCAAGAAATAACCCGATAGGCTTAGTGGTCAATATTTTACAATTCTTTCTGTGTTGCTCACACATTTGTACCTGTTACTCACACATTTGGGACCTATCAGGAATGTTAAAACTATTTACAATTAGCTACTGCAAATAAATCTTGTAATGCAAGTGGGAAAATAAATTAAAGCTAATGCTGTGTCTGATTTTACTTTGAACCTGATTTCTACTCAGGCTAACTAAAGGACTTTTAAAACTATACAAGTTCCTTGGTGCATATCTATCAGAGAGGAGAAAATCCACTTTCAACTCCTAACTATATTGTTGTTTTCCTGGGGTGAGGAGGGGGTCAGTAATATTACAGATGAGGCATTCTTGTTAGGGAAGCTGATGTACCTAAACCTTAGGAAACTGTGCATTTTTGGTGAGAAGAATATATTAATTATTAGTCTGTGGGCATTTTATTTAATCTAGTATAGTCTGTGAAAATTCAGTAGAATTCTAACTTTCCAAACTTCCTATCTCCTTCTGGTGGAAACCACAATAGTGATGGTAAGGAGAAGTAGGGATTTTATATAATTCTGATGGTCTGAATTTCAATTATTTTAACAAAAACCATGTGCCATATTAGGATACCAGGGATGTCATTTGTGAACATGATTTCAAAACAAATAAAAATCTTCAAAGAGTGCTATGGCTAGAGCAGTTTCTTGATATGATGAGAAAATGATAAGAAGTCCTTCATTTAAGTCATTTTCAAAATACACTTCTGTAAAAGACAATGAAATAATCAGACAACAGAGTCCTGTGGCACTTTTAAAGACTAACAGATTTATTTATCGCATGAGCTTTCGTGGGAGAAGATCCCACTTCGTCAGACGCTTTGAAAATAATCATGTAAGTTGAGAATAGCAGCTGTCAGTTCAACAGATCTACCAAGCTGAATGGATTTATCAGGTGGAAGATCCTTATTGCAGAAAGATTTAGGATGGGGGGGACGGTCTTCATCACTTCTCATTACATCTTAATAGAGAGGTGTTCTCATGGACCTGTTCATCTCTCACACCTGCAAACCCACAGACTAACTCCTGTCCAAACTAAAGATAATGAACATCCCGGTGGCAACTTTAGCAATCATATCAGTGGGAAAGAAATATTAGGAAAATAACTCTCTTTAAGGCATTAAGGCCCCAATTCATACTTACACACATCCTATACAGGACAGTCTTTAATCACTTGCTTAACATTAAATTTAAATCAACAAGACTTGGGCATGTGCTTAAAGTTATACACTTGCTTAAGTGCTCTCATAAACAGGGATGCTCTAGTACAGAGGCTCCCAAACTTTTTGGTATCACGCCTCCTTTCTGATTTTTGAGAGACCCTCACACCTCCCCAACTCTCCTTCACCATCATCCAACCCCCTTTTAACAAAAATTCAATTCATAATTGTGCAATTAAAAATAATCACAAATAGGTTTTCTTTACGCAAAAATTTTTCACTATGAAAATTTCACAGCCTCGCGCCTCCCCCCCCCTTGGATTTTCTTCACATCCCACTGGGGCAGGGGGCACAACCCCCAGTTTGGAAACCACTGTTCTAGTGAATTGAGGCCTCCCCTCAGAGAATAAAATCTATGAGAAAGAAGTAATACTTAAATGACAGTATAAGTTACAGTGTGCTTTCACAACAGCACACCACACATCTGTTGCTCCCTAGCTTCTACCCCATTGTGGTTTCCCACAACCCCAACTGCACATGTTCTAGGTGGAGAATAGGTTATTGCCTTTTAACTGTCTGGTAATACCTACAAGAGGAGATGATACAACATCTGCATATCACTATGTTTGAGTGATGTACATTTACTCACACCCAACGCTTTTTTTGTGATGGTACGCCGGGGTACAAGTCCTGCTGCCCAGCTGTGGGAGGCAGGGTCAGCAGGGGAAAGGAGTGTGCCATTGGAAGAAGAGAGGTGGTACACAGGAATAAGGGTGGGAGAGGCATTTTTCAAATTTACTGTCAAGAAATGAGTACTGACACCTTTCCTCCTCCACACAAAAAAAGCACTGCTCACACCTAAGGACAAGAACAGAAGGGATCACGTGGCCTTATGCACCACCCTCCTCACCTCAACCCACACACACCATCCAACTGTGAAATGTAGCCATCTTTGGGTTCAGGAGTATCCCACAACAAGAGGTTTAGGGAAAGAAAAAAATAATACTTCTATCCTATCTAATGGAATGTGAGATTTCAGTCACCCAGACTGCAATGACAAATTAACATTTCACCATAATTCCAGGGTTGAGTCAAATAAAAACACGAGTCTGATGTAAAACAGCATCTGTTTTCTTTTTAAAAGTGAGCTCTTTGCATGTAAACGTCATCATGACCATTAGAACTGGTATTATTACCGTTGCTTTCTGAGTTGCATATCTTCCATCACTCCCTGGATGTGGTCCACATTTTCTTTGTTTTCAATGGTTACATCTTTTCCATAGGCCCAGGATGCCTGGTTAGATATCTGATCAAGAAGACCTTGACCTTTTTCACGCAAACCTTGCAGACCTAGGTCTAAAACCAAAATAAATGAAAATATTTTGTTGGTTAAATCTGATTAATTTTCCCTTTCTTTGAACCCTCTCCAATTGTACTACATCCTTCTTGAAGTGTGAACACCAGAACTGGAGACAATATTCCATGAGCAGTTACACCCATGCCAGTTACAGAGGTAGTATAACCTTTGTATTCTTACTTGAGATTCCCCTTTTAATACATCCAAAATCACATGAGCTCTTTTGGCCACAGCATCACAATGGGAGCTCATATTCAGCTGATTATCCACTATGGCCCCCAAGTTTTTTTTTCCCAGAGTCACTACTCCCAGGATGAAATCCTGAACTCTGTGTATTTGTATGTATGGCTGGCATTTTTTGTTCCTAGATGTCTGACCTTACATTTTGGTTGAAATGAAACATACTGGTCTGAGAGCATCAATTAGATGCAGCATTCTACAATATTTACAGAATGCTAGGGAAAATGGATTTTTTACCCATTGGACCATAAAATAAATAAATATATGTTTTAAGAAAATGTATGAGATCTGATAGTCAGCTATAATTGTTTCAGCATATAAATAGATAATTAGTGCATGGTAAAAGGTCTATCATTAGCACAGTGATAATTCCAATCATGCAAAGAAAATCTAGATTGTGATTTTAAGATACATTTTACATGGCTGACAAACCTTTGGATTCTGCAGTATGACGAATCCCCTTCAGTGCTTGCCCTTAAAGTCTGTTGTTAAATCTACAGCATGGCACGTTTATTGTATGCCATATTAACATAGTGGATGGTTTGGGATATATACACAATATAAATTATTGCATATATGCAATAACTTTTCACGTTTAATTACTTCAGCTATTTTAGTTATCATGTATCTTTTCATTTCACCATCTCTCTTCCTATATACTGCCCTTTCCCTTACAATAAAGCTAACATATGGCATTTAAAGTCAGCGGGGGGGAGGGAAGGGGGGTAGAATTACAAGTCATCATTGCAAGCATCCCAGGGCTGGGTAGGCAGAACATAACTCCTTTCAAGCTTAATTCATTCATAAAGGGTTCACTGCTGGGGACCAGGAGGTTCATCTTCCTCCTGGAAGATGATATATAACCCATGCAGTATATTCCCCAGCTCCTGCCAGGCTTGGGGAAGGAGAGGTGAAGTCCAAGGTTCAAACTCTAGGTTTGTTACTAAATGTAAATACTGTACCAATATACTTCATGTGTGTGCATATTATTTTGATAATTTTTATACAAATTAATCACACACCATGTCACAGCCAAGAGTGGTGTAAACATGGAGTAGAGAATGCAGGGTTACAGTATTAGGGAAAGGTGATCTTTCCATATGTAAAAAAGGGGTGAAAGAGTGTAAAGGAAGAATGGAGGAAGGGGAAAACAAGTTTAATATAGTTAAACAAAAATGTGGAAAAAATGTCCTCAGTATGTCCCTTTCAAGTAATTCATCCAGTATAATGTATATTTCTGCATTTTAGTGATTTTCTGCTTACCAACACTTTTCAGCTTCTCTTCAAGCAGTTTTAAAGTTTGCTGAATTGATGCTCCATCAGCTGGTGCTACATCTACACACAGCATCCCTAATAAGCCATCTAACTGCTGCGACAGCTGAATAGAGAGGGATAAAGACAAGCCTTTTATCTGATATGTAACCATTCTTTGTAATGATATCATTACAATTGCAATTAATATTTAAAAGCCATATAAGCACTCTGACTCCTGCCAAGTCCACATGATCCACAATCAGGAGTCAGGCTCCCCAAAATCATGTGATTAGTTTAAAAAAAATGGGTTCTTCTTCTTTGCTTTCTGGTTGTATGAGTCTTATGGGTTCAGGGGGTATTTAAATTGTGTATATTATGGTATGCTTAGTTTGTTGCAATAAATACTGTAATAATTTGTTGTACCCCTTTGTATATATAGAAATACTCTAAAGTCAGAGCTTGTGGGAGGGGTGTGCACTAAACAACAAACCTATTTGGAAAAGATTTCCTTTTAAAAGAGAACATTTTCTGCTTATTTTAATTCCCTGTTTACCATACATATGGTATACACTTTTCTATACCAATCTGGAGACGTTCACTTATTTTTGTCAATGTAATATGTTAAGTCAGTATAAACATCAACATCTTATTCATATGTGAATTCTGTAATGACTCATTCTGTAGTTTAGTTGAGATTTTTTCTCCATATTGAAAAAACTGCCAAACTACTGCCTCTTTCTGTTTAACATTTTTATTTAAATGAATGTGAGTTATTGTATATAAACATTACTTAAAACTGCCTAAGTTTACCAATAAAATGTTTGCAATATTCCTAACTTTTTGTATGCCACTCTATTTCTGTAGGTTTTAAAGCTGCCTTTGGATCCTGTGAAATATAGTAATGTATTATGACCATTCTGTTCAACCAGTTATGATTGATAATGGTTTCATTGGCTTCTTTAGTAAATGCAGTCACACTGATGTAAAGCTGGTGTAACAAAATGGAAATTCCAGCTTCAGGGGTCACTTTCTCAGGTAATATAAATCAAGCTGAAGATCTGATCCTTGGTGTTCAGATTTAGCCAAAAAAGGTAGAGGAGGAAGCCGTTTAAGATAATGCAAGGTGATGAAGTGTTTGATACAGGACTCAATTAGTAAAGAATTAAAGTAAGATAATATAACTAATGTCAATCAATATTTGTTTATGGAAAAAAGATCCTATCAAATTAAATTGATAGCCTTTTTAATGAGCTTATAATTTTAGTTGATAAAGGTAGTGATGCTGACATAATATACTTAGATTTCTGTAGGGCATTTGACTTGATACTGTATGACATTTTGATTTTATATAAAATTAACATAACTTGCATCACATGGATTAAAAGATGACTAACTGATAGGTCTTGAGATGTAATTGTAAACAAACAAAAAATATAAGAAAAAAGAAGTTAGCTGAATCTCTTAGTATGATTTATATTACAATGCAAGTATTGTAGAAATTTAAGGCCATACCAGAATGTCTAGTGTTGTAACACACATTCCTCTTTACAAAAGAGAAGGTTGCAGCTTTAATAACAATATTTCAATCAGGCCTCCAATCAATGAAGAGTTTTACATTTTTCACAGACATTACTATGTTTATTCAATACACCTTGGAGAAGAAATTGTGCATCAATAATATATTACCAGCAAGCCTGAAAACACTTAAACCAAGCTTACATCTTGGGCAACACTATGGAATTCAAGTGCTGCTTGTAAGAGATTTTGCCTAAATTCCAGCTGACTGGCCTGCCGGTAACAGACATCGCTCAGCTGTTGCTGTAGTGCTTTCAACTCTACCAGGTCCTCCTCATCTCCAGCATTTAGCAGTGCTGCAATCTGCTGATTAAGCTCCACATATACCGCAAACCATTCCTACAAAAAAAGAGCAAGAACCACATGATTAAGGATTAAAAGTAAAAAAATTCCAAAATAAATCTATTTCTTGCAAAATGACAGCAATTTGAATGTATTGAGTATTTCAGTATATTTCTCTTTTCTGGGACATCAGTGGAACCTTTCACTAGAAGAAGAATAGTACGTGTAAGTTTATGTAGCATTTTGAAAATTTATACGGCAAGAAGCATTTCTCATCCTATAACATTGTAAATAAAACAAAAAAAACCAAACAAACCACACTGATGATTTAAAAAATGGGTAAATAAATAAATCTGATTTTCTTTTAAATTCAGATGAAATACAGGTATACTTTAAATACTGATAATCCTTTAAATCATATAATTTAAATAGAAAAAATATTAAGCTGTACTTTGTTCTCAAGTTTTAAAGAAAGACTAACAAATTTATTTATCACATGAGCTTTTGTGGGAGAAAAATCCCACTTCGTCAGACTCTTGAAGATGAAAAACCAAAGATGAATGGTAGGAAAATAAGTGCAGGGAAGTGTAAAATCATAGGATCAGGTCAAACCGTTATAGCAAATCCTGATCTTATGATTTTACACTTCCCTGCATTTATTTTCCTCCCATTCATCTCTGGTTCTCCATCTTCAAGCATTTGACGAAGTGGGATTTTCTCCCACAATAGGTCATGCGATAAATAAATGTTAGTCTTTATAAGTGCCACTAGACTCCTTGTTTGGTTTGCTGAACTAGACTGACACAGCCACCCCTTTGGAACAAATTAAATGAGTAGAAGTCACTTGGAAAGCCCCTAGAACTACAGAAGGTTGAAGTGCAGGATTGTTGCGATAACCCATGTCAGTCACAGATTATTTGAGAGACCAAGTGGGTGAGATTATATCATCTTTTACTGGACCAGCTTTTGTTAGCGAGAGAGAAGCTTTTCAGCTGCATAGAGCTCCTCTTCAAGTTTTCCTCAAGTTCAGAAAAGGTACTGCGAATGTCACCGCTAAATCAAGATTGAACAGATCATGTTTGTGAACATAACTATCTGTTCGCTCTTGTATTTATTTGTGATTCTCTCAGTACCAACCCCAGACTTCAAGAAGAGCCCTGTCTCTCTCAGAAGCTTGCTGTCAAAAGCTTGTTGGAGACAATAGCCTCTTCTGCACGTACAGAGAAAATATTTTTCCTTTCAGTTTATTCAACTGGTTCAGCTGAATGACTAGTTCATTCAAAGTTAAAAAATGAATTGAGAGTTGAAAAAAAGGCAGGAAAAGCTTGTTTTCTTCTTTCAATCTATCGCTGCGTCTAAATTTGGAAGAAGACATGTGACTCCCAGCTCAAGTCGTCATCTAATGAGGCTAGTGTGTTAAAAAACCACAGCAGCACCAACAGAGGCAAATGACAGCAGGAGCTAGCTAGCTGCTCCAAGTTAAATCTGCTCAGATGTTGTGTGTGTGTATTCGGGGTGGCTTATAGCTAGCATGTGCCACCGCCCATGCAGCTGCAGCTACACTATTACTTTTAGCGTGCTAGCTCCCTGAGAACTAGAGTGATTACGTCTGCATCACCAGGGGAATAATAACCCTTGTTTTGAGTGCAGAGGTTGCCTATAAATAAAAACTATTTGTGAGAGGGTGACATCTGATCGTTCCAAAATCTAGAAGGATATGGTGACCAGAAACAATCAGTGTAATTAACTGACTACAGTTAATACTTCCTTTGTTTAATATATCAGTTAGCTTGAACAGCCAAACATATTTTGATAAATTTTTTCCCTTATATGTCTTTCACTTTTAAGATATTTATTTAAATAAAAAGAAATAAAGTACTGATTTTGTACATTTGTAAGTGAATTGGAATGGCCACCCAGAGGTTCACACAAATCACAAGCAAACACATTAATCATTATCTAGTAAATAAAAATGTATCATTCATCAGATTCTAACAAACTAAAAAAGGTAGAGGTTATGAATCTGAATAAATTTAAGCATATAACTGCTTAAATAAATGTATATAGATAGTGTATCCTTCTGGTTTGCAAAAAGGAGCACCACAATGTAGCATAAAGGATACATTTAGCTGCAAATCAACATGTTTTAATAGTTAGCAAATGATGAGAATCTACCTCTCTTTAGAAAAACTAAAAGTGTAAATGCAAAACACAATTGAAAGCAATGCTTTAAATCAAGGTTTTCTGCTTGTTGATTTAAATTACGATTAAAATTGGTGAATTAAAATCAATGCATGCTGCTTTATCTCATGTGTTTCTCAAACTACTGACACTATTTGAAAGCAGGGGCAGGTTCATTTTTACAAACTGTAAAACCAGCCTCTCTCTTGGTAAAGACTGAAAAGGGTTCCTTAATACTTGTGTGTACAGCAGAAAAATGCCAGAGACTAAACATAAATCATTATTTAATATTTTAATCATCATTAAGGTGTTTGTGGTACCCTACAGAAATAATGACAAGGCCCTAGCATAATGTTAAACCATTATTAAAAGATTGCCAGTGAATCAAATGTTACTTTCAGCAATATCACTATTGCTAACAATAAAGTTAGAAAAATCATTAGAAAAATATTTTAGACAGAGTGAAGTAAATATCCCACAAAAAATGGGGCAGCAAAATACAGAAAACTTATTTTTAAGTTTCTTCATTATATGAAAGAAGAGGCCCCAAAGCGTTAACTTGCGTCCCTTTATATTGTTGAAACCATAATATATAGCTTTAGGGGTTTTTAATTTCTCAAACACTGAGCATTGCCCAGTGACTTTATTGATAGTGTCACAATGTTTTATTTACAAAGGAAAAAACATTTCAAATGATGAGTTCAAGGAGAATGAAAATCTACTTCATAAATCAAGGTAAGAAATCCAATCTTCATCTGATGCTATTAAAAACTTTTAACACCAAACATGGCTGCTAGACATCTTTTTATTTTTGGTCTACTGACAAAATGACCTTCAAACATCCTACTTACTTCTAATGTAAGAGAACAGTGCCACCTAATGGTTGAACAAATGAAATACAGGATTTAGTGATTGCTTTATCTTTTCATTGCCTAATAAATAAGGAGTTGGGAAAAAAAAAAAAAAAAAGCTCATTCTATTCCTTCAGCTTTTAGCTTTTGCATAGAATTTACTTATAAAACATGCAAAATTAAAAGAAATAAGCACATTTACAATTCTGGCTTTTTGTTCAAGCCTTCTTTTCTGTCTGACTTTGCCAGAAATGAAACACAAATTGTGGAAATCTGAAATCAAGCCCTAGGCCTCCACGCCTGGCATCCATTTTAGCCCCCTCAGAGAGGACAAGGGCAGAGTGGGGATGCAGAATGACTCTCTCGCCCCTAGAGCTCAGGATTAGGGTACCTAGGAATTATAATGTGGAAAAATCTTATATTGTCGCTGCTTGTGCTGTACCTATTATGTGGATAAACAGATAAACTCAGAACTATGAAACATGAATCACAAGCTAAATACCCACTGCAGTGAGCTACACTGGATAAAGTTGAGACACTTTAGCTAAGGATACTATTAAACAGTTGAGAATATCTGTAATATTAAATAAACCAATCCTATCAGATATCAGAAAATATTGTAATATGGGAGGAAAGGAAGAAATTAATGGCAAAACCCTCAGAAAAAACATGGTGACAAGTAAAATATGGCCAGAGTTCATATGGAGAAACGAGATACTCAGGCTGGAGGCCAGATTAGCTAAATATAAAACCAAAATTTCACTTTCTTCCCATAATTAGCAAAAAGAAATTCTGAATTATCTTTAGAGACATCTGGTCAAAAATGTTCCTGGAAATACCTCCAATAAAAGCCTACAGTTGAAATATCAACATACAAAATTATATACAGAAAAGGCTCATGTTCTCTAATATACTGAATGGCTGCAAACATAATGAACAAAACAGAACCAAAATTAAGCTCTATTGTAAATCCAAATGCAAATCATAAGAAGTAGAGAATAAGGTTTTACAACAAATTATCCAAAATGATTGCTTAAAGAACTAAGAATCAGAATACTTGAATCCCTTGATTGTCAAACATGGTGCATCTGCATCCTATGATCAATTGTAGCAAAAGCTGCCAGTGTAGAATTAAAATTACACATATACTTGTTCAATAACAAGACCACTGAAGCCCTTAATCAAGGGTGTAGAAAGTCAAATGACTAGCTCTAAACCCAGACTGGCCAGACTCTCACAACAGGTCACGACCATGAAGACAGAAATTTGGCTAAAGACAATGATCTCAAGTAGATTAGACATGTAGAAAAATGATGAAGTAGGTCACAAATTGCTTGAAAGTAATACAATCAATAATAAATAGTCATAGTAACACAATCAAGAATAAATAGAAAACATTTCCAAACTAATATGGAGTTGGTGCGTAAAGAAGGAAAGCGGTGAAGAGGAGATAAGATCAGGCAAGCTGACAGTTTGACCTTAGGAATGAGGGAAGAAAGATCCAGAGAGACTGCAGAGAATTAGAAAAATGATAAAGGAGTAAGAGAAGAAGACAGACAGCAAATGCGTATTTCCAGATCAATTACAGCAGATGCTCCCAGATTAGAGAGCAAAAACAAACACACACGCACAGGTGCAGAGCCACTCTGAAAATCGACATTGTAAATGGGGTTCCTTGTTTGATACATGTCAATGATCTCCATTTGCTTAATTTATAAGTCTAAATGTGTTTTTTCTAACTGTCAGCGCTGGATTCATACTACAACTGAAAGCCAGGCGGTGTTTTTCCTTGTTGTGCATTAACAACAGTAATAAATCTTCTGTAGGCCAAATTCAGACCTCAGTCACACCTGTGCAACCCATGATCTTTGGTGGGATTGCAAAGAGCTGAGGACAGAAGTTGGCAATCAAATGAAACTTAACTTGTTTTGTAAATAATACACAAACATGAACAGAATTCAGCTCAGTCTTCCTTATGTATGTTGCTCTATAATGCTAATATGAATAAAGTGTAATTATTTTGTCATTAAAGCAAGCAGTTATTACTTTCTATATACATAAGGATCAGACATGTTGGGTAAGGAAGTGCCATTTATACATTGTCACTTTTCAGAGTAAGTGACAAATGATTTAGAAAGATTAGGTCAACAGAGAAATGACAAAACGGTGGGTGGCCTCCCCTTGTTGAATGCTGAGTAATCAAATCTCAGCAACAATAAATCGGTTAGTACAGAGAGGGTGTATCTACTGCACTTTAAAGGTCTGTATAAGGTATCTGTAAATAGACATATTGAAAAGTAGAATAGCATTTAGTCAGCAACTTTAGAAATAAACCTTCAGGCTTTTATTTCAAACTAAACTATGTGTCAAATCTTGTTCACTGAAATTCACGTTCACTGATAACTGATATAGGTAGGTTCTAGCCAAATGAGTTGCAAATGTAAAGATCTCATTTACCAGAGCATTACAGAGCTTATCATAATCGTTTTCAAAAATGTTCTTTTTTTCAGGGTTATTCTCCCGGCTTTTATTTCAGTTTTACTGAAAGTACAAATTATCATGGTGGCTTTTAAAACATCAGCATGAATTACACACAGACAAAAAGCATATAATTAGATTTTATTATCTACATTGGAAACCATAAAAATCTGAATCTAATGGACATAGGGGGTAATTAAAACAGTACAGATACTCCTCTTCATACCCCATATATCACTGCCTGCCCAAAACTCCTAAGAATCTGTCAGTAGAATATAATGTTCATAATTAATTACATGTACTAAATCATGTCATATCTTGGGGGAGGGGAGAATATCTCACACTGTGTTGACTCTCAATCTCTTCATGTTTCTGTTGCAAAGCTTGTGAGGCTCTAATTGAATCACCTATCCCCCACTGGGTTCGGAGTTGCTCTGATCCAGGTCCCTCCAGCCAGTTCACTACCTGTTAATATATAATAGTTTAGATGACAACAAAGAAATCAAATACGCTCCACAGCTTTTTAAAAATTCTTGTTAAAAGTACTTTGTCATTTTCATTTCAAAGTCATTGAACCACAAACGCAATAAAAAGTTGGATTTTTATTTTTTTAGTAACTTTGGAAGTGACTCTGTTCCATATGCTGCCGGCAGAATGTATTTTTCATTAACCTTAACTCTCAGGTCATGCTAGCTGACGGCTCACAAAGGTTTGGCACTCTCATAGTTATCATTTCACATCTGTGTCAATAAAGTTGATTTTAAAAACCCTTCTTTTTTAAGATAAGATGATAAAAATTTATTTCATTTTCAGATAAATTAAATTAGCCTAGATGAATGAATTGCAGGGCACGTGTCAACCGTGCTGGAACCTTTCTGCTTACAAGACTGTTTTCTCCCTGCTTTGTTGAACAATTATGTTAAATGGACAAGCAGCTGATAAGCATGTTTTTAATACAAAGTATTAAACATACACAAAACCCTTTCCAAAAAATATAGGCTCTATTCCTATAAACTGTCCCCTTTGACATAAGGATGCACCCATGTGAAGCCTCACTGATGTCTCCTTTCAAAGCACAGGAGTTGACCTCTGCAAAATAGCTTGCCAAGATTAGGGTCTTAATGTCTAATCTATAGCTGGAAAATCCCAAGATTAAAGTGCCAAATGGGTTGTTTTTGTAACCAAAGACCATCAATTCATTTTGATTTATACGTTGGGAGCTGGCCAAATTTTGGTAAAATGTCCTCTAAAATTATTCGTGTGTGTGTGTGTGTGTGTGTGTGTATAAGACCATACCTACAGCTCAAATTTCAAAATTAAAGTATCTATGAAAGATAGAAACATCCACGGCAGCTGAAAAAAGGTCACTTTTTGTCACTGAAGCCACCCAGGAGTCCTGAAGCAACTAAGAATCCAGAGAACCCTAAATTATAAGACTTAATGACAAAGGACAGGCAAACAGCTTTCCTTCTTTAATCATCAGACCTCTTTTTAAATCACAAAAATGTATAAAAACACACTGTGAAACTCAGTTGGCTTGCAATTTGCGTATATTAATTTTTCAGAGACTACAGCTTCACCAAGGGAAAAACAACTGAAGAACACAGATTCATCCTTGACTTCTGTCAGCATGGAGGGTCATGGTGCTATGTTCTTGGATTATTCAGGAAGTCCATCCAGTTCTGCCACCTCATCTACATTTATCCATGCCTGTATTACACTCTTGTACAACTGCCTAAGCAAGAGCTTGTTCTCTGTTCCCAAAGCAAATAAATAACACAGAAGCCTCAAGAAACCATTATTTCTATTTATATAGTTACAGCTAGGAGAGTTTACAACTAAATAAGATGTCCTGTCCTCCTGTCTTGTTCACATCCTGCATGGTGCTCCCCCCACCCCCAACCTGTTATCAGTGGAGAGAGGCAAAGAGAAGCTACCAATATACCTGTTAATGTTCCTAGTTTGGTTGGAAAAACCATTCCAGAGAAACTGCTCTGAGACACTGCAAGACTACTGCTCAGCAGCTCCCAGCTTCATTTCTCACTGGAGTCTTCTCAGTTTCACGCAGCTGGCTCCGATATCTGATCCCTTGCAGCTGCTTCTAGGGCTGTGCTTAGCTCAACAAGGGGAGAGATCTGTGCCAGATGCATGCCCTAGAGAGAGGTAGCCAGCAGAGGTGGAGTGGGTGCATGGCAAAGAGAAGGCAGCTGAGGATCCTGTAGTCTCTATGCCAGTGGTCCCTAACCATGGGGTGCATCCCTCAGGGAAGTGCAGAGGAACAATGGAGGGGTGGGGGAAGAGGTGGAAGGAATACCACCCAGCCCCATCCTGCCCTTAGCTCTGCTCCAGACCCACCCACAGCCGTAGCTACAGCCCTGGCTGCAAGCCGTTTCACAGCTCCGAGCCCGATCACAACTGCAGACCTGCTCCCGGCCATGACCACAGCCCAGCTCCTGGCTGCTGCTTCCAACCACAGAAATGGCAAACAATATAGGCAATAAATAAATAAGGAAGATAAGATAATGGGCAAAAACACAGGTACAGTGAATCAGCAATACTTAGGGTCATCTGAGCTGGGAGGCCCCAACTGATGCATTGCCTTATGTGCAGTCAGGACTGCAGAGGGGACAGGACTCTTATTATAGCACCTGACATTAGGCATTTAGGTCAATTTATTCATCAACTCTGGGGAGGCTCTCACTTGTCTTTCTTCCTTCCTTTAATTTGTCTGTCCCCCATCATCTGCCTTCCATTTTTCTTCTTCACCCCCATTCTTTGTACCAATGGAATGTTGACTCTTCCTGCAGGTAGGCAGCTTGCTCGCAGAGGCTGCTGCCCTTACATGTGACATGGGTTTTTCTAGCTCTGAACATAGGCAGGTTGATTTATTTTTTAAATTTAGTAAAAATGTTATTGCATTTTTGTATAGTACTTAGATGCCTTTGACAATCATCTTACAACTGATTAAATAGAATAACTGAGCACACCACTTTATTGTGTGCTACGATGCAGGTCACTTGTTATGCAGCATCAGTAATGTAGACAAAGCAAATGGATGACTATTTCTAATCAAAATGATGCAAATTGAGGTTGATGCCCCAGTAAACAAGTCTATTTAAATACATTACTGGAGGCAGTTTGCCAAGTTAGGTTATAAACTTCATTTCAATCGGCAATTCTTGCTCAGCCAATTTGAATATTATCCAGCTACAGGAAAAGTACCATGTCCTTTTTATACCATTTGTTTTCTATGCAGTACTGTTGTCATCTTTTACACTACAGTTTTGTTTGTTTGTTTATTTTCAACTGAAAATATAAATCAGAGGAAGGGTTTGGATTTTTCTTTTCTTTTGAAGATTTCAATGACTATACTAGTGCAAACAGTTTCTTTATGGATTTACAGTTTCATTGATAGAATGTCTTCTACCTCTCCTCATCAGAAGCATGAGGTTTTAGGGAGAAAACCAGTAACTGGATAGGGAAATGTTTTCTGTATGAAAAATAGTGTATAGAGGGGCAGCCATAGAATGATAGAAGATTAGGGTTGGAAGGGACTTCAGGAGATCATCTCATCCAAACCCCCTACTAAAAGCAGAACCAACCCCAAATAAATAAACCCAGCCAGGGCTTTGCTAAGCCTCACCTTAAAAACCTCTAGGGCTAGAGATTCCACCACCTTCCTAAATATCCCATTCCAGGGCTTCACCACCCACCCAGTAAAAAAGCTTTTCCTAATATAACCAACCTCTCCCACTACAACTTGAGATCACTGCTCCTAGTTCTGTCATCTACTACCAGTGAGAACATCCCAGCCCCATCCTCCCTGGAACCACTTCTCAAAGAGTTGAAGGCTGCTAACAAATCCCCCCTTATTCTTCTCTTCTGAAGACTAAACAAGACTAGCTTCCTCAGCCTCTCCTCATTTGTCATGTGCTCCAGCCTCCTAATAATTTTTGTTGCCGTCCCCTGGACTCTTTCCAATTTGTCCACCTCCTTTCTGTAGTGGAGGGCCCAAAACTTGGCACAGCACTCCAAATGTGGCCTCATCAGTGCCAAAGAGAGGAAAATAATCACTTCTCTTGGCAATGTTTCTACTAATGAAGCTCAATATGTCGTTAGCCTTCTTGGCAATAAGGGTACACTTTTGACTCTTATGCAGCTTCTTGTCCACTGTAACTCCCAGGTCCTTTTCTGTAGAACTCTTGCCTAGCCAGTCTGTAGCAGTGCATGGGAGTCTTCTGTCCTAATTTTAGGAGTGCTCCCAGTTCACTCATCCTTCCAGATGATGTGATGGCAACTAAAAAGGGGACCTTCCTGGAAAGATGAGAGACAGTCTGTGGGGAGGGGGTGATGATGTCTATCCAGCTGTGAGGATGAGTTGACATTTGCAGAAGGTCTGGAAACCAGAACTGTTTGGGCCAATTGGGTGTGAGGAAGATGACCCAAGCTTTGTTATAGCATTTTGAAGAGATGTTTTGGCCACCAGTT
Organism: Pelusios castaneus; assembly: GCA_007922175.1. Taxonomy (NCBI): domain Eukaryota; kingdom Metazoa; phylum Chordata; order Testudines; family Pelomedusidae; genus Pelusios; species Pelusios castaneus. Next base: position 15,964,875 of record ML685793.1, read on the forward strand.
TACCTTTTTCAGTGAGGGCCATGGAAATGTTCTCTGTCTTCTTGAGAGGGAGTTTGGCCTTAAGTCTAAAAACTTTAAGTACTTAGTGAAATCACATTTAACTCACAAAGCGTAGTAGTTAGCAACATGGAACTGAAAACACACACAAAAAAAATCTCCCCACCCTAGATAAGAGCTCTTATCTGCCAGTGTACTCTTGGGATGTTGTAATCAAGACCTTTCAGTGACTGCTTGCACTGCCAGGGAGTTGGGTGCTGGATATGTCAAGAGAAATGCCGCTCTTTTTACAGGTACAAAATAGTGCTTCTCAGCTCCTTTTGGGGTTAGTTGGCTGGAGGCTACCCTAGTTGGTTCATGATAGTCTCATTTACTGGGATGGCCATACCACTGGGACCAGAAGCTTGAGAATTCCAAGGAGCTGATACTGACTAAACTGGACCGTCATCTAGTGGAATGTTGAGGTCATTCATTGCTCTTTGCTGAAGCTCCTGATATGGCCTTGGTCATCATGCAGGGATGAAGAAGATGGGGCAAACTATCTCATCTGGTGAAGCACACAAAACGCTCCTTGGTATCTTAAGATCAGGTTCAGTATCCTCGCCCTCAAACTACAGCAGTGCCAGTAGGTGTCACGTGGGAGAGATACAGTGGGACTCATGGATCTAAGACATTTTATTGTAGGGATGCAATAGGCCCAAACAAGGCCAATATGAAGTGTTGATCAGTTGAGGGAGGCTCCATGGCTACAGGTACCCTCAATCTCTTTAGAAGTCATATATGGGTGGAGGACAGATGATGGACCCCAGATCTTCTTCAGTCTTTGTCTGAACTCACCTTCCCATGTAGGGGTGAAAGATCATCATTCAGAACCTCTAGTTCCTCTGTATACAATGTTCGGTCCTATTTAACTGTCAGAACTCAGTGCCAGTGGATGAAAATTACTGCCTAAGTACTGTGGAGCAGAACATTCCCACCTCCTTTATGTAGTTTCATCTTCTGGTGTCTCAATGTCTCTCAGGAAAGTCAGCACCAAAAGGAGACTGAAGATAAGGAAGGGTGAAGATATCCTCTCGTAAGGTGTACATTTCAGTTAGTCTCAGAGCCTAGGTCATTCCAGTAGGCATTCCAGAACTGATAAATCTGGTGCATCCACTGTCATCATGAATGGTAGGTCTTTATAGAGACTGGTCAGCAGTGTTGAAAGTCAACACATGGACTCTTAGGTGATGTCGGTGTATGCTGATCCTTAGATTTAGGAATCCAAGCATACGCTGGTATCAGTAGGTCCTTTCTTCTCAGCACCTTGCTCTTATGATCAGAGGACTTAAGCAGGCATAGGTCGCTATCACCCAAATGCAAAGGGCTCACCCAACTTGATAAGAATTGGAGAGGGATCTCTTTTCTTGGAAGCAGACCTGAAAAGAGATCTGTCCTTATGCTCTTGTAAGTATCCCTTATTCTCATGAGAATCTCAATGACAATGACTCCTTGAGCTTAGCATCTCTGGCTTCTGCTACTGAGCTCATACTTTGAAAGATGTTGCTTGCCAGCTAGGGCTGACATACAGGTGAGCCTCCCTGGCCTGGATCAAATTGAGGTCTCAGTCTTCTCAATAAAATGTTTTCTCAGCAGGAGCTCTTGTCTCTTGAAGTTTTTGTGGAGGAAATGCATGACAAGTTCTGCACTTAGTTAAGATATTTACCTCTCCAAGATGAGAATGATGGTGCTCATTGCTTAAGGAAAAGTTCTTAAATCCCAGGACTTCAGGCATAGTTTTTGTCTGCAGGAAGATACCCCCGAAGATGGAGAGAAAACTAGGTTATACTAACTGTACTAAGACTAAAAACTCTATACAATATATATACAAATTTGCTAAGAAGAAAGGAACAGAAAAATCTGTCGACACACAGGATTCCAACTCAACCCATGTGACAGTAAGAAGAAATTGGAAAGGTATTGGTCTACAACTCCCCTTACGCTGTTGATTCGTAGCATGAAGAAAGTAACTGCACAGGCATAGATGAATGGACACTAATTGCTAGAAATCTCCAATCTCAGGTGCATGGTGATCGTGCATACTCACAGATGGAATACACAGAAGGACCAGCACTCAAAGAAGAACTGTAAGATATAAGCAAAACTCCCATAAAAATATTTTTTTATTGAATGCTTATTTGCTAATGACCTAGGCACTTAGCCCTGATAAGACTGTTCTATTCCACTGTGGCAGTGCAAAGAAAGCCAGCCTAAGTGACCAGCTGAGGAATCATCAGGTGTAGAACACCCAGCATAGGTTGCCTAAGGGAGAAAGCTTTCTTGGAGAATGTTGCATTCTCATAATCCCAAGCTGCCAAAAAGGTCCTTTGAGAGCCACTGCTGGAAGCCATAAGTTAGAACTCCAGGCAAAATCAATAATAGCATCTCCACACTCAACGGAAGCAGAAAAGCCAGAATAAACATATTTTCCTTTCAACTCCCTTAGTCTTATACAAAGTGCAGTTCATCTAGCCCTGACAGTCAAAGCATAGGGCTCAGGCCTGGTCTGACAGGAAAATTCAGGAGCACTTGACAGGAGTTATGCGGGGAAGCTTGTGTAGCTCCCAACGACTTCCTAACTCCCCTTCAGCATGGTTTCTTCACCGCACTGTGCCTCTTGAAGGGGTGGTTTTACTAAGTCGATTTCGAGATCGACTTAGTGTGTCTTAACTGACTGCTAAGTCAATCTGGAAAGACTGATCTGACGGAGGCAACTTTGCTGCCATTGGCATAGACATGGCCATAATTTAAACATAAATAAAATAACGTAACAGATTTATCTAATGTATTCAGTCCAGACAAAGCTCAAACAGAGAATTCTACATTATTACAAAGCTGTGAAAGTGTAAAATTTAGCATGAATCTAATTACTATATCACTACAAACTACCTATGAATGACTTCTCAGATTTTTAGAATTAAGCCGTAAGAAATTATATTACTTGTGCTTTCTAAATTACACATTCTAATGACACAGAAGAACACTGAGGACAGAAGTGTTTTTAACAGTCCTAGATGTTACAAAGGAAAAAAACTCCACTCCATACATGTCTGTAATATGTGCTATCAAAAACAACAGTAAACAGAATAAAAGATTTATTTTAGATGGATTTTTGATAACCACACAAATTCAAAAGGTTACTCACCAGAGATCACAAAATAATAAAAAACATGGTACTAAGAGGATCTTGGTGCTTACCTGCATTACCTTCTGTTGAATCTCCTCTAGCTGTGTACGTTTGCTGCGTTGTCTACAAACTTCCTGGTAGCGCGTATACTGTTCTCGGAGTGAATCTAATAGTTTCATGACTTGTGGCTGAGCAAGCAGTTCATCATCCATGGGAGACCATGAGACCCCTCCATCTGAACCATTAAATCGACGTTGTTGTAACTCTGATAATAACTCATGACCTTTAAGGATAAATAGAGTAACAAAGTCTTAATTCATAACCACAGATGTAGTCGAAATCATTAGGAGGCGGAAATTCATGTTTAAGGTTACTGGACATTACAATAAAGATCATGAGATCTAAGCATATATTTCACTAGCTAATAAAAATTACTTTTACATTATGTTTTTCTTCCAAGTGGTTTTATATATTAAAAAAACTTACAATGAGGCAAAGAAGAACTGATCCAGGGCAAACAAATTATCCTAGGTGTTTTCAGAATCTATAATTCTACTGACCAAATCCTGAATTTCTATGGATCCCCTTTTCATGATATTATATATATATATAGGAAATGTTTTTAAGTTCATACTGGAACTTTTAAAATAGAGAATTTAAATGTGAATCTGGAATCTGTGAAATGTGTTGAATATATAGACTGAAGAAGAACCACAGAAGAAGTACAACATGGACCTCAACAGCGTAAGCTTCCCCAACTCTTCCTCAGTCTATTTGCCTCATTTCTGATCTGGAAGGTTTTAATTTTTGTAGACAATATAAACTATGGCTTATTGAAGATTGTCAATAAGAGTGGCAATTATGGTGAGTTTTGTAATGTCAACTGCTCTTTTGACACTCACTCACTAACTAATGATCTGGGTTTAATTTCAACCAAAAAAAGAAAAGAAAAGAAAGCTTTGTAATTTATTAACAACTACATGAGCATCTTCTGGCCTGACATAGTATTGGAGTATTGCAATCAGAATTGCATCTGGAATCCTACCTACAATTGGAGGTAAACATAAAGCTAAATAGACTTTAAAATTGTACTGGTATAATCTGAATACTCATGTTAAGAGCTTTTCAGATTGCAACATAGAACCGTAGCACTGTGTCAATGTTTCACTCTTGCATACCTTGTTTCTGTTATGGGAAATCTGCTGATAGAGGATGTGAGGTAGGTCTCTGTAGCAAATATTAATATGGCTCACAGATTGGCTAGTTGGGTACTGCCACAATGTTTCCAATATTTCTACCCTAAAGATTGAGACCATGGTCTCTATATTATGCTTCATTTCCTTTTACCCGATGAATTGGGATTTTTAAGCAAATTTTTAGTTCAAATGTACCACTGCTATTTCAATTGTTTATTCTGTAACAGGAAAAAAAAATACCCTATATATTTTTAATTGTTTTGATGACACTCAATAGAGAAGGTAAACACTGAACAGGCATGGGGATACTTCACTTGTACAAATGGTCCTCAGAACTAGGCTGAGGAAAACTGCCAGAACCACATGAGGAAAATGCTGTCTGTGTTGTAGCCATTTAGCAGTTAATGAGAGGAACTCATAGTTCAGTGGTGACATCCTGGGATGTTTCAGAAACAATGTATTCAATTCATAAAATTAAAAATAATTGGATATGCTGCTACTATAAAAATATCAAAATATTAAAATAGGGACTGATTTTTTCACAAGAGACTGAGTTTTTTCCATTTATTTAGCAACACATTTTTAAAGTAATTTTTAAATTCAGGTGTTAATATATTTGTCAATAAGTTTATTCTGCATTGAAGCTAGTTAAGATATTAGCATCTTTCCGTTATACTGTCATACAAGACCTAAAAACAATAAATAAAACTACAGAAGTGATAAGAAATTATTTTCAACTGACAGTACCTGTCTGTAGTACTGTCTCTGGATCAACAGATGGAAGAAAGTTTAAATCTATAGACCTTGTAATAAAAAAACAAAAACATATTAATTAGCTATATTACAATAGCACCTAGAGGCCACAAATGAGATCATGGCTAAACTGTATAGACACATAGTAAGAGAACATCCCTGCCTCAAAAAGCTAGTCATCTATAGAAAACGAGACAAACAAAGGGTAGAAGAAAAAGTATCATTATCCCTGTTTTACAGATGGAGAATGGGAAGGCAGAAGCCTTGCTCTTATACTGTAACATGCCAGCATGGATGACAGTGCACGATTAGGACCTAAGCACCATGCCGAATGTTAAATGGAGAGCCTTGAACTGAGCTTTGACCTCCTGAGTCCTAGCCTACTGTCTTACCCCAAGGCCATCCTTCCTTTCTGTGGTTCTTTGTAAAGGTAGACATAATATTGCATAGCAAAGAAATAACAGAAAAGATACAAATAAGTGAAAACATTCTGGTTCATTAACATGGCGATGCACATAACTTAAAACAAAATTGATTCTGGCAAGCAACTACTTATTAATGTGGTCTAGTTGTTTTGGTATTTAAAGACAAGAAAAATATACTAATAATGTGGATATTTATAAATCAACTAATAATGGACAATAATTTTCAAGGAAGTTTTATTGTGCTAGGACACGTTTTCCATTTCTATTTACACAAAAGATCAGATTCCACTGCCCCCATAAACGTGGCTTTTAAAACATTTATTCAGAACTTCTCATTTCTTTCTCTTCTCCCTGTTTCCAAATATCTGACTAAATTTGTACAGTCACAGTGACCTCCTGTTTGGAACTCTTCCTTTCTGGCAGTTTATAATATCACTAGCAGTATTTAAATCTTAGCAGGTGCTGCTTAAAACAATGGGAAGAGTTTGACTGGAAACAGAGTCTGTATACTGAAACTTTAGGCTTACGCTTCAGCACTAATTCATCCCGTTTTGTCTCCTCTCACTTAACCAGAAACATACAAACATACAAGCCAGGAATGGAAGGGTCAGTTAAGAACTTGTGTCAATCAATGTCCGATTGATATCAGTCAAATAACAGACCATCACATTAATAGTTTGGGCTTCACTTTACTGGTCAGTTTCAAACTGACAATGTAAAGAGAGCTGTCACTTGCTGACTTAGTTGCTAAGGCCTGATCCTGCAATTGACCATGTACAGGAACAGGAGTGTGACCACATGCAATCAATCAGTCGCAGGATCAAGGTCTTCCCGCCTGTCAGAAAACAAAATTGCTGAAATATACCTGTCCACCCCACCCTTCCCATTATAGTTTTATATTGCATCTGAACCAGTAATTTACACTTATGCTGAAGCATGTCTATTTTGAAAAGCAATCCACATACCTCTCTTTCTCCTGTTGATTTCCTTTATCACTTTCATTGTTAATTACAGCAAGCTCATCTAGCAATGATGTAGACTCTTTTGTAAACTTTTCAAATACCTAAATAAAAATACTTTGAATTAAAAGAACATTTACTTTTTTTTCTTAAAGGAATTAAAGAAATTCATTAAGCACATGTGAAAGCTGCAGTTTGACATTATCAGTTCAAATTCATCCATATTGCTCTGTTAATATGCTTCAAACTTGACATAAAGTAATTACCTCCCAGACTCAGATGGTATTGGAAAAAGGTTAGAAATATAATTTCCCTTCAGTGATAGGGGCCTGCAGTGTCAGATCCTCCAGGGAATTAAGCAACTCTATAATAGAACACATGCACCTTAGGATTGAATTTTGAAGTGCTTACAAGACCCTGAAGAATCTCTGAAAACGTAAGTCTTCATTGCCATAGTTACTCAACCAGTCCATTTAATACTTTGCCTTTTTTATGAATATCTCCTAAGGACAGTGGTGAGGAGTTTTGTTCTATGCTGTCCACTAAAAAAAAAAAGGATTAAGTTCACCCACTGTTATCAGAATTTCCAGCTTTTGGTCTGTACTAATTCAAGCTTCATTGTAACCAATAACTTTTAGAGCTAAAGGTACACATACTAAAAGTAAAAAATACCTTAGTCAAATTTTCTTGAAATGTCTTGTTTTCTGATCTCAGAAAGCAAAGCCTATCAAATCAGAGATATAAAACATGTGCTTGTTCAGTTTCTATGTGTTTTGACTTCTTTATTTAACTGAGCATCAATTCATTTTAGTAGTGAGAGTGTTTTGCAGTCTGCATTTCTGTACATTAGGACCTAGATTGAAACCAATCATTCACTTCAGTAGAGGTAGGTATCAACTTTCAGCTGCCACTCACCTCGTCAACTCCTAATCTCTGGCCTGGAGGTGAAGTTTCTGTACCTCATCCAGTCCCTTCAGGCATCAATAAAGAGCCCACTGGACATGAAATTGGACAGCCCTCTCAACTTTACAGCACATTTCATAGACTGTGGTAGAAATACTTTACAGAACTAAACACAGTAATGAAACAAATTAAGAGGCAATGAAGACTTTTTTCATCTGAGATCTACAACTAGAAAGAATCAGAAAGACGGATCCAGATGGCAGGAGCATCAAAGAAGAAAGCCTTTGCACCACCATTGTGGAGAGTAATGAAAGAAGAGAAAGGAGGCTAGTGCTAAATGATGAGGAGAGAGAGACATCTCTAAGACAACACTGACAGAGAAATTTTCTGTTGAATCTTGAAATGAATAGGAAGCAGAGGCCAGTCAGTGAGAATGGGGATGTGAAAGATGTGAAGAGGGTCAGAGCAAGATATCACATTAATATGTGCACAACAGCTGGACTTGGGGAGATATCAGAGAAGGAAGTGGCAATTTTCAAGGTAAAAGAAAGTGAAGGCATAAATGAGGTTTTCAGCAGAAGCAGAATGAAAGAAGACACACAAAAACAGGTGATATTACAAAGGAAAAAAGTCATTTACAGATATAAGCTAAGTTCAGGGTCCAGTATGATAGGCTGTGGAGGCAAATGGGGAAGTCTGAGTCAAGGATGGAAATAAGAGAGCATAAAGATGTGTTCAAGGATGCTCATCTTGTCTAAGAAAAGCACTGTTGAAATATTTAGCTGAAAAACTGAGAAAGTGATAGGTTTCTCTTGCCTCTTACAGATTATCCATTTACCACAGAGCAGTGGTTTTCAACCTGTCTTCATTTGCAGATCCCTAAAAAATTTCAAATGGAGGTATACCCCCTTTGGAAATCCGAGACACAGCATGTGGACCCCCAGGAGTCCACAGACCACAAGCTGAAAACCACTGCCATAAAATAAAGACATGTTAAAGAGCTAATATAATAAGGAAAGTTGCACAACTGCTGCTGGTGTTATACCAGTCTTGCAGCTAGCTGGAAAGATTTCAGATTCCAGTGTTCAAAATGTATTCAAACCAAAATGGTCAGTCTAATTTTATTATACCCACCAAAACAAAACAAAAAAAAGACATTATTCCTCTTTCAAAGTTAGATGTTGTTTTAAAAATCCATTTTTAAAATAAATTCTGGTCTCCAACAAATGTCAGTGAATAACAATTAAAATACACTGAAATATGTACATATATACTGAAATCCTAAATAATTTGAATCTATTCATAATTTAGGGATAGATCCACCCCTGAGTATAAACTGCATGTCTGCCTCTACCAGAGCAACCGCACTTCTGGGGAGAGTCACTCTGACAGAGGACAGCTTTTATGGTTATGTTGCCATAGGATTCTTCATGAAACATGAAGAATTAGAGCATTTTTTGCTTGACCTGGGCTTCCCCTCTCTATGTCCAAACCAAGTTGACTCCAGGCTCCCCAGCATTTCTGGCTCCTGTATCTCTACCCCCCGCCCCCCAGCTTCTGTACTCTCCCCTCCTGGGGGATTTCTCAACACTAGGAACCTCCAGCCAAAGGTGAACAGTAAATCTGTTCCTTAAACAACATAACTACAGCTGCTTTGCCACCTTTAGGTATATTAAATGTGTATTAGAAGACGACTTTATGCATTTAAGCAAAAATAACAGAGTCCTGTGGAACCTTAAAGACTAACAAATTTCTTCGGACATGAAACATTTAAATGGGGAGAGCAAGTGCTAATGAAGTCAATTCAGTTAAGGTAGATGTCGTTGTTTTTGCTGTATATACAGACTAACACAGCTACCCCTCCAGAATTACGCATTTAAGATTCATCTTCTTTCATTCTACTGTGTTATAATGTATTATAAACATTGAAGTAGCATTGAAAATGTGATAAGAGTCATGCATGCACATAGATGCATAGTCGATGCCCCACAGAGCTTACAGTTTAAAAGACAAAAACCCCAGAAAACTAACCAGTCTCTTATTCAACCAGTCCATGTGATCATAGGAAAGGCTCCCGCCAAAATCTTCTGTCAGTTGGCATGGTTCTATATATCGAGTCAACTTGTTGGCAGATACTAAAATAACCTGTAACAAGTTAAGAAAGTAAGTTTTGATGACATGGTTTTTTGAAACCCATGCTACAAAATTAAATGTATTTTATCAAACTTGTTGCTTTGAACAACAGGAGAGAGGAAATAAACAATATATTTTTGAAATAGTTCACAAAAAAAGTCATAAGCCTTTCCTTAAATAGCTGACAGACAATGTAAGATGTGATTTGAGGTGGTGCACAGCAAGGTTTTAAGAAGGCTCTGTAGCCATTGTACATCAATGATCACAGATTTCCTCCAAAGGGAAGAACTGCAGGAGCCACACACTGTTACATCTGTTGGGTAGGCACAAAGGGTATGGTCGTCCAGTACCAACATGGGAGCACTGCAGGATTCCACCCCCGGGAAAGTAAAGGCACAAGACTGGATGGGTGAACTCACAGAGAATCAGAAGTGCAGTTAGTTCTGTAACTGACACTCCTATTTAATCTCTATGCATTATTTTAGAGATAATTTATCTGAAAGACTCAGCCTTTAAGGTCATCTAGTCTGACCTCCTGTTAAATGGAGGCCACAGAAACTCACCCACCCACTCCTGTACTAGACCCTTAACCTATGACTTACTTACTGAAGTCCTCAAATCTTGGTTTAAACTCTTCAAGGAACAGAGAATCCACCAGCTAGTGACCCATGCCCCATGCTGCAAAGGAAGGTGAAAAACTCCCAGGGCCTCTGACAATCTGTTTTGTGGGAAAATTACTTCCCAATCCCAAATATGGTAATCAGCTAAACCCTGAGCACGTGGGCAAGACTCATGAGTCAGACACCCAAGAAAGAGAGTGAGATAAAAGAGAAAGGGATGATGGATTAGCATTCTCTCAGTTAACAGCAGCAGAGAATCTTATGTGACAAACAATTTCATGGTATGTGACACTTCCACAATTTGATCTATCTAAGAATGTTCTCTAGCACCAGCCTGCATAACACAGAAGCATTCTATTAGTTATATTTTTTATAACTTGTACTGGGAGCAGAGGCGGCATATGATCTATTCAGCAGAGATGCGATTAGCATTGTGTACTGATGTAATCATATAAACCAAAAGACAGACTAATGGGGCTGCTTCCAGGCCACCATGATATTGTCATAAGAAGCCAACTTCAAGAAAGTGCATACCACAGGAAGTCCATGTGCAGTTCAAATACTTTATGGAGGTCAGGATTAAAATATGAGTGAATTATTTACTAAGCATGTTGTGGGGGAGCACAACCCTATTGGAAGGTTAATTTATTTACATTAGCACCATTTCCCCAAAAATTCTCACTGCTAATAGTAGCTGAGCTTCAGCAGTAACAGAAACAGTGAGCCCGCCACTGCCAAAAAATGTGGTTTACCTTGTAGACCTGGTCTGAACTGGTTTACACATGAGAACAGTAGTTAAAATGCTGGTGACCCATCTGCCTAAACTAGTATTCTGCCTAGGCCCTACTTATCCTAATGTTCCCACTGCAACTGTACTGGCATTACAGCAATGCGGATACAGCCTCCCTTGTGTACAAAGTGTTACGTGTGACTGGCATATAAAGTGATTTGCACGAAGAGAACCAGGAGGCACATGAACTACATAGGGCAACTAAGCGAGAAAAACAAAGCAAGGAAAGATCTGATCACAGAATATATAAATGTTTCACTTGCCTTACTAGCAACATAAAAACAAAACAAAACAAATGCCACACTTCTGTCCGAATAGCAAGTTTTGATGTACACTAAGCCTCAAGTACAGAGCTTTGAAATTTGCTCTTTTTTGCTCTTTTTCCGTGATTCTCCAATTTCTCTGTTGAATAAACTTTGGCTTATTTGAATTACATTCAAGTTAGCAACAGTTCTCTGTGATTACTGCTTTGAATGCTCCTGAGGAAATATAAACAATTCTTTGAACTCTGAAGAGAAACTGAACTTATGCTGGAGGCACACAGATTGAGGTTAAGCGCAGCTCTGGATCTTAATTAAAGATGTGGACCAGTGAGACAAAACTAAGGTATTATTGATGGTCTGGATGAAGTCATCCATAAGTGGGGGGGAAAGGCTAAGGACATGAATCACTGTTGAGGAAAATGACCACATCACACACACACCCCACACCCCCTAAAGTATAATTTGTCTCTTGTTAAAATAATTACTAAGAATATGACTTGATTTGTGTGGACAAAAAGCCTAAACATCTAATGGCCAGGTGTGTAATGCTGAATGAGTGGAGAGAGGAATTCTGCTGGAGATCAAATTGTGTCCTGAAGCATGAGATTTAATTAACATAACTTGCATATCTACAAATGTGATTGCTGTCAAAGTTTCTCATAGCTTTTTAAAATCGAATCATACCGTCTCACCTCCTGTGGCAGCAAATATCACAGGCAGACTATATGTTCTATAAAAAAGGGTGCTTTTAAAAAAAAGTTTCTTAAATTACTGTACTTCAATTTCCTGACATTTATTCAAGTTAAATTTCATCTTCCATTATGCTGATTTTTCATCTGTCCTTCATGCTTCCCAAAGCATTTAAAAGGCATATGCATTTCTCATAACCCTCTCAGAGTATACTAATAAACAACGTCCCTTCATTCGCACACTTGAACTAGCTGTCTGCTTTCCCCTCCAAAATCATTATATTAAATTACACTAGTCTCAACACCAAACCTAGAGTAATCATTATTAATCTTCTCTCCCCTTTTAGGGGAAGCCATTAGGAATGACAACTGTCTATTGATTAATCAGCTTTCAGTTTGCTGGATGAGATGTGTATGCAAATAAGCCTTTGTCACAATGAAAAGGAAATAATACCCCACTGTTTTGCATGCAATTTCTTTGAAAAAAATCTTTTAAATGCGAACTACATTGACTTTGTGGGGAAAAAAGGCTGTCTGAAATCAGATTAAATGATTTTGGATAGTGGATTATCTGATATAAAGTTAATGTGAAAAGACTCCTAAGGACGGTTCAGGACAGATGATAGATGGGTTCTTCCAAAGGCAGAGGAAAATGCTTATGGCTGGAGTCTCCATTTTCCTTCCCACCCACAACTCTTCTTGATATATTAATGGGTATCAAGAAGGCAGTCATAAAGCCCAGGGAAATGATAATGGGTTTGGTGCCTGCCCTGGATAACATCTGCTTTTTCTTATCAACAGACTAACCTCACAGAGTATTTGACAACTGGAATATTGCCTGCATTTACAAAATGCCTTTGCTGTAGTAACTACATTTATCCTTGACAGCAGAGTCAACAGAATTAAAAGTTAAAAATCAGGACAATTCCACAGAGATTTCTTTTAGGACCACAAAATACTCTCACAAAAAAGAAATGTAAAGAGGACACAAAATGTTTGTGAAGCTATGGCTTCTTAGAGAACATGTGTGTTCCCTAAGAGTACACGATTTCTTTTAGTAATGTTCTGTTCTGAATGACTATATTGAGTCATGAGTCATTAATGTTTACTCTGAGTTAAAGAAACAATCTCTGACATTGTTCATGTGTATTTTACTTCTCTCTTCACTTCATACATTGTTCATCATATTGAACAGTATTTCACTGGACTGCTTCTACGTGGTAGGCACAGATGCCAAGACTGCCTGAAGTGACTGGGAATTTTGGGTATCCAATCCATCAAACCTTAAAGGGCTCACAATATTTACTGGTGCTATGTGCTTTCCAAAAAGCACAACACTCTTAAAAGCTGTTAATTTGGGCACTCAAAATAACTAGTCACTTCTGAAAATAATGACCAGAGCAAACTTGCACTACCGGCAATAGGTTATGAATAAACATTTTGTTATTAAAACTTTTTCACTGAAGAAATAAAAAACCAAGCCATTTAAGCAGCCTGAAAAACTCCCAAGTCAATGTGAAAAAACAGGAATGGTTCCAGTAAACCTGGGACCTATGGTCTCTTTACAGAAGCAAAACTGTATTAACTTTATTCTTGAACACTCCATAGCCACAGGACCATCGAGCCTAATTTTGGAGTAAATTAAAATCTTTAATTCATTTAACACAAATTGGAGGGTGATCACCTATGTTTTACTAATAAAGCAAATTCCACCAACTTTGGAAATTACCCATAATGAGATTCCTGGAAGATTAGATTTTCATCTCTTTTAGCAGCAGAAAAGATACATTTTAAAAGCAATGTTATAAGTGTAACAAGGACAGCTGGCCTTCATTTTCAGAAAAGCAGGCTGATCTTCTACTTTATAATTAATAAACCTTTATGTAGCACTGTAAACACAGAGAATGTCATAAAATGTCTAAGATGGAGTTTATAAATATAGACAGGATAAAATAATATCTACATCCTTACTAGATACTAGTTACTAGTCTATTTGTAAAGATACTAACAAATATTGAAATGTTTACATATTGTATTAAGATATTTTCTTTACTAGAAAGTATATAAACAGATAACAAGAGTTTCAAACCTGATGAAAGTCACAGGTCCAAAATAAAGAGTTTGTAGTTTGATACATAAAGACTTCTGAAACACCACATCAAATACTGAGAGATTCATCTGGACTAGAAGTACAATAAAGTTAATTTTAAATGCCCTACTGATTTTTGACACTGATAAGGTGTTTTCCTCAGTGTTATGGGGCACCAAAATGTTGTTCTCATTATCGTAATCATATTTAAATGTCAAAAAGGTAATACCTGAGCATTAGAAGTTATAATTTTGTATTTAACCAGCTAGGTCCATTCTTTACTTGTCCACAGACCAGTGGTTCTCAACCTGTTTACTATTTTGGGGTGCATATACAACTCACAAAATGTTAAGTAGGCCGCATCTATACATTATATACACTACCTGTAGGGCCCAGAGGATGTCACATGACCTGCACTTGTGTGCCAATTAGGCTCCAAGAGGCCCGTGGGCCACAAGTTGAGAACCACTGCTATAGACTAATACAATATCTGTCTTAAATAAAATTTAGTCAAATGTATTAGGTCAAGTTAAGTAGCACACAACTTTTCCGTACTCTGAATTGTTCTGTTAGTGTATTTATTACACTGAAATACGTAATGCAGTTTTGCTTAAAATTTAAAGGTTGTGCAACATTACCCTACCAGTTTTAAAATGAATACGTACTTTAATACATTGTTGGGGTTACGATCCCCTCAGGGGGATCACGAGCTGTGAGCCCCAAACGCCGCCATCCACAGGGTTTTGAACCTGGTGGAGAATGTGGGTGGAAGGAGCAATGAGACACAGCTAATGTTCATCTCTCCCATTCCTATGTGCCCCCGTGAGGATGCAGTGAACGGGGAAATGAGGAGCAGTGTCAGGGCTCCCTACATTCAGGTCACTTTCCCACCTGGACTATGCTGTGAGGCAAGCTTCAGGAGCTGCTGCTCTCTGTCATCCCTTTATGCAGCCCAGGTGAGGAAAGTGACCTAGGTAGAGGGATCCCTGATGTTGCTCCTTGCTCTCCCCCTCCTTCACAGCCTCCCAGGGATGCACAGAGGAACAGTGATAGAGAGGGGAGCGAGTAGTAATTCCAACCACTCTGTGCATGCAGGTCAGTTTCCCCAGGTGCGTATAAGAGATGGGGTGTAAGGATGGGGTGAAGGGAGCACGGTGCAGAGGTTAGGGGCAAAAGGGGCCCAGAGCAAGAGCTAGGGGTACAGAAGGAAAAGGGGGTTGGGGTGAAGTGAGGAGAGCCTACAGGAGCAGAGGTGAAGGGGGGGGGGGGGGAACCCATGTGGGCAAAGAGCAAATTTAAGCAATAGTGTTAAAATTTAGTATTTAACAGTGTTAAGAATAAAAAAGTGGTTTTAGTTTCTAAGCAGGAGGGGTAAGGGTGTCACACATAGAGGCTTGCTGTGTGAAAGGTGTCACCAATATTAAAAGTTTGAGAACCATCTTCTTTAGTAAGATAAAGGTATAATATCAAGTAAACAAAATGATTAGCACAATAACATTATTGCATTAGAAGTGAATAACCAATAAGATTTAAAAGAAAGTATTAATTTTCCACACTTTTCAGATGAGCAGGACCATTATATCCCTTTGATAGCAACTGATTTTCCCTGTATACATTCATTGTACAAGGCTGATGTCTGAAGGTAAATATTTTTAAGTGCTTTACTAAAGTAATCACAGCACTTTCATCATTAATACACACAGCTCAGAAAAAAACAATACTAATCCTGATAAAAGTAAAGGAGCTGGCTTTCAGTGAGCTACCAAATAATAAAATAAGACAAAAATCATGGAAATCATGAAAAGGGGGAATACAAATATGACTAAGCCATAGTAAATACATAAGTATTTAAAATATTCAGAAACAATTTATTTAAACTCTTGCTCTTAGGCATTTGATCTATGCAACTATTTAAACAATTGTTCCTTTAATTTTAAAGGGCATTAATATCCCCATTCTAGTTTGAATTTACTAAAATGTGCTCAGTTGATTGTGAGCCAATGAGAGAGGCACAAGGATCTATTAGAAAACAGCTGACAAACTTTTGAATTCAGCCACTTGTCACCCATGACAGCACTTGCTCAACTTCCCCTCCATTTTAACCAAGTTAATTGTGAGGCAACTCCTTCACAGATTTGCAACTGAAATATGGAACTTGAACTTTAAATACTAGAAGAGAAGGAATGAACTCAGGATTACAGTCCATTTACCAGGGTTTTTTTTAGGGTTGAATTCTGTACGACCTTTGTATTTGGGATCCATCTTATTTGCTAATTAATGAAAAGATTGAACTGTTTCTCTGAACAGATTTTTAAATCTGTTCTTGTGTTCTCAAAGTTCTTTGCTGTCAATGGGAAAGAATCAGATTTCCACCAGGACTACAGGAGTAGTATCACATGTCCTGTCTTTCAGGTCCTACCAAGACCTCCTTCAATTCCTTTTAAAAACATAGTGCCTTGCTCCAGAGTCCCCTGTTTTGTAGATTTAATGCCAAATTTTGATCAGTTTCATGACTCAGTGGCAATTTTAAAGAGAGTATGTAAACAAACAATTTTTTTCTTAGAATTCCAGCAAATGCTATTGGGAAGTGTCATTTTTCAGCCAACCAACCACAATGCTAAATTTTTTCCCCGCCAAAAGATAGTCTGAACTTCTACAATATGCTTCACAATTGGGTTAGATGTTACTGCTGCTTTCTCAGCCAGGTTAAAAATAGCATCAGAAGTTTAGGATGATTCTCATTTTTTTTCCATTTTATTTTCATTATCTGAATAAACAGGAAAGAATTCTGCCAGCAGTAGTATGAATGTTTGGAAAAGCCTGTGAGAGTTTAAATGGACTAAGAAGGGCATGAGGGAGATGTGTGAGAGCCAACCATCAAATCCAGTCCTGCCCAGCCTCCACCTCCTAGCCAATGGAAGATGAAGGACCAAATGAGGAGAGGCTAGCCCCTGTCCTGCCAACTATGCTTTCTTGCATCCTCACCCATTTCTGAGTATTTTGCCTCATCCCTATGGACAATTCTAATCAACATCCCCACTCACTGATGTGAAGTGGGGTATTCTTTTAAATTTTCCCTGTTTCTTCATCTGAGGCATCAGAAGACCTTAGATTTTAAATTTGTGGAGGATTATATCCAAGCCAAAGTGCTTCATTCATATATTTCAGTTGCTTATTTCAGAATATACAGAAAGCAGTGGTATCATAAAAAAAAGAAAGGAAAAAAAAGAAAGCAACTTTTCTTATGATATTCAAGTCTCCCTTTCAGTTGTTTTTAAAAGCATAATCACCAATTCACTGTCGGCATTTGTGTGCTGAAGTCTAACAGATCACTCTTTGGTGAATCAGATGTTGAAGAGTGTCTGGACAGACTGACTCAGGGACTTAAATTATCCTCAGAGCTATGCTTCAGTGATGACTGGCATTGAAAATATCTCACTTGCAGGATCAAACTCAATGTTCTTCCAGTTCATGCGTTACTGAATCATACTTGGTCTGTTGAAGTAAAGATTCTGAAGACCCAGATTTCCTGAACTTTATGAGTTGATCACAAATCCTAGCTTTTGACAATTTAAAAAAAATAATCATCTATTTTAATCACTTCAGTCCATTAAGTCATTTGTTTATTAAAATTTCTTTTAATTTTCTGGAATACCGATTCAGATAAATTGATGCATGTTAAATCACTGACCACTGATCAACTACTTTCATATTTACAATACTCGGAATAAAAAACTGCCATCTAGTGAATTTAACATTAAAAACAGAAATTTAAGATTGTCAGGCCACTATAACACAGAACATTAGCATCAGGCATCTTACTTAATATAAGAAGTTTTTAGAATCTAGCGAACTATGCCCTCAATAATTCACAACTCCACTCAGTTGATTTATAATTCACTAATAATTTCACCCATCCATTCACCCTATCCACAGAGTTTCAACACAGTGGTATAACTGCCACATTGTTTCCTAACAAGTCAAACAGGCACTATAAGAACCTTGATGTTCACATGAGCTCTCTCAAAAGTCTTAGAAAAGTTAAGAATTCGTCAGAAATTCTTCCTGAACAGAGATGCTTCCCTGACTCAGTATAAATTTTTAGAACAGTTTCCACTTGGAAGAAAAGGTCTAATGTTTCCAGCATTAAAAATTAAAACTCAACAACCCACAAACATGCAACTTTTATATAAATAATTGGTGTAAAACCTGAAAAGAATTTCAGGTATGTGGAGGAGGGATGAAGAGAATTAGGCTTTTCACAACCCTCAGATAAAATACAAGGGGAAAAAAGAGGGGCAAAGAGTATGCTTTAATTGAAATTCACTAGATATTTTTAAAATACATTTTTGTGCAAACTGAAAGTTCCAATACCTAGATACCACTGTGATGTGCATTAGAAAGGCTACAAACTTCACGCAAGGATTTCCTTAATTATAATTTTTAGCAAAATAAAATTATGAGGTAAGATTACGCTGTTTTTGCTATTTCGTTTTGCTTCAAAATATTGGGGATACATGTGCTATGAAAAAATTAAATAAAAATATAACTTGGTAGCTGTGCTACACAGATACCTATTCAGTGACAGAATTTAATACCAGACTATAAAGACAGCATATCAAAACTTAAGTATTTGACTAAGTGCAGGCAAGGCCAAAGCGATTTCAAATGCACAAAAGTGAGCAAACAGATTTTTTCCACAAGTTTGTCAAAATAATCATGGGTGCTTCAATTAACAAAGTTTAGCCAACAAAGCACTTCAGCATGTACTTTGGTCTTATTAAAGTCAATTGGACATAAGTGCATAGTTGCTTTGGAGAATTGGAAGCTAAATGCAGAACAATTTAGTTTTCCTTTAATTTTTTTTTAAGCACGCATGGAATGTTGCACCCAAAACAAAATTATATTAGCTATCCAAGCTATTTTAGGGCAGAAGGAAAAGGACCAGGGAGAGAGTATAGCTATTTCTATATTTTGAGGGATGTGGATTATATAACCATGTAAGGGAGATAGATATGGAGGCACACTATTATCTGTCAGAAATGTGATTCTGGAGTTGATGGAAACTCTAACACAAATAGCCATCAGTACTGAAAGTGTTAAAATGTATTTTCAGATTTTGCAGAGTGGTTCTGTTTATTTCTGTCACAAGAAATCGTTGAAGATGCAGTTCAGGATTTACAATTGTTTACCTCCTGTTGTGGGAAGCCTTACAGTACTTATTGTTCAGTCCTTGGACCAAGAAATGTTCAGAATCTTTTACTGACTACTCTAAGTACTGACCTTTCTACGATTTCCAGATAGATACGTTTTTGCTGCTCTTACATCCCACCTTTTGATTTCCTCAACTTTGGAAAGTCTTTTAAAATGTGCTGCAGAACTCCCACAAGGATAAAAGACCAAATGAGTTTCTTCTCTCTTCACACTGATTGTTGATCTTCAAAAGCTAATCTGACAGCCTTATATATGAACCAATGTCAAAGAAGTGTTTGGGTTTTTTTAAATGGACACTGTATGCAGAGAAAATAGTCTAGAGGAAGCTTTGAGCTGCATGCAAATGGAAAAACATCAAGAAATTCAGTGATTCTGGTGTTAAGGTATGTTCAGTTTTTCCAGTTACCTTAGTTATTACACAAGAATTTCTAATAATCATGAGTATAGTGACAGAATGACTGTTGCTGAAAGGAAGGTAGCTTTGGTTTCATGCCATTGTGTATGTAGAATACTTTTTTAAAAAAGCAACAAAAAAGAAAAAAAAAGAAAAAAAAAGAAAAGAATCAGGAAATTCTGTATAAGGATCCTCTTCTGTGCATTTGTCAATGCAAAAACCTGATCAGATTTAAAGGATACCTGGAATAAGCAACCCCATGTTTCAGAAGAATGAAATTTGTGGGGAGTAACAGGACAATCTACATTTCAGCCCATTTGGGAACACCCTGGTCTGGAGTAGTCAATTACTGGTCAGTGAGGACAGAGCCAGCAGGAAACTCCTGCGGCAACACTGGCTGCTTATGAGCATGACGTCTTGCTGCCTTTGACTTTAGAAGAGGGTGTGGGAGTGACAAATAGAGCCTCTCAAAGAGGCTTCTGTCACAGGACTAGGAAAGCTTTGTTGGGAACCAAGTGGGAGCTGTGCTGGGGAAGGCACAAAGCCTTGGTGCTGGGAGTTCAAAAGGCATGAAGGTAGGTGTGCCCTCCAGCCCCACGGCGGAGTCAGGTCACCTGTCTCTAATGGTCTCCCAGTAGCCTTTAGAAAAGATATAAAGCCATTTTATAGTAATTTCATCTAGACTATATTTCCTTAATTTGTTCATGAGACTGTCATGAGTGATTGTGTCAAAACTTCACTATAAATAAAAACAGAGCATGTCTGCTGCTCTCTCATATCCACTGGGGCAGTAACCCTGCCAAAAAAGGATGTTAGATTGGTTGACACGGCATGATTCATTGTTCACAAATCCATATTGGGTATTACTATCACTCCATTATTCTCTATGTGTGTACAAACGGATTGTTTAATAATTTGTTCTAGTATCTTTTCAATGTACTAAAATTAGGCTGCCTCATCTATAAATTTTTGGGTCCTTCTTTTTCCCCGTTTTAAAGATAGGCATTATGTCGACTCTTCTCCAGTCCCTGAGACCCCTCATACATACCCCCTGAGTTTCAAAGATAATTTAACATGTTTCAGTTAGAATCCAATGGTCTAAAAAGTGACCTTGGATTCTCAAATATCTCTTCTCAGTATATGTTTTGCAAGACTATATGTAACGGTAAACACAGGGAGAACACAAGAGTGGCTAATAATATGCAACCATAATTATATGTTATGAATGTTGCTACCCAGAATATACTAATGGGAAATTCTCTCCAAGCCAGACACTTCCAGTAACTGTGTTAGCAACATTTAAAACTTTTTAAGTATCAAATATGAGTATTGGAAGGATGTCTGGGCTGTTACATGCTTCCAGTGCCATTTCTGTCAAGTCAATGATTTATTATTGCAATCACTATAGTTATAGTGAGATCAAACTCTGAAAAGTGACTGCAAAAATGGCATCATGAGGTTTCATGTTTACTCTCTCAGTGACTTCCAGATCAAACATGCTTAACTGGGAAAAACATCTCTTTCTTTAACAGCTACTGCTGCAAATTCAGTCCAGGATCTGAAAGCCAAACTATTTTTCAAGTAATATAAGATTATGCTATTACAAATTAGTTCACAATTCTACACATAAATCAGATTAGAGTATGCTCCTCCATAGCCATATCACTGCTCTCCAGTGATAAAACAAAGAGTTTAAGACATATTGCCATCTCTAAAACAGATTGAACTTTGGATATACAGAAAGAGAAGATCTTCTGAGCCAGCTTTCAGTGAGCCAACTTTTCTAACTGAAACCAAACAGGAAATTCTCTAAGAACTAATGAGTGGAGATGGAGGAATAAGTTGCTTGCATAGTGCTATGGGCTACTCTCACCAATTGCTAGTACTCTCCCATGTTTCAGTCTTCCCATTGTCTATTCAGCTCTGTGTTTTACTGCATAGTGAAACAAGCAGAGAGTGTGAAGCAGGAAAGAGTAACAGAGCTCAAGTCAGTCAGAGCTCATGCCTGCTGTGCCACAAAATGGCAACAGTGCTAAGCCATCAGGCCGAAGGCAATTAATCTCAAAGAAAGGGGAGGAAAGGATATTTCCTAAGTTCTCCCATGCTGAGTGGAGTGGGAGGGAGAAGAGGGAAGATACCCACTGTGCTCTCTCTTCCTTGAATTTTTATTCAAAAGAAAAAAATTACAAGATACCAAATCTGAAAATATTTTACAAAACAAGCCTTATTAGTGAATAATTGTTTGTCGAATTTAAACACTTCACTCAGACTGGATTTTTTAAGATACAGCCGCATATCATGTCTCTATTCACTGATATCTGACCTGTATACCATGGAGTGCATACCTATCAAGCCATAGTACAAGAGTCTGTAGGAAAGATTTGCTGAAAAAGCTTTCCTCTTAACCAGAATAGAATAGAATTTTGGCATTTCAGTACTTGAACATTTTCTGTGCTTTCTGTAACAAAATAATTCACTATGTACTACTCGTGTCACATGTAGTGATTGTATTTTAAAACACTGAGGTTTAATTTAAGCAGCACAAATGACCTGCACCAGCACCACAAAGGTAGAACACTCTTCATTAAATGGTTATTCTTAGTGTATTTAATTACACTTAATGACTCAAACCCTTGTGGTCAAATAAAATCTTTCCCCCACATTATTGTGTTTCAAATTATCTTTGCCTTATTAACATATCATATTACTACTTAAGGCATCCTGCCTAGCTAAAAAGATATCCTATCTAAGTAACAATAAGAGCCTTTATGAAAGATATAGGAATAAAAGCATGTAAGAACAAGAGATTGATTTCAAACTGATGAGCCTGTAACAGTTACAACTAATAAGAGTGTAAAAGAACAAAACGAGGAGTGGCTTACAGAATGACATGGAAAGAAACTCTCTCTACACCCGTGGTTCCCAACCTTTTCTCTGCCATGGCACACCTTGATACCTTTAATTATTTTTAGGCACACCACCATATAGTTTCCAAATGAACTCATGAATATTCAGGAGCCAATCTAGAACTCTTTGAGTAGTTTTTCAAAAAATTCCGTGGCGCACATGCTCAGGCCTGACGGCACACCTGTGTGCCGTAGCACACTGGTTGGGGGAAACTGCTCTACACTACAATTTCAAATGCTGCCTGACCTTCCCTAAAGATAAATACAGCCAATCTTACTATGAAAGAGAAATTGTCTACAGGCAAAACCTCAGGATTGGCTTACTGATTACACTGTAAGACAGATATACAATGAAGTATGCAGTAAAGGGAATTTGAAACTGTTTCAAAATTAGAACTGTCCCCCAGATTAACGAGCAACATGTTTTCCTGACATTTCGTTCTTTAGGCTTAGAAGTGCAGGAGCCATGTCCCTGCCATACCTTTGCTCTGCAGATAATGTTTGGCAATAAGTTTTTAGGAAGAGTAATGTCACATATACCTGATTGTTCCAGATTGACTTAGTGGGCAGCTAAGACCCGCTAAGTCGATCTGGAGACCAGCTTAATAAACCACCCCCTCAAGTGGCGTAGCACTGCATCAACAGGAATGCATTGGATGTCAGCGCAACATAGTGAAGATTCCAAACTCAAGGGAAGTTAACAGGAGTTGCGTAAGCTACTCTGTGTACCTTGTACAACTCCTGTCGGTTGCCGCCAAATTTTGCCATGAGCATGGACCAGGCTTAAATTCCATACATTTTATTAACAGTGTTCTGCTTTCTTCTTATTGGTGAAATCTCTAGGGACATTTTACACTTTACATATTAACTAGATAGGTATGTATCACTAGTCACAGAAGACAGCACTATCTTCCTTTGGAGCTGCTGCCTTCCCATTCCCTTTCTCTCTCAAAACACATTTCTATATTTTCTATAGGAATATTTGTAAATTGAAACACTTTATAATCCCAGCAGCAAGAAGAAACATGTGTCTCTCATCAGAGAAAAAGGGAGATTGTTTTCCTTCGGAGCCTTTTCAAAGAAAAGGAGGTCTCCTCTCAAGTCACTTTGATTTAGCTGTGCAGAGCAACGGATGGCCAGACATTATATCCACTTGTGAGCACAGGAGACCAAATTTCAGTTTGGACTAGACTAGTTTACAATAATATTATGAAGGGTCAGCCCACATTCAGAACACTACATGTCATAATGCAGTCTCATTTTTCCTTTGACTCCATTACCCTTGGAAAAGATGAAAGAACGGAAATATTCTTGTTCACAATCCCTTTTATATAGATGCTTTTTCTTGCAAGTCAGAATTTAATCAGTCTTAGAAAAATGTAAGGTCCCTATAATCTTTGTAACTAATACTAAGAATTAAGGTATAAGGCATAAAGAGGAGATAAATTTAGTGAGGCAAAATGTTTGCTCTTGCCTGAGTGACGGCAGAAGAGGAGCACCCAAACAGTCCACAGTGGTGGAGCCACATTCAGAATATATACTACAGCATTATATAACAATTTTTATAGTTAAAAGCAAGAAAAATGGTATAAAACCCATCTTTATCGCCATAGCCAAACCACCATTAAAGCAGCAGAGCTCCATTTCCAAACCTGCACCATTTAATAGTCTTCCTAAGTTCTTTTTTGATGCTAAAGAACATCTTAAAAGCAATAGGTCATGGTAATTTTTCAGAGGTATCAACAAAGCCACCTGGAATACTGATAAGCATTTTTTTAAGATATACCCATTTCAATCAGCTATGTACCATTCTAGCTGGCTCAGAGTCGACATTCCTGATAGGAAAAAGACTATACATACCTCAAAACCAAGTCTATCTTTCTCTTTCCAAAAACAAAAATGTGTAACCTTCTTGTCCCAAAATTCATCTGGTTTTACTACACAAACAAGTGATACCTCAGCTGGAACAACATTCTGTAAAATAAATGAAAAGAGATAAACCATTCAAGATTATATTTTCAATTATTGCAAAATCAACATGAATTTAGAAAGCACCTTTCATCCAGGCTCTTAAAACTCTCTACAAACGAGGCTTACAATATTCAAATGACACAGGTGGCTGTATACTAATTATGTAGAGACTAAGTGATTTGCTCTAAACCACACAGTGAGTCATTGACAGAGCCGGGTATAGAATTAGGTCTCCTGATTCCGAATAGTATATTTGAAGATAGAACACCAAAGCTAGGTCACCACAATAAAGAAATAAGTCAAGCTAGAAGACAAACATATACTTTACTATTAAATAAGGATTTAAGATCAGTGGATTTGCCATTATACTATAAGGATAATGTTTACTGTTCCCAGAATACAGTAAATACTCAAAGTGTTTTGTATCATTAAACTGATTAAATGCATTATGCATTAAGTTGAGAAATCAGTATTTTCCTTACAAAAATTGAGTTCAAATATATTTTGCTTATTGAATTGATGTCCTCACATCACACTAGAGGCAGCTAAACACCTTATTCTTCTGTCATCAACTATAATAATAAGAAAGATATATGAATACAGTACTAAGTACTGGAAAGCAGTGAGTAGAACTGATTTTAAATTATCTTGTTTTAAGATGAAAAACAATTTAGAAAGGGATAATTAATTAAAATTAGCCCATAATTCAGATTTAAAAAACAAGGTTTTGCAAAACCTAAGTGTAACAGGGGAAATAAACCAACAAAAAGCAACAACTTGTCTTCACGGGTTTCTCTCCATTCTCACAGAAATAGATTTTTTTAAATACACATTCCTCAACTACATTTTGTAATCAAACACTGCCTCACTGACAAAGTGAAGTGACTTCTTTTGTCCAACCAGAGAAGTAATCAGCAAAAGTGAGTGATTTAGATTTTGTAAATGATCATGTTTGGTAATTTGCAATGGGATTACTTTCATAGGCAAAAAAAAAAGTTTGAAATATTATTCCTCATAATGGAAACAATGACACTCTACATATAGAGACAGAAACCCAAAATCACTTGCTTTTAACACCTTTATTCTAGGACATGTAGAGCACTCACATAGACTTAAGGAAAGAGACAAGAAGCACTTAACAAAAAAGAAAATGTTTGGGGTCAAAATACCAAATCTCATCAAGCCACCAGTCAGAAGCTCTTAAAGTTACTTATAAAGCCAAAAGGAAAGAGTTGCTCTTCCCGGAAAACGAATCCTGACAAAGGATAAATAGTCAGTCAGCCAAGTAGAGAAGAGTTAGCAGCCTATTGCTGTAAGTGATGGATCTACAAAGCAGCACCTCCCACTTCTGTTATACATGTTATTAAGAGAAGTTTTATTTTTGCAAATGGAATTTGAACCTTTCAAATTTTTGAAAATTATAAGAAATATCACTACTACAGAGAGACCGCTAACCTCAGTGGACATGAAAAGCCTGGTCCTTTGAGGAAGTAAGTAATAACACTAATTCTCATTAGGGAAGCTGGAAAGAAGCCCATAGATTGTCTGTAGGTGGGAAGCAAAATTGCTTTGAAGCCAGGGAGCCAGGTGGGCTCTCTTTTCAACAGAGAAGTGTCCATTATATTTAACATAGATACAAACCCTGGTTATATTACCCACATGAATAGTCCCATTGAAATCCTCTGCAATGGGATTTGACTATTGGCATCGCTAACATGAGCAGGATTTGGCCATTGGTGTTTTCCACCATAAGATACACACAGAGTGCCAGTAATGCTGGACCTACATAGCTATAATTGACAATGAAAATATTTTTAAACAGCAGATAAATGTGAATTTCTGACCTAAAAAGTATTGCAAAAACAAATGTACATCAGAAGAACAAACAATTTAGATGCATTATTGTGGGATATGAAAGTTGGTGAAAGCAAGCTGTTGAAAATTTTCAAGATCATATTATTTATTGCTCATATTGGCATGGCTCAATATTATGAAAGCTTGATAAAGTGTTACCCTAATTATTGACTAAACAGCACTGTGAGGTCCAGATTTTTAACCCCAGCCTCTAAATTTGTGCAAGACAAAGCATTTTGGGAATCTCAAAAATTCAAACGCCCATGTTACTATTGGATAAATTCCTAATATCCCTTTCTGAGGGCACAAATACAAATTTTGAAGAGCCCATATCTTAACAGCCATAAATTTACGTGTGTGCAATATAGGGCATGCAAATGTAGAGGGCGCTTTTGAAAACGTGGCCCTTAAAGTCTATTCTTTCAGTTTCAATTTAATGTATTAATTCTAATTATTTTTCTACACCAGATTCCATACAAATTGAAATTGCAAGATCATAGTTATTGTGCCTGTTCAACTCTGCTCTTTCACTCTCATCTCCTTCAACACCCATTTAAAAATGGATAGTTTTGTGCTTCCTTACTTTCTGCATACTTACTCATACAAATGATCCCACATTTCACATCTTCTCTGTTATTTATTAGCAATCAAAACTAGAGGCAAATGCATTTAATCTTTTTCCCACGTGCTACCATTACATTTCTGTAGCTGGCACTAACTTTTCTTTTTTTAGAATTATGAGAGAAAGGCAAAAGGAAAGACTTGTATTTCTTACATATATACATATGTTTTTACAGAGCAAGTTGATTTTCACCTTTTTTGGAGACCACCTTTTACGGCACTTTAATAGGAAAAATTTTAGACTGCCAATCACAAGTTGCAGCTAGGTGCTTATTAAGAGCAAACATTTTAAAAATAAGCTGTAAGCCTTATCTCTACTGCAGCAACTAAAAACCAATTTCATTTTTCCCCGGAGCAATAAAATATAAAGCACAAAAATCAGATAAAAATTAAACCAAATAAAAACTGACACTCTATTGCTCTGAAGCTTGCTGGACTCAGGGCTCTGAATGTGCTCTTAAAGACAGCAAACTCCACACACTGAGGAAGTTTTATTGCCTATAGAAAAGTCTCTAATTCCAGGCAATAGCAAGAAACTGATCTTAAATACCATGACAGAGCACAGAATGAGAAGTAGGCGCTCAAAAACAATTGGGATACAAAATGTTCGAAGAATTAAAAACTATCAAAATCTAGAATCTAGAATTGTATCAAAAATCTTAAACACAATGACACTCATACACTGAATTAGCTGGAGTTCTGGATAGGTTTCATGAATAGACATTAAGAGAGTGCCCAACTAGCAGGCTAGACTGGAAAGAATAACGGCTGTACTTATATGGAAGAGGGAGGGACATAGCTTCCTGATTAGCCATTATGAAAATCACAGAGACACATCAGAGATCCAATAGTGTCCTGATAATGCAAACTATTCACATTTAACATGCTTGTACACGTTTTATCTAGGTCTGAGCAGAAGGCTGCTCATATCACAACAGTGCAGGATTGATTTTTCATGTTCAACTAAGTGTCAGTAAAGAGGCACTCAATTGAACCCCAAAATACCCAGAAGTCTATGCCTTAAGACCACCCCCCTAAGTGGTGTACCACTACATCAAGGGGAACATATTTCCTGTCAGCGCAGCACAGTGAAAGCACTGCATAGAAGAGGAGTTAAGAAGTCGATGGGAGTTACGCAAGCTACTCAGCGTAGAAGTAGAATGGCTGTGCAATGCATTTAGAATTCCATAGACTACATTTTTGCTGCATGTTGGATTCCCTTTTGCTAGAGATTAGATGTCGTAAGAGATTTATCAGAATCAGGAAAATGTCTTCTACAACCCCAGAGTTCTCATGCTGTGCCACTCTAAATAATGGGAAAATCTTTAGGGTAGGGATTGGCTTTTCTTCTGAGTTTGTACAACACTTCAATGGGGCCCTAGTCCATGAGCTCCTAAGCACAACTGCAGTACACATTAATAATTATACCATAAGCTAGTTGTTTCTCATCTTGTTTTATTTACAGATTTTTTATTCGATGACATATTTTCAACATTCTACTTTTTCTCCACTCCCACTTAACATGTAAGAGATGTGATCACAATCTGATCTTCTTCCCCAACCAATAACCTGATAATAATCAACTCTACATTTCATCTTCATCTATCATCCCTTACTTTTGCCATGCCTATCAGAGAGAGGGTATATTGACAAAAGCAAACCAGCAAAGACTCATAACCCAAGCAGCCTGTATAAAAGAGGAATAAAAGTGGCAGGAATTGACTCGGGATGGAAAAATCTGTCTGTATTAACTATAGTGGACATATGCAGTTTGCTGTCTGAGGGTTCTATCCAACTCTTTTCCTTAATTCAGGATGTTTCAGTGCCCCAGTGTATCAATCATGAATGACTGGCTAGGAGGTACAACAATTCCTCTTTAATATGTGCTTGATAGCGTGGCAAATTGCCAGCTCTGCTATCATGGGTCCTGCACTTTTCCTTCTCGTGGAGGATCAAGGAGGCACCTGTTGCTCCTATTTCTGGGCATTGACCAGCTCAGTAATGCCCAGAGGAGTAAGGGGAAGGGGGAAAGGACCCAGGCTAACCATCTATTCCGAGTCCCAGCCTAGTGGCCCTAATAATGGCAACTACACACTGCTGACAGTGCCACCAGCTGCCATTTTCTCCTGAGCAACTTTCCCCGTCTGTTCCTTCAGACTCTCATGTTCCCCATCTCCTCTTTTTTTGGGCAGGATCTCTTCCAATCTTCCTGCCTGGGGGTGTCTCAGTCCTGTTTCTCCCTTTCGGCAGGGTCCTTTTCCAACAGGCCTCTATTTTTGAGCCAGGGGTTTGAGAGGGAAGCCTCCTCCCAGAGTTCCCCTTTACATGGGTCTTTGGTTCACCATCAGACACCACACTTCTCCAATACTCCCACCAGCTCTGCTTCCTTTTTCTCTTGTCTGTCTGGAGCAATGGTTTTTGTCAAGTCTCTGGCTGGGCCTTAATTTGCCTCAGGTGCTCTTAACTGACCTGAAGTAACCCCTGTTCAATCCACAGGGAACAAGGCTCTGACAATTCTGGGACTTGTACATCTCCCAATAATAATTTGTGTGTGTGTGATTTGTGTTAAGCTGTGTTTGGATGGAGATTCAAATTCAATTGAAAATGCATAAAATAGCATCTTTTTAATTAAAAGAACGATCTTAAATGTGCTGGGTACATACAAATAGTTTATGCATGTTCTACATTTAAAATACATTGATTTATTAAATAAATAAAGCACTGTCTTAAAAAAAAAAAATGACCCTCCTACTGCCTTCTGACCCTGCTGTCTCACAACCATCTTTTCAAGTCTAGACTACTGCAATGTGATCTACTTTAGGACTTCTCTTGAAGTCTAGTGAGAAACAGCAGCTCCCAAGAAATTCAGCAAGCCCCCCTCAGGTGCTCACAGCACTAAACACCTGTACTCAAGTTGGGCTTCCTTGTCATTTCTAGGTGCAAATCACCATATTAAAAACAAGTCGGCCTTCAATCTGCTCCATTTTATACAAAATAATATAATCCTAGGCTCCCATCAAATAGTTTATGTGATCCTCAATTGGGAAAAGTCAGAATAACCATCTATAGAAATATATAAACCTCTTTTCAGATGAACTACTTCCACTTGCACAGAATTTTGTAACACAGCATATATTCTTTAATTACATTAATTGTATGGTTCCCAATAAAGAAATCTCAGCTGTGAGAGTAATGCAGCATTTTGACTATAAAACTAATCTGTTGACTATGAAGATATAAAAATTGGCTTACCTGAAGCATTAACACAACTGTCTTTACCACATTCCACTGTGATTTTCTGCCATCCACTATCACAGTAAATCCTCTAGCTTTACATTTTTCACTAAATCAAAAACAGATACTATTAGAAAACAGTAAAACACAAGAACAAAATGTCAGATATCACAATGATTTGCGTGGCTATTACTGACTTTCATCACTACCATTTTCAAAATGGAACACTGCTATGGAATTTTGCAATTTTACTTACTAAAAATCTTCCCTTAAAAAACTGAAGTGTTCACTTAGCAAATATTTTTCCTTTATATTGCTCAGGAATATTAGTTTGTTATTGTACCATACCAACAATTTTTAAAAGCAGCATTAATACATTTTCTGGAATATCAAATACTTAAGAATATTTTGTGTTTATCTCACAGTTCTTCTTATCCAGGATCAGAAAGTGCCTTATAAACATTAAACAAATATATATGATAAAATCCCTGTGAGATAGTGCAGTATTGTATAGACGGATAACAGAGGCACAGAGAGGTTAATTTTCCTAAGGTCACAGAGGAAGTCTGTTACACAGTGAAGAATAGAACTTCGAAGTCCTGTTCCTAAATTACCTGATCTAGCCTAATTAAAGAAAACATCTAGGCTTATGTTCAATTTCAAACATTCACTTAAGTGGTCTTCTTAAACAGGGCCCTTCTTATAGCATACAAAGAGCCATCCAGAAGAATACAGACTTTGCAAGCAGATATAAAAAAGGACAATGTGGTTCAAATTGAGTGTGTTTATCACCTTTTTAATTAACAATTTTAAGTATAAATATAGCATCTTCAGAGTTGTATATATTCATACCAAAAATACTGAAAGAACATGAAGGTTACAAAGTCAAATGCTCAAAGATAAGGAAATGTCAGCATTAAGGTTGTCCATATCCTCCTTTTCATTGTCTAGGTGCTAGCAGGAGGAGCATACAAAACACAGGAAAATCTTTCTTCTTGATCCCAGTTCTAGTGCCAGGCACCACAGCATCCCGCACCATGAAGAGTCCTGCTCAGTGCCCCCCAGCTCTGGTCTAGGGCAAGCTTGTGCAGATGGAATATTCAGAAAATTTAGCTGCCAGTGTCTGACAAACCTGAACATGCAGGCTCTAGAGAATCACTCAGCATGAGAAGTTACAGCCTTAATAGTTAAAGTTCAGCAAGTGATACTTGAGAACACAGGTGCCAAAGGGGTAGTCATGTTAGTCCAATTCAGCAAAGCAAACAAGAGTCTAGTGGCACTTTTAAAGACTAACAAATTTATTTATCGCATGAGCTTCAAGCATCTGATGAAGTGGGACTTTCTCCCATGAAAGGTCATGCAATAAATAAATTTCTTAGTCTTTAAAAGTGCTACTAGACTCCTTGTTTGTTTTGAGAACGCAGGAGAGCATTAACAAACCATGCAACAGTGGTGCCAGCTCTGCCTATTGTTCAATAAGCCATCTTAGGCACTGTTCAAATACATACAATATTTACAACATTATTACTACACAGTATTTTTTAAATTTATTAATTGTAACATTATGGGATTACTAATACTTAATGAGCTGTCAAGTGTATTTAATTTAAAGAACAAAAGCAACATGAACACACTATGTTTTTTAAACCAATATACCCCTGACATTTTCATTTTTTTTTAATTAAAAATAATTTTAACTTCTGAAAACTTACACATCCAGCACAAACTATTACTACAATAGCCCTCTTGATTTCCAATAGGGCTACTCATAGAAACAAGCATTATGCTTGGCGGTAAGCATTTGCAGGATCAAAGCTTTGGCCTACATTAGGGATAAGGACCAACTAAACATCAGCTAGGGGGGAAAAAAATCAACTGGACTGGTAGAAAAATATTCATGAACATATTTCATTTTATTTTTAGAACAGAACAATTAGTTTCTTGTTTGTTTGTTTGTTTGTTTATTTGTTTGTTTGTTTGTTTGTTTGGGAATAAACTGATTTCCAAAATATCTGCCATTGTGTACCTGGATTTTATTTATTTTTAAAGGTACCTCCCGGAGACCATGCATAAAATTTTCTAGGAACCCAACGGAAAATTAGGCTCATTGTGTGCAATGTTACAGCCAGAGCAAGGTCTGAATGCTATACAGCTATACAGGAGCTGACACAAGCCAACTTTAAATACAGCAAGACAAATGGTGTCATTATCATAATCCTTGGAGATATTGTTTTCTTAAGGTCAGTGGAAACAAAGCATTTGTATTATTACACCATCTCTTAACCCACAGCAGAACAACAAATTATCCCATTCTGAAAGGTTAAATAAAATGTTGAAAACACTGCATTTAAGCTTTAAAATAAATTAGTAAAACTTATTGTGCATTAGGAGAGAGAATGCAATGAAGCTTGGAAACTCCATTCATAGTGCATTTGCAGGGCATGAAATACTGTTAATTTACCTTTTCTTGAACTTGAAAAATGTTTTATATTTTAAATCATCTAATAAAAAGACATCTACTCAATAGCTACACCTTTATTTTAAAATCCATAGTGGTATTTCATGGATGTTGTACAAATCAAAGAAATTTCACCTCAACACTATTAAGTCTGGTGTGCCACAGACCATTGCACATTAATAAAAAGAAAAATTTGTGGTTACAACACTAGCAGCTAAGGTATTCTAGCAATGCAATGGTGAAATATGCCAGACACCCCTCTCTCCCCCTCCCCCCCCCCCCACAACCCCCCCAAAACACAAGCAGGATAATTTTAAAAAATTAGCACATCTTTTCATTTACTATGTTATTTGTGTTTTAAACTGTCCTTATGGAATCAAATGAGACATCACATTACAAGATAATATGTGTAAAATGCATCTTTTATAGGAAGATAAAATAAAAATATTTAGTGCATTTAACAAATAAACACCATGAGAGTCACTTAGTTACCTTGGTATGCTTAGCAGATAGTCTAGGGTAACACTCAGCTCATCCATATTTGTCTGTTCGAGACATAATGGAATTGTCAAAATGAGGCCACTTCGTCTGTCCTTCCCTCCTATTTAACAATAATAAAAAAAAAGCATTACAATGATTTAATGTAGTTTTAAGATTAAAAAAATATATATTTTCAATTACACAGACAAACTGCTGAAGATTACAAATGAACAAAATAAAAGTGCTGTACTTTGAGGGAAGTACTGTAATGAAGCATCTCTTGGACCCTAAAGTAAAGTTATATTACAAGTGTTTTAACAAAACACTTTAAAGTATTTGTAATTAAGTAGTAAACAATATGCCCAAAACACATGGTTTGGTCACGAGGTTGCTTTTATGAGAACACTGTTATAATACAACAATTAATAACTAACAATTAACAACTTTGAAGACTTAAAACAGCTAATATCTTTTCGGTAAGAATATAAATTGAGATTAAGACTCCCAACATAGGATGATACTTAACATGAATTTGGCTTCAATTGAAACTATTCATGTGCTTAAAATTAGGCACATGCTTAAATATCTTACTTAATGCAAGACAAAAAGGTGGAAATGTAGAACATAAATAAAGATATGATTTGATCACAGTGGTCACAGATTCCATGATTAATAGATCTCCATGACTTCCACCGTGACCTTGCCCTGACTTCATACATTTTTTTTACTATGGACTGTTTGTAAATTTTGCCAGTGACAAAATTGTCTCCATAACAGGCAAAGAAATTCATAGTCATTTCACTAGATCTCATGAGGTGATAAACCTTCATTATTTAGGCACTGACTCGACTCAATCATCCACTTTTTGAACTCTCGAACACCATCATGCTTTCTCCCATGCTTCCTCTCAAACATGGGAGGAGCTCCTTATTAACATTCCCCAAGTCATTTCTTTGTTCTCTTTCAAATCCTTGTGTTTGTACAATGCTAGCACAATAGGGTCCTGGTCCATGACTAGTGCTCCTAGGTGCTACAATAATTCTATTAATTATTATTATTATTCCAA
The DNA here is from genome assembly GCA_007922175.1 of Pelusios castaneus. Taxonomy (NCBI): domain Eukaryota; kingdom Metazoa; phylum Chordata; order Testudines; family Pelomedusidae; genus Pelusios; species Pelusios castaneus. The sequence continues at coordinate 15,999,056 of ML685793.1, forward strand.
ACCCAATTTATGAAAAATGGACTTCCAATTTTGCTCTTAATAAAAATGAACATGGCACTGAATATACTTTACATTTCATTTCATATCACACCACAAATTATTATATAAACCATTTGCCAAACAAATGCTTCTAATCTCATTTGAGAGTTAAGCCACATGACAGATGTCTACAATACTAGGTACAAACAAAATATGGCTAAGGCTGGCCCATGCCATGCCCCTATTTTACCTCTCTGATGGCACAAATGTAGGAAAAAACCCTGGTCTGCCATAGAGCCAGTTCAATCCCACCCCGCACTGTTCCCCACCCCACCCTGCACAAGGGGTATGTTGAGGATATGCTGGGAGCAGAAGGGTGTGCAACCAGTTGCAATACCACCACCTCCCACCCTCAAGAGCCATTAACACAAGAGCAGCCATTTGCTCTAATTGAAAGGGTTCAAACCCAGACCTCAGCTGGCCCCAGGATCTAGGGTTGAAGTGACAAAGACACCTTTGCTCCCCTATTGAGGTATACAGTGTCAAACTACAGCTCATTCAAGGACTATCCTAGTCACTGCCTCTTGTTGGTTTCTCTGTTGCTCTTCAGAAACTTCTGGTGCAGTGAAACTAACAAGAATCATATCAGCTTTGCCCCATGGCTGCTTGGGGAGAGTTATGAGCAACAGAAAAGAGAGAGGAAAGCTAGAACAATTCACTACTGAGAAGGGCAAAACACAAATGAGAGGAAAGGCAGAATAGCAGAAATACCTCTATTATAGCAAAATAGGATGAAGGACAGATAAAGTAGTGGGAATGTCCCCATCATATACCACAATCAGAGGTGCCAGGGGGCACAAAGCAAATTTTGGGAAAACCAAAGGGTATACTTATTATCAGACTTACTAGCCAGAAGCTGAAATGAAATACGGAGCCACCAAAACAGAGGCAATATTTTCGTAGGAATCCACTATCTCAGCATCCTCCCACTACTCAGTTGATGGGTGGGTGACAGATCTCACCTCAGCCAGATCCCTCTCTCACTAGCCAGCTCATATCAGTACTACTCACATTCCCATAATGTAGCATTGCAAGATATCAATTGGACATGGACAGTCAAATGCAGTGGCTTTTAACCGATCTGCCACAAGAACTGTCCAAGTGTTCTGTGAAATTTTGTACAATGGTAATGAAAACCAATGTAAAACAAACGTTGTTTCATCATAAACAATATTCTATCCAACTGAAATTATAACTCATAACACTCGTGAAAATTAATCAAATTAAAAAGCGAGGTATCAGTCTTTTGAGTTTAAACCGTAAACCATGCTAAACACAGGTGGCCAAAGGGCAAAACTGAGATAATGTGTATTTTTTTCCAGTGGATTTGAAACATTAATGCATTTGATTCTTCTTTAGCTTGTTGTATTCACTATGTTGCAAACTCTCTAGTAAGACCATAGCCATAGTAAACGTAAATAAATGTGACTTTTATGAGTAATCAATTCAGTTGAAAAAAGAGGGTGTGCCATGGAATTGTTTGTCTCACTGAAGTGTGCCGTGTTACTGAAAAGGTTGGGAACCACTGGTCTTATATCTGGTCTTAAACTATACTTCAGGCTGAAAACATTCTGCTTATCTCATATTTCGTAATGGAATAAAGTACATGGAAATGAACAGATATAAACTGCAGCAGGATTTACAAGTTAGCCCATTAGATTTATTAAACCACCACCATGGCCTTATAATATAATCTTTTTCTATCCTTCAGAGTTTGGGGTCTTTTTAATGCATTAAACCAGTTTCAAAGTAAATTGTAATTGTAAATTGTAAATCTCAGTAGCTTTAACGGTGCCCTCATTTTCTTTGCCATTACTTATTGGGATAATTTTTTAAAAAATGTATTAACCTTTTAATAAAATCTCACAGGATACTTTAATATAACAAGAAGTTATTTATAAACATTAAGGAGACAGTTTCCAAACTACCTCAACCAGATCTGGGAAGCCAGATTTTGTATGACAGATGATAATCTCACATTTATTATTGAGGAAATGGAGGTGGGGAGAGAATTATTTTAAAAAATCCTAAAAAGGCAGGTTTTTCTTAAGTGATTTTAAATACCTTGGCTATGAAGTTAAGGCAAGCATTAAATCACGATGTCTTTGCTTCACAACAGAAGTTGATCTACATGGAACTTGACTTATGACCAACCATTCCAAAAAGTCATTTAAAGATAATCCTATCTGTGCAGAAATATATATGACAAACTATGAACAACAAACCAACTTCACCCACCCTCAATCAAAACTCTAGTATCAAGTGTTGTAGATATTGAGTGGAGCTCTTTCTCAAGATAAGCAGAGATGCAGATGACATAACTTGACTGTTTATACAATTAGTGCTGGAACTTTAACTGCAATAATAGTTAAAAGTCTGGTCTTTTTCAAAACCATTCAAAATTCAAAACTGGAATTAAAGATCCAATGATGACATGTAGAAAGTAAGAGAACTGGGCATATTCCACATCCCTCGCAAAGTTCCAGATTCTGTACACCTTATTCATACAATTAGCCCCCTTAGGTTCAGCAGTACTATTTCAAGCAAGAAAGTATTTTTATTTATTATTAATACCCCGGAGGTCATCTGTGAGGTTTATAGTAGTTTTCTAACATAATGGCCAAAGATATTATATTATATTATATTATATTATATTATATTATATTATATTATATTATAGATTGTTGATAATTGGCCACAGTGGTAGGTGTTAAATGGTGTTCTCCAATACCCTTTAATTTCACCAGCTTTGTTGCTGCTTCCTTTCCCAGGTGAAAAGACAAAGGAAGGAACTGAGGCACTTTGGCGGGGGGCAGGGGGGAGAGGGGAGGGTCAGTCGCTACTCCAGAAACCAGTAAGCAGCTGTAGGAGAGTTCCTGATAGTCTTCTCCATTCTATAGCTCACTGTTTTGAGCAGCTGAAGCTGCAGACAATTTCCCTTTGCCTCCTCTCTTCCAGAACAGCAGGGGCTACTGAAAGCTCAACCAGTAGCAAAGAAGTGGTCTGGAAAGGAAAAAGGAGGAGGGAAAGGAATTGGATCAAATTTATTCAGAAGTCAAAGGGCTGCTTTTACTTTTATCTTGAGTCTGAGTACACTTTAAAAAAAAAAAAAAAAAAAAAAAAAGCAAAGGGGGGAGCACAGTTTCTCTCTTCCAGCTATTTTGCTTACAAATATATTAAATTCAACAAACAAGAATAAAAGGGTATTTGCCTTAGGATTTGAAGTAAGGCTTCAATCCTCCACTGATGTCCTCAAAAACTACTCAAAAACACTAAATAAGGAAAGAAGTGCTTCTTAAGAAGTCAGGCAAAACATGACAACACCAAACAAAACAAAACAAACCACATTTCTCTTAAGAGGCAGGAGATATAGCCATCTCCATAGTGAGTTTAACTCTAAGCAAGCAGAAAGTAGACAAAATAAGACAAGTACACCCCATCCACAAAACCTGACATCAAAGATACTCTTTGAGAGACCAGGTTCATGAAAGCTGAATTCAAGAAGTGGTTTCAGATCTTAAAAATGGGTGCACAATGGAAGAATTAGCATATTGAATGAATGAGCAAAGATCCACTGTCAAATACATAGACTACAAGATTAAAAAACAAAACAAAAACAAAAAGAGAAGATTAAGGGATTTGGCATTAAAACTCAATGACCTACCTGAAATATCACAAACAGCAAATGAAGAATAAAGGCATTCCTGAAGAGAGTGGAAAAATAACCCTACAGAATTTGTGAAAGTTCTATTTAAATACATTCTAGTGAGAGAAGAAAATGTCTCTATTCAAGCTCCTTGTGCTTTCTTCCACCAGACCACATCAGGAATCTACCCCTGAGAGGCTCAGTCATCTCTATTGCTATGTTGACAAATATCATAAGAAAAAACAAAGAATGAAAGATCCTTTAATGGGTCAAGGTTACAGAATAGCAATACACCAGTCTGTCAAATTTAACAAAAACAAAAAAACAAAATCAAGGTAATACATACCAGTGAAATTGTGCTTCCCAGAGAAACCGCATCTACTTACCTGAGCAAAAACATTGCTGCTCTTCCCCTCAGGGCAAATACTTTAACAACAACATCTGACTGTTTTAAAACAAGTAATGATTCCCTCTACCTCTACTAACACAGAAATAGTACCAAAGAGCTCAACGCAGACTATTTCCAATGCCTTCTTTTCCTTTTGTCACCCATAATCCTTCATGAGTTCAGCTGCTTGCTTATGTGTTGAGCAACAACAGATCTCATTTGATTGGGAGAGAGGATAGTGACACTCATTTTAGCAGTAATTTAAATTTGCTACACATTATACAACTACGACTGATGCTCCAGTTTCTGTAGAAATAACAAGGCTCCCTCTGCAAGGCAAACTACCACTTGCCTGCTATTCTCAACTATTCACAGGGGAACTGAACTAACTTATAAATGAAGAATGGCTCCCACTTTTCAAATTTTTAAAAAGAAAAAATCACCCAAGGCAGCTGAGTTTTAAAATTATCCTCTTTTATATGGTAAAGCTAGTTACTGTCTAGTTACCTAGCTGTGATCCAGAACTTTTGCTTTTAACAGAGTGACTGATCTACAAAGACAGAACATTTAGCTGTGAGAAAAAAAATACAAATGGCTATGACAGTGTCATCATTTCTGCAGTATCTTTGAAACAACTAACTCTTTCTTCTATAGAACTAGTATATTTACTCCAGCTATAATATTGAAACAATAGCACAATGCTATATCTATATATTAAGTATTTATATAGTATTCTCTTCTCTCCCCCACCTCCCACCCCCAAATTAATACTTTAGGATCCATAGGACAGATTCATTCTGATTCGACAGGAATTGTAACTGTTTGTGCCGGGGTTGAATTTGGCCTCCCAATATATCTCTTCAATTCCTTGAGAATGCAATATTACAGTTTTACAATACATAGCAACAGTTCAGAACAGCTCAAGACTGATAGTGAATAATGGTCTACTTAATCCAGCATTTTGTTTCCAACAGTTGCTAGCGTCAAATGTTCAGAGGAAGGTACAAAAAGACTCCGCATAATGGACAATTATGGAATAACCTGCCCATGGGAGACCTCTTTGTCAACAGCTGGGAAACATGGAAACCTACGTAAAGTTGACCTTTCAACTGACTGTTAGAATGTATTTATTTAGCTGACTCAGGCTCAGGGATTCGGACTGCATGTCTATGAAGATGCCATGTAGCTTTTTGGTCTCAGGACTCTCCCCCCTCACCGAGTCCCAGATTCTGGGCTACAAATGTCCAAGGTAGTACTTACTCTGTAATTTTATAACCCTGCAGCCAGGCCCTGTGAGCCCAAGTCAGCTGACATAGGCCAGCCAGAAGTATTTCATTGCAGGGTAGATGTATCCTGAGAGGCAAAAGGAAACATGGCAATCGCAAACTTTCTACTGTAGCCTTCTTTGGAGCACAAGATGAAAAGCTTTAAATGTATGGTATTTAAATGAGCTGGATGGAAAATAAGACAAAATAACTAAAAAACCTGTAATCCATAGCATTTATTTATTTGTTGGTTTATTTATTTGTAGAATAACTAAAGTTTTGAAAATATGAAATTTTTCAGCATATGGTGTTTGGAAAAGTTTGGAACAAAAATTTTAAACAGCTCTAGTATTTACAAAGTAGAGTTCTTATGACCTTTAAATTCACATTCAAAGCAAAATGGGAACTGGTTTTGCAATCTTTTTTACAAGATTCCTAATATAACTGGTGACTGACATCATAAGTAGGCTTTAAAAATATCAATTTAAATTAAAAGATTTAGTTTCATTTACAACTTTCCACACACTTGCAACATATTAAGTGATTCCCACTATATGCTGAATAAATTGAGGTAAGATTTTTGTCTTAAGTCTTCCTAATGGAGTTTTCTTCAAACCCTATCCATCACCACGCAAGCAAACCATAAATTAGCTGTTAAAAGACGCTTATATTGATTATACAAGAGTTGAGAGAATCTAAAGTTTAAGCAGTACTCAACATTTCATGTGAGAAATAAGACTTGGTACTTGAAAGCTGCTCACATCTGCAGTAAGTGTTTGATCTCTATGACTATTTTTATTGAATAATTACCTGGACTGAAAAGCACACTCCGAATGGATTTAAAATACTATTTATTTGTTGACATTTTCACAAAAGATTGCAATAAATGAAATATGTTATTGAGTTTCATGACATTTCACAGTATGCTTAAACTGAATAATTTTTACTAAGGAAATAAGATTCAAAAACCTTTATTCTACCTACATAATAATTTTCAGGTTTGTCAAACAACTAAGATTTATTCAGGTCAGACAAGTATTCTGTCATTGCAAGTCTTCAAATGGTTTCTTCAGCTTGGTTAAATCGGTCAAAATGATGCTGCTCTACAATTTCAATAAAGGTATTGAGTAAGTCCATGTACCCTTCTAAACTGGAGTTATTTTAATTCACAACCAATCAATTTTAAGAGATATTACAATAAATGTTTGGCGCAAATTGGTTAACAATCACATCCAGATTACCTATTAGGAAATTTCAGCTATCTTTCCTTAACACATCATAGGACTCAATATCATCAATTCAAGAAAAATAAACATACGACACAATGGAAATTATTTATGCACGGATGTTAGGGTGACCCAGATATTTTTGTTTTTCTTTTAGCTTCTTAAGTATATCAGGATAACTAGATTTAGCAAAAGTCATTCATTTCTTCTTCCTTTTTTAGAAAACAAGTGATTATTCATCGCTGCATCATTTCTAACTCAGACACATTCCCCACCACATTTACAAAACTATCTGTAGGAGTAGAAATCCCAAATTAGACTGTGACTCTAGCTACATTAAACTGGAAGCTAAAAAAAACCTCTTTCATCTGACAAAGAAGCTATTACGTGGGGTTCTCAAGTTTAGAACCAACCTTAAGATTCTTGCATCATCCTGTTAGTTGCTTTTTCTGCTTCTACAGTACCTCACATTTCTCCCCCCCCCCCCTTCAGGCATTTGCGCTAATTTACCGATGCATAATTTGCACAGTCATCATATTGCTTCAGAATTTGGCCCATGATGTCTTTGGCCCATGGAAACAGTGTTCCAATAGAAATTGCTGTGTTTTACCTCTGGGTAATGAAGTGGAACGAGCAAATAATGGATGTACCAACTGAGGTAGCAATCAAGCATTACTGCCAAAAGTTTCTAGAAGGAACCCCATAGTTTAGCTTCCTGCCTCACAACAACAAGACCTGAAAAGCACTGTGTATTGGTTGGAGGGGAAATGAGGTAAAAGGGAATAAAGCAGGACCAAATATACCAGGATATAGACATGGGTGTGCCAGGAAGGCCGGGGCCCACCCACTTTGCCATCAGGCTTACCCTTAGCAGCACCCAGCAGCGGCACAAATTTCTCTGCTGTGGCCACAGGGCCGCCCAGCAGCCAGCAGCCGTGAGCGGAACAGAGACGCCAATGCCTCTGCTTCGCTCGTGGCTGTGGGGCTTGGTGGCTGCGAGTGGGGCAGAGGTGCTGCTAATGCCTCTGTTCTACTCATGACCGCAGCCACAGGGCCTAGCAGCTGTGGCCGCAAGTGGAGTTGAAGTGCTGGTGCCTCTGCCCCACTCGCAGCTACGGCAGCAAAGTTCATGCTGCTGCTAACGCAATGCCTCTCTTCCTCCCTCAGGGGCAGGGGTAGGGTGGGGGACAGCGCAGCTTCCAATCATATGACTGGAAGCTGCCCTTGGCTGGACCCACCCTCCCCTTTCAGGAGCCCAACCAGAAATCAGGGGCTGGCTACGCCTCTGAAACATCCCAATTTTCAGGTGTCTTCAAGTAGATTATAATTATTATGTATGGGGAGCTCAACATCCCAAAACCTACCAGATGCTTTTCACAGCATAAAACTTCCTTCTGATGTTTTATTATGATTATGTTTTAAAACTTCTTGAAACTAAGTGGAATAACAATGAGATAAAGAGATTTGACAAACTGGTTGCCTACTAGTTTTCTTTATTCACATATGAGAATGCTAACACATAGGTTGTATAAATCTGTACCATTCATTAAATTAATATGTCTACCAATACTATGCAATTCTAAAGAATCAGGTCTACTAAGCAATAGAGTAAGTGCCAACATTTTTTCGAGTATTTAAACAACCACTCATGAAATTGCTTTTCACTTAGAACATTTATAGTTCAGAATGAATTTGCTTGCCAACTTGCAAATGCATGTGAGCTGATCAGAATCTCCTTGAGGTATATGCTAATCAAACAATTGTACTAGGTTTGCTGAAACTGCTCCTGGAGATGGAGGCAGCTAAAGAAATTGCTCACTATTGCAGGCTGCCTGAAGCTCCTGGAAAAGAAGTGATGGTGAGAGAGAATTGATGCTCAATACATTAGCTCTGAGGAGACACATGGGAGTTTAATTTTTAGACATTCAAGCAAGACACATTTGGCTAAGAACTAGCCATTAGCTGAAAAACAGCAATTTTTTTAGCTAAAATAATGCTTCCTTATTCGTAAGATTGCAAACATGTATCTTTACCAGCTCATCTGTCTTAAATTTTGACATACATAGGAGTTAAAACAGTAAAAAGTAATAGCAACATGAACATCTAAGACCGCCTCTTAATCAGCAAAGTCACAAGTAACTTAAAATACCCATCTCTAGGCAAAGGTTCCTAAAACTTTTCTTACTGTGTACCCCCTTCCAGATCCACCTGCTGCCTCTGATACCCTTCTGGTTACTGATACCATGTGTGTTCTTCTTAACATTACTTGGCTTTAGCCATCTGTCCCTATTTTACTGTTATGTACAGATATAGTTAAAGTGGCACATATCTAACCAAAACAAACCCTCCAAGTTTTGAGTTTAACTAAGTTAAACTGGACAGTTGCTGGGCAACTGAACTGGAGCTGCACAGTGATTAGAGGTGAGGCCTCTGCACGTAGGCATCTCTATGTACCTGTGTTCTCATTGTTATTTCTTGAAGTAAATTAAATATTGTGTTTTATATGACACACTCCCACACTGTTAAAGGTTCACCTGAGTAACCTATTATGACAATGCAATAAATAAAATAATTAATAAGTAAAATCCACTATTACACAATCTCTCCTGTGTCCCCCCCCCCCCCCCCCCCCGAGAGGTCTACCGTAATCTGCAAGGATACTCAGACCACAGTTTGAGAACACCTGTTTTAAGGGAAAGTCTTCATTCTTTTTGGAAATGGTGGACTTCAACCTAAAATGCACATTTGTTTGAGCAAAACAATAAAAATTGATATTGCAGCTTCACACCTACCAGACTAAACCATTATTTTTTCTATTTGATAAGATTTAAGATTATTGTGTAATTATTTGTATTACTGAAATGCCCAGGGGACTCAGTCCAGACAAGGATACCATTGTGCTACGGGCAGTACACACACAACACAAAGATGGTCCCTATCCTTTGTGAAGTACATATTGGAAGAAAAGGAGGGAAAAGAACTTTCTTCAAGAAATACTGAAAACTAATAGCTGTAAATTACAGAATCAATTGCTTAAATGCCAGTTAGTTGTTATTTCTGATCCCTAATAAATTATCATATTCTATCTTATAAGAAGTGAAACATGACACCAATCTTGTAGTATTAATATCTGCCCGTCTCCGCAGCCCCTTCCCCCCGTGGCCCCTTTTTCAACTCCTCTGCTCCCCCTCCCCCCGCGGCCCCTTCCCTGCTCCTCTGCCCCCTCGTGGCCCCTTCCCAGCCCTCTTACCTGGCCGGAGGTCCGGAGCTGCAGCAGTGGCCAGCAGAGCCGCTCCTTCCGCCCTGAGTACGCTCTGTCTGAGCATGCTCAGAGCGGGAGGTTTGGAACTCCCCAGCCTGGCCGCCGCAGAACAGGGCGGAACAAGCATTCCACCCCAGTCTGCCACTTTGCTGGCACCTGGGTGGAACGCACCGGAACACAGTGTTCCGCCCTGGTTTTGGCTGTGATCCGCGGATTAGCCGAACCCAGCTTTTCAGGCATAGTTTGGACCCTAAAATTTTCGGCTTATATGCGAGCATATACGGTAGCTTCATATAAATAACTGAAATTTTAATCGTAAGTAAAAAGCCAGAAAAAATCATGTATTTTTAAAATGCCTGCCGGACGGAGGACGTGAAGGTAAAAAGGAGGACGTCCTCCTTTTGCTGGACATCTGGTAACCCTAGTCAAATGCATCTGCCAACCATTTAAAAAAACAAAAACAAAAACCACTACCTGAGAATCAAATCTAGACTATACACAAAGCAATTGACTGAACAAAATTAGAAACTGTACCTGAAAGGAAGGCTAATTTTTTCTTCAGAATAGGTAATATTACTGTAGCTTCCATTCCACTTCAGTTAACTTTCACAGCTCTGAAACATAAGAAGTTAAATAATATCAACTTTGGGAAATCAATTACCATGCTACACTAGAACAAGAGTTGGCTTGTGCCAACACAGTTTTTGTATACTTTTTGGAGAGTAACACACAATACTTCATAACCAAAACTGATACACAACATTTGAATTGAGTCATGTAATGTTGCAAGACTGAAGAAAAACCTCATATGTTAAGCATTTATCCACTGTAAATATTTTCTTTTAGATAAGTACCATTTCTCTTTATTAAATATCTGAAAGCTACGGAGGTTCCCCTGCCCCAATTTTAGACAAATTTAATAGCCCCTTCGAAGTTAAGTCCATTTTATTTTCCACACATTAAAGACAAAACACAAATCCACAAGACATACATAGTGTAAATGCCTTATTCAAGCTGGGTGGGAAAAAAACATTAAAATAGAAGCAGTTTATAAGCAGATCATCTCTTATAATCTTATAACAGACTACCAGACTACTCCTCTGGAACTGTTTTAATTGACCTTGTGACCCACCCTTCTCTGCATATGTATATATACTTGACATACTGCAGTTTCCATTTCATTTATCTGAAGAAATGGGATTATACCCACAAAAGCTTATGCAGTAAATACATTTGTTAGCCTTTAAAAGTGCCACTGGACTCCTTGTTTATTTTGCTGAAATAGATTAACACAGCTACCTCTCTGAATCTGATAATTTTGTCATTCTTCTATAACAGAATAAGTGTGAATAACATAGCATATTAGTCCTGTTCACAGTTTACAGGGTCTTTCTCTCACACAGTACCAGGATTACAATGATTAAAAGAGTAAGTATCTTTATGCTGTATGCAAGTTAATGCATTGCCAAATTAAATTCTCAATGTATTTATCACCATTTATCAGACTGAAATCACACATTTTGCAAAGAATCCCGACTGTTGCTCCATCAACTTTTAATTTATTGTTTAATGAAGAGGTGGAGATGTTCCTGCTTTCCTCTCCCAACTTTCATGAATTCAACCCAAATCGGTGAAGAGTTTTAGTGATCCAAAATACACATGGTGTTGGTGGGGGGGAGGCAAAACAAACCTCTCACAACCCTAAACATTTACACACTGCTTCTACTGCTGGGCCATGTGAGATCACTGTGACGGTTTAAGAACCGGTGCACCTGATGGATTCTCTTGTTAATAATTTTAATTGACATTTCGCAATAAACTGAAATTAGGATAGATATGGAGCTAGCAACAGTAAACAGATAATATCCAAATATTAACAGAGACCTCTGTGTGACCCTTTCATATCTGCAAGAACATTCTGACTATCCATGTTACTTACTAAGGAGTCTTATGTTATACACATAATTGACATAAACAGACCATTTTCCCCTCCCTACCAAGCAAACTGGCCTAAGAACACAAATGGAACTGCACCATGTTCATTAGTAACTAAAATCAATTACATTATCAGAAACAAAGATCCACCATTGGGCTAGGTCATAAACACATTAAGGCAGTTTACTCTTCCTCTCATGTAACACCAAAAATAAAAAGTCCATGGAAACTGGAATGCCTCTTTTTGAGGCAGCATGTGTTGGAAAATTTCCCAATAGCACTAAAAGTCAATTTTAGCAATGATAATTTTTCCTCTATGTTATAACAAATCACCAAAACGTTCACTCTAAAAGCTAACAAGAAGAAAAGTAACATCCTGGAAAGAGTCCAGAACAAAAGACAGACAAAATGTAGTAATATACAAAGATAAACAAATGAAGATGAACGACACAAATAAATCCAAAGTGTGTAAAAGAAAGACAATGACTTCATTCATTGTAATGTTGAGTCAGCTAACCATGTGAAGGAAATACACAAAAGTAACTCATTCTGGAAGAATACTAATCCCACCAAAAGTTCAAATAAAAACAAAGATGAATTTGGACTTAAATTGAACAGAATCCAAGCTCTGCCAATAGGAACTTAAGGTTGCTAACTAAAGAGTAAAAAATGTTACATTACAAATTGTATAAGACAGCATTAGGTGAGCATCTAAGCAAAATATCTGTAAAAAGGGGCAACACTAATGGAAAGATGTCAGTTAAATACAAAGATATCATGTGAGAAAGTGATAAAATAGAGATTCCTGCAAGTTCCTTAAAAAAGTGAAATCATGATGGAAAATAAGTCAACAAGATCCAGAACAGTATGTGCTGGGAAGCTTTAAGAAAAATTAAGCAATGGAGGGGTGTTCAACTCCACTGTCCCTTGTGACAATGATCACAGGGTGATGACAAAGAGCATTCAGCTCACAGAAAAGCTTTACCAGGCATTCTACAAATATGTGCCAGGGCAAGACAACATGAATCTTTTCTGGCATCAGGATCAATTAATTATGCAATCAGCGGTTCTTAACCGCTGTGTCGTGACACAAAAGTGTGTTGAAGTACAACGGCTGAGTGTATCACCAGCTAGCAGCCTGCTGCTGAAAGCACCCCCTGCTACCAGAGAGCTACAGCAGTGGGCCCTTTAAAAACTGCCACCAAAATACCAAGCAGTGGTGGCTCTGCTGCGGCAGCAAGGGATCTGTTTTAAGGGCGGCCACTTTTTTACAGCAGCGGGGCCTGCCTCCAAAGCCTCTCACTGCTGAAATTGTCATTCCAGGCAGTTTTCTTTTGGCGGCAGAGGTCACTTTAAATTTACCTGCCACCAAAAGTGGTGTCCGGTGTGTCATGCCTTACTGGGAAGCCTCCCAGCTGTGTCGCAACCCTGAAGAGGCAGAGATCCCCTGATGTAGATAACACAGCAAAAGAAAGTAGGCATTTGAGACTACACCATAGCTTCCATTTTTTTTCCACACAGAATAAAAATGCAGAGAACGCTCTGAAACAGCCCAAATTTCAGTAGAAGGAGGAGGTCTGATGTGGGGATTTATTCAGCATACGCAGATATGCTGACACTGTAACAGAATTTTCCAGCATACACTAGAACTTTCCAGCATATACAGGTATGAGGACACTGTAATTGGAAGTTCACAGCCAGGTCGGACAAGGATACTTTATCTCAAATGGCGTACTGCCATATTAGCCTAGGTGCTTCAGTGCCCAGAATTTTATCAGACTCTCCTGGGAATCAAGGACAAGAAAAGAAGTAAACAGAAAAATAAATCCAGGAGTTGTGTAATTTGTTACAGACCAATAGTTTAAAAGTTTGCTTTGCATAATAATATATGTACCAATCATTTGCCCTGTCAAAATTGGTGGTGGGATTAAAGAAAAGTATATAAATCTTTACTCATGTATCAATAAACGATGCTTGCTTGCAATCATATTGGTTGCTGTGCTTCATCCGGCCCGCCCGGGACTCGACAGTTTGAGCTACTAAAACACTGTTCCAAGGAAAGTTCCAGAGGAATTCCTAACTATTTCAACACGATTGAGCTTCACAATATTGAGGATAGATCACATGGCCCTGGAAGGAGAAATGGAAGGTAAGGCAAGGATAAAGCTCTAAACCACCATCTACTTCTAGGTGCACTGGAGTTCTCCTGCCAAGCCATGTGCTTCAAAAAGCCAACATGATCTTATGTCAATTTCTACTCTATAACTCAAAGCCTTCCTTCCACCAAGGGCGGGTTTTTTTGGTTCATGTATTTTCAAGGAATCAGAAAAGAGCACTCCTCAAGCATGTGCAAAACTGGTTATTTAAAATCTCAACTTTTAAAAACTAATACATCAATTTTCTTTAGATTTGAATTTTAAGCCTCAAGGAAAGCAACTCATCAAGTTTGAATTTTCTAGTGTCATTCATTTTTAAGTTACCCAAGAGCAAGATATCAGATGAGGAAAGGTTTTTTTCCCCATATATGTATAACTCAAAAAAAAAAAAAAAAAAAAAAAAAGACAAATGATTTAGCTCAGACTTTTTTTTTTAAAGTCATCTTCAAGCTTAAACAAATTTCAGCAAAAAACATCTTTCAAAAAATTATGAATACATGAACGTTATATTGGAAATAAGAAGTCAGCATCAGTGATAGTATGCACCACTTGAATACATTTTACATATAGAAATATCGCATACAGCTCTATAAAAATCTCTCTGTGTGCGGAGGGAGGGGCGCCATATAACATGGTCAAGATGGAGATCAAATCTATAGCATCAAGGAGCACCAAAAGTAGAAGCCTCTAAAGGGGAACTTCTTTAGTTGGGACAATACTAAATTGTATAGTCAGCAGTGCCTACCAGCAGACGGAGGCAAAAATCAAACCCACATCAGTAGATCAAAAAATATGATGGTACAGTGGGGGATTATAAAAATTTTGCCAGCATAAATTTGGTATGGATGTATTACAAGTGATAAACACACACATGAATAAAGCAAATTATCCTAAATAAGTGCCTATAAATCTTTAATACTACACCACAAATGTATTCTGTGAAAAGAAGAAAAGAATATTTTAGAAATGTTTTAAAAAAAATTTTTAAATCTGCCACCCAAAATACTTTGGATTATAGAGTTTTCTGCTTTATCAAATTACCACTCTGATCTGGAGTACATTTTTACATTCACATATCAATGCAGAATATGATGCCAAGAGTATGTGTGCCCTACAATGAGCAGAGAAGAACTAAATATTCATTATGCAAAATTATAAACCCTCCTTCTCACTACAGCAAAAATGCTTCTTACTGCCAATTTAATTTAGTCACCAGGAACAAATGACCCCACCCCCAACAAAGGGTGGGGTAACTGATCCGACCAGCAAGGAAAAGCAACTCTGGGGCCCCAAGAGGAAAGGGAGAAAGAAGCAGACGTTATTGCTGGTCTTCTCCCTTCCCATTGTCCAGAATGTAATTCACAATTAGAGATCATGCAGGAGGACAGGGGAAGGAAACTGGAAGACAACTGAATTCTCCACCTCTCCCTTCTGCCATTGGCTAGCCTGTGAGGAAAGAGGGGAGAGCTGATTGTCTGGCACCCCTCTCATTCCTGTATTTGAAGCCCTGTGGCCATGCAGCAGCCCTTCTGTTCTAGCTGCTGCAGAAGAAATAGCAGCTGCCTGAAAGAAGCCACATTGTCAATATTTACCACATTAGGGCTTATGTTGCCACAGATTATGCTGCTCAGGTGTGTGAATAAACCACCCCCCTGAGCGACATGAATTACACTGACCATACACACCAGTGTGGGCAACTTCAGGAGAGCTCCCGCCACCATAGCTACCTGGACTCACAGGGCCTGGGGTAACTACAGCAATAGGAGAGCTCTCTCCCAGTGGCTTAGAGCAGCTACATTAGAGAGTTTACAGTGTTGCAGATGTACCGCCATATGCTTTTGAGCCTTTACACCAGAGGTGGGCAATAATATTCTGAAGTGGGCCGGCTGGGATGGCAGAGGGCTGGCTGGGAGCCAGGGGTGGGGTGGGGTGGGGTGGAGAGGCGTGGACCTGGCAGGGAAAGGGCTGGGGGGGGGGGGTGAGCTGATGGGGAGCCTGCAGCGGTGGAGAGCCAATGAGGGGGAGCTGGTGGGGAGGAAACAGGGGAGCTCTTAGGGGAGAGGTGGAGGGTGGGAGGAGAGGGAGGCGGAAGAGGGCAACACAGCCCTGGCCCCAGCCCTGGAGCACTGCAGCGCTGGCTCGGCTCTGGAACGGTGCAGCACCAATCCTGGCTCGGGAAAGCTGAAGGGGTGGCGCAGAGGCAGTGCCAGCTCCAGCCAGAGTGCCGCAGTGCCAGCTAAGGGAGCAGAAGGGGCTGCACAGCGCTGGCCCCAGCCCCACGGCACAGTCCTGGCAAGGAGGCAGGAGGGGGCGGAAGAGCACAGTACTGGTCCTGGCCACAGAACACTGAAGCGCCAGCTGGGAGAGCGGAAGGGGGTGGCGCAGTGGCAGCACCATCCTGTCTGCATGGAGGCGAAAGGGGTCCGGGGAGAGCAGGCCAGGGATGGTGGGCCAGACAGAGGCCTCAGGCGGGCCGGATCCGGTCCATGGGCCATATTTTGCCCACCCCTGCTTTATACTCATTTGCAAAGAACAGAAACATGGTGGAAGTATGATGCTGAGGGCCCATTTTATACAATGCAGGAGTGAACACAAATGAATTTGCACCATTTGGCTCACTAACTGAATGACTCTTTCTTGGCAGGAATATATGATTTGGGTGAACTCACTCACCTATTAGGAAACATTTCCATAGATGGCAGAATGCCAAGGAAGTCCTGCTCGCCACTGAAAAAACAGACAAAACCCAAAGGTTGACATATTTTAGAATCAAATTGAAGACAAATGATTGGTGCATCATGTCAAGGGAAAAACTGGAGAAATCAACTGTGTTGATACAAGTGATTAAGGGATTTGGTGAAGTTTCTCCAAAACATGTAGAGACTTTTTAAATTTTGCCTCTAACCATGGTCAGGGGCTGGTCGGGGCTTTTTTGCACATTTAGTAGCAACCTCCTTGAGAGTTAAGGAGCCTCATCACTTTGTAAGGATGAAAAAGAAAAGGAGAGAACAGCTGAATGTGGGAGGAATTTCTGAAATAGTGTAAGGGAGTGATCTGATTGGATGCTAGGTTCAATCACATGCCATAGTGATGGATGGATCACTAGAGGCTCTGTCCCGAGGGCAAGTTTTTGCACAGCAGAGACAAGCTGTTTAAGGCAGCATTTGCTGTGGCTTTTCAGCACATCTGGGGGTAGAGAAGTCCATTCTGGGGCATCAACAGCCTGTTTCAAGGATGCAATGGAACCGGAGGAGGTATAAGTTAAAATAAGGGTCAATTAGCAGAAACGGGGGGACTAGAACAGAGCTAAGGGGCCCAGATGAAAAGTGATTTCCAATTAAAGCCAGAGGAACATTTTTTGACTTGGTGTATGTAAGAGCCGCCTTTTATAGTATACCGGGATGACAGCTGACCTGACCAGGAAGCCATTTGCTGCAGTGTTATGAGAGGTGTTAACCTGCTTGCAGTTCAGCAAGGTTTGGTAAGTAGTCCTTCAGGAATTATGTGGTAACATCTGCAGCTTTGTAGGCATTTGATTCACAGAGACTGGGCTCTGGATAATGTAACGTTTTATAGCCGATACCCACCCTTCAGTGGGGACTAGCAGAACATGTGGAGAATACAAGCTAAACTCTTTCTTCATGCAAATTTCAGGAGACACTGGGAAAAAAAGCTGGATTTGCAGCACCATGCACGGAGCCCACAAGAGGGCAGGAGAACAGCAAGTAGATCACAGCTGAGCTTCAAACTGCAACTGTCAGTTTTCAATGGTTTAGGAGGATAGGCAAGTTGTAGCGCAAGCTAATGCCTTTACTGCATTCCCTGATGGGAGAATCACATTTATCTAATGTCTCAATTATTCATTTAACAGAAGATGATATTGCAGTTTGTACCAGGGTGAATTTGAGTGTTGGGATCTAACAGGAATATAAGTTAAGTAGTGGCTGGGCACTAGTTTAGTTAGAGATGTTTGCAAGGCAAGTATTTCAGTCCTGCTACCGTGAATCAGGCCTGGAAGAGCATGAACCTAATGGTCACTAATCCCTTTTGGTGAGGTGAGAACTATATACAGAAAAACTGAGCATCATGTTTCTCAGCTCTACAATGTTGATCAGACACAAGAACCCACATATGACTGGGATAACATAGACTACATTAATGAAAGACTGCACAGATTGAGCAGGGGAGAGGGAAATACCAGAAAATGGAAGGGGGGAGGAGTTGTGGCCAACCTATTTACTGGTGCCCCTTAGTGTGCAAATTTATCAAATTCAGTCATTTTATAGCTACTTAAAAGCATAGGTTTCTGACTGACTTTTTTGAACGTATCTCTGCGGACACCTTTATGCATATACACATATAAATAGGCTCTCTCTAACAAAATGTGATTCCCTTCATTTCTTAGGTTTAAAAAAAATACATTTAAATCAGTGAACAATTAAAAGTTTGAGAAGTAAGTCTATTTCCTAGCATCTGTCAATTCTAGCAAGATATCTGAGTTTTGATGTAAATAGATATGGTAGTAACTTTAAAATAAAATAAAATAAAAATGTCTCCTCTCCATTCCCCAAAGAAGAATGTGTTTATTGGTGCCCTTCTTTTGATGAACAAAACAACCAACATGACAACAGCACTCTTTTAGTAAAACTAAACACACGCATAATTTTGCACATTTCTGCATGTTATATTTAAATTCATTAGACAAGTTGCGATTACCAAAACAGTGTACACCTTAAATGCTGATTAATATAGCAACATCACACTAAATCTTCCAGTGTGCTTCAGATAAAAACTGAGCTCAGATCTTCATTCTTGTCTCTCCATTATAACGCATCAAATTCACTCCAATGCAAGCTAGTGGGCCTTAGTAAAATCTTGTTTACATCAAATATGCAAAGTATCCAATATTTTTAACCTTTCTCCTGATCAAGTTTCTCAAGAAGGTTATTGTGAGATATACTATGCAGCCATTTATACCGTGAACAAAGAGAAGAGCCTTTTATCATTTTGCCATACATTTCAAGATCTTTATTTTTTATATAACGTAGGTAACGAACGCTGGTTCAGACTGACTCTACAGCCTGACCTGATGCTATGTCATACACTCCCCTGCATTTAATTTCCTCCCACTCTGTAACTTTCCTATCTTCAAAGCGTCTGACGAAGTGGGATTTTCTCCCATGAAAGCTCATGCGATTAATAAATCTGTTAGTCTTTAAAAGTGCCACAAGACTCTGTTGTCTTTCTACAATAGACTAACACGGCTACCCCTTTGGAATCTAGGCAATAGTTAGTCTTTTGAGGCTGTGGAAAGTTCCTCCACCAAATCTTCAGAGTGATAGAAAATTCTTGAGGAAGAACATAGCTAAAGATCTTTCCTTAACCCGGATCAGAAAATGTATTAGGGAGCAGCAGAAAGGATGCATACTGCTCCCCAGTGGGAGCTACAGAGACACACAGTCCACTTACTAACAACTGCCATGTCCAAAACTCTGGAGCACTCATTACATGTACTGTTGCCTTGGTAGCCTGCAGAATCTTCTATGGCTGTGAAGCCATTCCTGTTAGGGTCAGAGCAAAGAGGAAACAGCCAGATAATCTGTCCTTAGGACTATTCCTGCTAGACAGAAAGCATCCTAAAGAATTTATTACATGTGACAAAGAGTCATGAGGGCAAAGGTACTCTAGGGCAGTGGTTATCAACCACTGTGTTGGGACACAAAGGTGTGTTGTGGAGAGCTGGGTCACGGAATTGGAGCTCCAGCCGCCTGCTGCTCTCTTCTGCCTTCAACAGCCCGTGCCAGCTGCACATCACAGGCAGCAGCCAGGGCTAGACGAGTAAAGGGACTTAGGGGCTGCAACCCAGAGATCCTGGGTTGGGGGGAGGGAGCACCGTCTGCCCCACAAAAATACACCCAGCCCCATCGAGCCAGACAGCCCAGGCACCAACCTGCACTGGTTTGACTCCCCCACCCAGATCTCGGAGTGCTGCATCCTCCAGAGCACCACAACCTCCAAAGCGCTCCCAGCCAAGCGCCACCGGCAGATTGTAGTGTGTCACTCAAGGGAACATCATCTGTCAGGTGTGCCGCAATGGGAAAAAGGTTGAGAACCACTGCACTAGGATAACACTAAAATATTTTGCCATGTTAATGGAGATTTTTTTTTAAATCTATTAAATGCAAAGGAGCAAATATATCACTATAAATAAAATTTACATTAGAATGGAGATTTAGCTACTTTAATACCCCACACAATATATCAATTTTGATTTTTTTCTGAACTTCCCTATTTCAAAAAGGTTTTCTTCTCATTTTGGTTGACTGCCATTTTTCATCTATACTAGAGCAAATGTAAGTCCAATTACTTGTTAAGGAAAGAGATTGAGTTAAGTAATTCTTCAAAAATGGCTGACTGATGGAACTCAAACTTGTTCCCTGTGTTATAATAAATTGGGCCTATACATTTAATCTAATGGTGAGTTCAACTTTTAGAAGTATGTAAAGGTTTGTAAGATATCATAATAACCTATAACCAACAAGTGCTGATAGGAAAAGATATTAAAGGGAGACAGAAATACTGAATTAGTCCAAACAAAAAAG
Organism: Pelusios castaneus; assembly: GCA_007922175.1. Lineage (NCBI taxonomy): Eukaryota > Metazoa > Chordata > Testudines > Pelomedusidae > Pelusios > Pelusios castaneus. Next base: position 16,019,575 of record ML685793.1, read on the forward strand.
CCTACTAATATAACTTAAGGACTGTGTTCAGAACCTTCATGGTAAACAAGAAAAGCGTAGAACCACAAATCAGCAAAACTGGGCCTAACTAATGGACAAAATAGTGAGTGGATGAGTTTTCCCACCCACCATTCCCTTTGGGGACCCATAAAGAAAGATTCTGGGGAGAAAAATTGAGTACTAGAGCAAACTTCAGCATAATGGCTGACGTTCCCATGATCTCCTGGGACACTGGGCCTTTGTCATAGATTCTGAGAGATGTCCTGACCAAGCTGGGACTCATAACATCAACAGCTCTACCAGCTCCCGCCGAATCCCAATTACCATGCGGGATAAAACAGGATGAGACTTTAACAGCAGCTCCAGTCCACCTCAACTAACTTCTTTTTCCCCCCAAAAGGACAATTACCCTTTTTGATACCATTTATGAGTCTGTCAAACAAGGCAGGGGTTCCTTCCAAAACCTCTCTCCAGCTATAGAGAAAGGGAACACAGGATGTTTTTAAAAGGAAAGCCTTTTTTAATACTTTACTTATCAAATGCTCTAACTGGCTTTCCTTCTTTTCTTTAGCTTTAATAAAAAGTTTTAAACAATTTGTAATAATCTATTTGCCATGGAAAAAGACTGAGGTCTGTGTACACCCAACTCCAAACCTTATTTAACACTCTTTAATATTGGACAGTGACTGGGTTACTAACACCTTTAGTCTCATGTGACATATAAATTAATACAACATTCAATAGAAACATTTATCCCAGAATCTTAAAGAAATTAGCTGCAACATACTGACAAATATTCGCAAGAGTCACGGAAAATTATGACAGAATCATAGGATGGGGAAATTCCTATGTATCACTAATATTTGGGGGGGTACACTTTTAGCAATGACTGATCACTAAAAACTAAATTTTTGTTCCTAATAAAATAAATAAATTCTGATTCAAGAAGGGACTAAAGAACTAGATGACAGAAGAACTGTAAGCTTTGCCAAGAATTGATTTATAAGAGTCATAATGTAAGACTTTTCATCCAAGAATTCCGAAGTGCTTTACAAATATGTCACAACAGTCCTGGAATGGAGGCATGTATCATTTTACAGATGGGGAATCAGAGGTAGATTATAGTTAAATGGACTTGCCCAAGGTAATGCACCATGTCAAGTGACAGCCCCAGAAACAGAACCTAGATCATTGTACTCCCAACTTCCGGTCTCCTCACCAGAGCGCATTCCCATACATAAGATCAGAAAATGGGTGGATGAATGAAATATGGTATAGCTAAAAAGCATCACAAAACTAACTCAAAATTACTTGGATACAAATCATATAAGCATTGTCGTATTGATGAAAGACCATAAACAAAAGTCCTAACGAAGAACAATGTACTAAATTGTTTGAAGGTCTCAGGCAAGGTGTGACAGGTCAGCATAAGGCACAAATTTGGCCTTTTTATTTAAAACACAAAAATATTAACTAGGAGATGTTGCAAATACCTTACAGAAATGCAACAGGACAGAAAGGTTTGAAACAACTAAATAAAGTTCAGCCTGGGAAGAAACACAAGCTTATACCTCTGGTGAAAATGTTAAACATGGACAAATCATGAGAGTTAGATACTTAGAAAAGAGTAGTGCTGAAAGAAGCCTAGAGCAGACAGTGAACAAAGTAGATACAAGCTGACAGTGTGATAAAGTGCAAAAATTATTTTTGGCTGCAGATCACAGAGGCATCAAGTCACAGACAGGGAGGAAACGGTCTATTTCCATATTATTTCTAGGCACTGGTGAGACTACATTTAGAATGCTATATACTGTCCAGGACAATTCAGTCCCCCCAAAATATTTAAAAGTTGTAGAAAAAATACGTTGTGAAATTTGGCTTATGAAAAAAACATTCCATTTCTAAAATGTCCACTGCACATAGCCTGAGCACTGTGCAATATTACAATTAAAAAAACAAACCAACCCCAAGTTCCCAAAAAGTCAGCCGCTCTTTAAAACAGAAAGTTTTAAAAAAAATAAAAATAAAACAAACAGCCCTAAAGAGAAGAGTGAAAACCTTGCACTCCCCACATCAACTATATAATCAGAAGTTAAATGCCCTGAAGTCAGCTGCAGTCAGGTTCTTTTTATACTCTGGTTCCTATTCTAACCGACCCTACAGAATTTTCTGCACAGAAGCAACCACAAACTGGATGTACTCAGTTTAGTAGAGAATTATGGTATGATCACTTGAGTGCTTCAAATCTAAATCATTAACTTCATCACAAATTAAAAGTAATGTCTTGATCTTTCAGACAATTAATTACTCCCTTCAATCTCTCATCTTATATCAAGGGAGGAAATATTAGAGCAGGGCAACAACTCTGCTATGGTTAAGACCAGGTTTCTGTTTGCAGCTTGATTCTTCCAAGCACACCAAAAATCTATATAGTTATACAGATTGACTTAAAATCTAGTGCAGGGGTCGGCAACAGCGGCTCCGAGAGCCGCATACGGCTCTTTGTCTGCCCCCTTGTGGCTCCCTGGCAATCCCCTCCAGGGAGCCAGGTGTGCAGTAGCTCCAGAGTTCTGGCCACAACTCCCAGAGCCCCTTGGCTCTGAGTCAAGCCTCTCCCCACACCTCTTCCCTCCTCCAGCCCAACCCGCGCCTCTCTCCCCCCCTCCAGTCTGACCCCGTCTCTCCCCTCCTCCAGCCCGATCCATGCCTCTTCCCTCCTCCAGCCCGATCTGCACCTCTTCCCTCCTCCAGCCCAATCCACGCCTCTTCCCTCCTCCAGCCTGACCCTCCACGCTATGTTCCCTGTAAGCTCCACGGGTACGTGGCCATGCAGCAGCTGTCGCACGCCCCATGCAGCTTAGGGGGACCCCCGCGCAGCCCGGCAGCCCCCACCGTCCCCCGAGCCGGGGCTGTCCTGTGGCTTGCTTGCGTGCTTGCTTTCTTTCCTTCTTTCTCCCTTCTCCCTCCCTTCTGGCGGCTGGGCTTCGGGGCTGTCCTGTGGCTTTCTTTCTTTCCTTCCTTCCTTCCGGCAGCTGGGCTGCAGAGCTGTCTTGTGGCTTGCTTGCTTTTTCTTTCTTTCTTTGCTTGCTTCTTTCCTTCTTCTTTCTTTGCTTCCTTCCCTTTTTCCTGCTTTCTCTTCCTTCCTTCTTCTCTCTTTGCTTCCTTCCTTTTTTCTCTTCCTTCCTTCCTTTTTTTCTTTTTTCTCTTCCTTCCTTCCTTCTCTTTGCTTCCTTCCTTTTTTCTCTTCCTTCCTTCTCTTTGCTTCCTTCCTTTTTTCTCTTCCTTCCTTCTCTCTTCACTTCTTTCCTTTTTTCTTTTTTCTCTTCCTTTCTTCCTTCTCTCTTCGCTTCCTTCCTTTTCTTTTTTCTCTTCCTTCCTTCCTTCTCTGTGCTTCCTTCCTTCCTTTTTTCTTTTTTCTCTTCCTTCCTTCTCTCTGCTTCCTTTCTTTCTTCCTTTCTCCTTTCCTTCCTTATTTCTTTTTTTCCTTCCTTCCTTCCCTTCTCCACCTTCCTCTTTCTCTTCCTTCTTCCTTTCCTTCCACCATTGAAATGTTTATATGTAAATTGTTTATTAACATCATTAAACATTTTTTGTTGTTAAAAATCAATATGCATCTCTCTTCTATTATTCAGTTTCTTAACCAGGAGGTTACCCATTGCGGCTCTCAAAACACTTGGTTATTGAAGGAATTTTTTAAAATGGCTCTTCTTATCTTTTGGGTTGCTGACCCCTGATCTAGTGTGCTTCACTAGCATATAGAGTTCTCTTACAGATCCAAATTTGGGGCCATCTGACAGCCGACAGGAAGCGGGGGTGTAGATGGATGACTTTTCTTTAAGTTAAGAGATTCTGGCAACCTATTTTTGGTCATAAAAATTAACCAAAGGCGCACATCATCACACCCAGACACCCAATAGTCAATGATTACCCACCCCCACTAACCCTTTGGGGGAAATCGAATTAAAATATTATTTCAAAAAGATTTTGCATTTCCAGTTTGGCTTGTCACAAGAATCATGCATTATTTCTTGTGCCAAATTTATTATACCGAGCATGTGTGGACAGAGGAATTAACAGAACCAAGAGCCTTCAAATTTTCACAACAGCCTAGAGAGATTAAGGGGATTAGCAGGAGTCCCATGACCCTGACCCACTCAGCCACTGTCAGTTTGAGTCCTACCTTGGACCAAAATCTGCAAAAGGCTGGGATATATTACTAAAAATCTCTTTCTCTCTGCTGGGGAAATGTAATCACAAGTTTTGGGGTTTGTTTTTTTTTAAAAAAAATTGATATGCAAATACTTGCCAGAAGAGAAAAGGCATTTTAAGGGATGGAGGAACAGAGGGAATGGTGATGGCTGGTAGGGGAGGTGAGCTGGGACAGAGGGGTTCCCGTGAGGGATGCTATGAATGGGACATGGAGGTGAATGTCAGGAGGACTGACGGAAGTATAGGAGCAGGGTCACTTGTCAGCCTCACATTCTCCTCTTGCATATGTGTACACACCAAGATATAGAGTGTTTGAATCCTTCCTTTTACCCCTCCCATATGAGCTGGGATCTGGGGGTGTCCCCCCACGCAGGGAGTCTGAGCCTTGCTCTCTGCCCCCATGTGCACGCCAAAATCTGGGACACCTCTACCCACCCACTGTGGTCTAACCCTCCTCTTCTCCCTTCCCATGTGAATTTCTCAGGGGCACACTTTTCAAGGGGTGTCTGAGCCCTGCTTCCTGCCCACTACCAATGTGTGCCAGAATCTGGGAACTTCTGACCATCTACAGCAATATGATCCCTCAATCCCTGTCTCACTCATGTCAACCAGGTTCAGGGGGCCTTGCCTTTTGAGGGATATCTGGGTCCCTTTCCTTACCAATTCATCTCAGCCAGAATGTGGGGAAACCCTAACTCTCCAGGTGGTGACCTTAGAAGATGTATGCTCAGCATGTTCACTAAGAGTGCACTGCTGACATGGGTGAGTAGCTGAGAACAAATATGCTTGACACAAGAATTTCCATCAATGGGTGCAGAAGGGAGCAAGAGGACACCCACGGACACAAAAGGAAACATTCACATACCTCAGAGTTATTGTTGCACACTGTATACCGGTAAATCCCCACTTGGCTATTCTTTTTCATCTAAGAACATCTCATTAAAACAAATGAGCCATCTAACATCTCTCCTAGCCTGCAATGTTGAAGTTTGAAGCCCATCCTGGTTAAAAATCTGAGACTGAACTATAAACATTTAGGAAAAAATCCACCTCTGTAGAGTCTTTTATTTATTTACTGACATCGTAGAAATGTAATCGGAGTACAGCAGAGTATTCAGAAGGCACTGAAATTATGTTTAACAGGAATATGCTCACTGGAATGGGACAGGTGACTAGGGTGCAAAAGTAGGTGGTAATAGGGAAAAGGGGGTTTGAAGCTGCTGTGAGGGATGGTGCGATTATGGGGAAGGAAGTGAATGGATGGTAAGAGAGGGAAGAGGGGCTGGTGGGACTCAGAGGGTAAGGGGAAAAGACAAGAGGATTTGAGGAATATGAGTGGCTGCAGAGCAAGTTGGGGGTTTAGGGCTGAAGGGGGCCTGTCAACCCTGAATTCTTCCCTACTGTGTGTGTGCTGGGATCTGGGAGGCACCCCTTCAGAGGTGTGAGCCCTTCTCCTGCCCTCCCTATTCGTGCAGTTTTAACTCTGCCCTCTTTGGGCAACAGCAATAACAAACAATCACACGCTGCCTTTTCACTGTAATGGACGGGCATTAACTGCACTTGCGCTATACTCAAAATATCAAGCCTACTCCGGACAAAACACCATGCTTCTAAAATTTAACCTTTTCATAGCCTCTTGCAACCCTTTCCCACAGGACACCATCTAAACCTATACTTTTACCCATCACCAAATCCACGTAGTCCACCTTACTACTAACTATACCCAGAGCGAGAGTGGACAACCCCAGTGCTACTGCCAGAACACATTGAAACAATGCAGACTGAAACCTCAAGATAGTCATATACTTCGTTCCTTTGATAACAGACATGGAGGGGGACTCAGACCAAGATCTCCTCCTATCACAATCTCCCAAACTACTCCAACTTATTCCTCGACCATACGAGGCAGTATTTACCTAACACAGTAAATGCAGCTGGAATGCACGCAGATATTTCCCAGTGGCTGTTACCCAGTCCAGTGGTGCAGAGTTAAAGTTGTGTGTATGTTTATTTTAACACAAACAAACAAGGAGTCCTGTGGCACTTTTAAAGACTAACAGATTTATTTATAACGTGAGCTTTTGTGGGAAAAAATCCCACTTCGTCAGACACTTTGAAGATGGGAAACTTACAGAATGGGAGAAAAATAAATGCAGGGAAGCGTAAGACATAGGATCAGGTCAGGCTGTAACAGCAAATCAAAGTGTCTGACGAAGTGGGATTTTCTCCCATGAAAGCTCATGCGATAAATAAATGTGTTAGTCTTTAAAAGTGTCACAGGACTCCTAGTTTGTTTGTTGTGGGGGGGAATAGAAACATGGTTTCGGCCTCCCATGATGCAGTTTCATCCCACCCTACCCTCATACCAATGGCAAAAAACCCATAATTTTTCATGCCTTTTTCAAAAAAAAGATAGGCTTAGCCACTCATACATCATAGCCCAAGAAGCATGGACCCTGCTCAGCTGGGTGCACAGTTCTGAATGTAGCTGTCTATCTGCTAACACAGCTATCCCTTTGGAACTATTTTAACACAGTATTTCCTGCTTTTCAGAAATTTGATTTTGCTGAACTCAAAATTCTGGAAGGGCTATCAGCAAAACAAGTTAATTAACTCTCCATTAAATGGGGGCAGAGGGGAGTCTTCTGGTTAAGGAATGGAACTAAAAGTCTGAAAACTGGTTTCCATTTCTGATATGGAGTTGACATATAACCTTGGCCAAGCCAGTTACCAGTTTTATTCTTCAATCTCCCCATCTGTAAAACAGGGAGGTTCTAAATTACTTCCCTATTTCAAAGAGTATGTGAGGTTTAATTCATTAATGTTTCTGAGGAGTTAGGACTATGGGTCCCACAGAAATGCCTACAAGTAACCAAGAAGCAGATAGACAGCTACATTCAAAACTGTTGTAGCTTGTAACTAATTCTTGCAGACGGCATATCTACACTACAAAGTTAAGGTGACTTAATTTAAACCAACATCCAGCTGCCGCAATAAGTAAGTCAGTTGAGCATGTTCACACCACACTGGTTGTAGCAGTGGAGTACATAACTGTGCTAGTATTGATACACAGAGCAGTGCACCATGGGTAATCATCCATGCCACATGGGAGTTGGGAAGGGCTTGCAAAGCCTCATGGAACCAAAACTTTGTTGTGGGGGGAAATAGAAACATGGTTTCGGCCTCCCATGATGCAGTTTCCTCCCACCTGACCCTCATACCAATGGCAAAAAACCCATAATTTTTCATGCCTTTTTCAAAAAAACAAAAAAACAAAAAAAGATAGGCTTAGCCACTCGTACATCATAGCCCAAGAAGCATGGACCCTGCTCAGCTGTGCACTCTTGTGAGCTTACTAGGTTAGACCTCAGTGAAAACAATATCCCTATTGATATTGCTGCATGCTGTGTGCTCCATAATATTTGTGAGGCACAGGGCAAGAAGTTTCAACAGAGGTAGGGAATGGAGGTGGATAGGTTGGGCAGCTAAATTTGAGCATCTGGATACCAAGGCAAAAAGAAGAGCCCAGCAAGGAGCTGTGTCTCTCCAGGAGGCTCTGAAAACCTGTTTCAATAATATGTGCTGTTTATCTGCGCTATGCCTTCAAATACCTTCCTCTCCATTGCATCACTTTTTCTGTACCTCCCCTTCTACCTCCAGACTTCCATGAGTGGAATAAAGGAAGAGTATTTAATTCACAAAACATTAACTTTTATTGCATAAAAACATGAAGCATCAGAAAGAACAGGAAAATAATTTAACCTTGGGCCAACGGTGTGATAAAATTGAGAGTGGAGAAACACATGCACTTTGTTTGTGAAAACACATGCCTTTTGTTCTTAGGACTCTTTCCCAGTGCTGAGAGGAAAAAATGCTGCACCTTCTCCAGCTGCCTCCACTTCCTGAAACACTTATGAGGAGGAGGATTAGGAGCAGGAAAATGCTTACAGGCCATTCTGCAGGGCTCCAGAGGGACTCTAGCCTCAAGCTGCTTTTCTTGAAGCTTAACCAGACATCAACGTGTCTCATTGCTCTTTCATAATCCACAGCATCTCCTCCTGCGTGGCACGCTCATGCTCTTGGGATGATCTCCTGCTCTCCATGTCTATGCCCGTTTTTCAGACCATACAGTCCTCCAGGCTCTTAGCGCCGTCTCAGCTATCCCAAAGAAGTTCATTATCTCTGTGATCATTTCATCACGTTTCCCCCCCCCACCTTCTAATATGAGAAAATCTCTTCACTGGTGTGGAGGATGGGCTGAAAGCCAAGTTTTCCACTGGAAGGCATGCAAACACAATGCAACCACTGTCAGTGCATACCCAGGGTCTAGCACAAGGTTGCTATTTAAAAAAAACCACTCCCCTTATTACATTTAAGTGCAAGCCAGAACATAATCAGAATAACTATCTATGCAACAAACCAGTTTGCTGTTCCAGCCATGGTGAGTATGGCTCAGTGGCATGGACAAGGGGATTGTACTGCAATCTGTGGGAAACCCACATCAGGAGCGCAGGTGGGTACGTGGACAATGCCCTCACACAGCAACACGGACATTGCTTTGAGATCAGGGACCAGCATCAAGCCTCCAAAATTGTGGTGTTTGTCCAAGGCGGCTCCAGGGTGGGCTGTGGGGAACAGAGAGTGAGTGCAGCCATGAGAAAACACAGAATCTCTACCCTCCTTTCCCTTAACACTGCTGGTAGCAAGTGCCCTAGACTTGCCAATCCATGCCAACCAAACCACCAGCATGTTAGGAAACAGTGGTCGAGGGACCCAGAAATCATCATGGGTGGGGGAGATCACATGCTCTACTGTTTGCCATATGAGCACTTGTAATGAAAACTTCTACTGTCTCCCCTAGGTGACCCTCTGTGATTTTAGTCTCCTGAAGTAACAGACACAGGAAGAGAGCAGATCCTGCAAGCGTCTGTGCACCTAGCCCTTATGCAGTTATGCTCTGTACTGCAATGATGCCAGTGAAGTTAATACTGGAGTAGCATGGGAAAGTGTCCTACCATGGTGGAAGAAATAAGGCAGCCCCCTCCAGAAAGGAGATCTCCATTTCCAGACCATCCCTGTGCATATAAAGATTGTCTTCTGGGGAGCACCCTCTGTGTAGTCATAGAGGCCTGTGGGTACCTGGATAACCACTGCACCTCACTTTTTCTTTGTTTTGCATATAAAATGTAGGAGCTGTAAGCCCTACAATCAATTGAAATTGCATACTCACAAGTGGTGTGTTCCCCAGCAATATAGTCAGCCATCATGCTGTTCCGCAACTAGCTGGACTGTTCCAAGGTTAAAACAGCTCCTGGCTCTTGGGGAGAATGGATCCCCTGCTCATCTGTCTCCCACTCCCCTTCTCTTCCTTGTCGCAGCAGGCACAGGTCTCAGATTCCTGGGAGGCATCCACACTGCATTTGGGGGTAGTGGTGAGGTTTCCATCAGGAATCACATGCAGTTCATCATAGAAGTGGCAGGTTCGTGTTGCAGAGCAGAATGACTGTTTGCCTCCCTTGTCTCCTGGTATGCCTGCCAAAGTTCTTTGATTGTTACACAACACTGCCGCATGTCCGCAGTCTAGCCCTTCTCCGCACACCCCATACAATCATGCTGTAGATGTCTAATTTCTTGGGCTTGATCAGAGCTGTCTCTGCGCAGACTCTTCTCCTCACAGATTGTTAAGATCCACCACCATCTCTTGTGTACTCCAGGCTGGTGTGCATTTGGGTCTTTGACTTGCTAGGTTCAGCTTGTCTGGCAAGCTCTCTATGCTGATAAACTGGAAATGAGAATTCAAAATTTCCCAGGGGTATAACAGTGGAGGAGCCGCTTCCGGTGTACCCGGCTGCTGTGCAGCAGAGTTGACAAAGATCTCCAGAGCAAACACAATGAAGCATTGTGGGACGCCTCTTGAAGGTCAATTCAATCAACTTACACCAGGGTTTTCAAACCTTTTTCCTCACCCAGTTGAAAAAAATAATGTAATTGTTGGGTCACAGGCATACATCTTTGAACAACGCATTCCAGGCTTTTGGTGACAGCAGCAGGGGGCGCCGTGACCCAGTACCTCAGGGTCTGTGACCCTGTACTGGGTCCTAACCCATGGTTTCAAAACCTCTGACTTACGCAATGCTGCCTCTTTGTCAACTGTCAACTTACACTGCCTCTCTGCCAACCCATCAACACCAATCTAAGCGCTACAGCTCTCATAGAGATGGAGTAATTACGTTAACACACAGGCAAGTTATGTTGGCAGAAGGAGCCTGGTAGTATAGACGAATACATTCTTAGGCTGACATAGGGCAGCATCCACCGACTTTAGTTTGTAGTGTAGACCAGGCGTAAGTAGAAATAACTTATTATAATACAGCGAAAAATACCTATTCTGCAAAACCATAGAAAAATGATCAGTGCTGAAAGAAATCCAAACCAATTCCTGAATTCTAGATCTATTTTATAATCAGCTGTTTCATCCTCTGAATGCCAGAAGTACACGAACAACCATTCAAGTTCCTGACGTTGCTATCCTCAGCCCACAAAGCATTAATTCAGTCTTATCCTGGATCAGTTTAAACCAACAATCCCTGATCTAAATGGAAACATCTGCCATAAAATCAAATAGCTGCAGACCGTATATGCGCACGCATGCACATACATACACACACAAAAGAGTAAAGGGGCAGTGAGCCAAGTAAAAGCAGCATATTGGTGGCACCTTAGTCCAGGCCTCGACAAATCTGCCAGACACCTAGGGGCCAGCCCAAAAACTTGGGGGCCCCTAGGTATCCGGCAGGGGCCACACCCACCGCTGTAAAGCCACTGTGGCCGCGGCTCATTTTGGTGGCAAGCCCCTCCCCCACCACTGAAAAAAGCCACTGCCGGTGGCTCTTTCGGTGGTGCTGGGGGAGGGCACACAGGGGACAGATGGCAATGCTGCCAGGGAAAGTGCCGCCATCTCTCTCCAGTGGCCGCGTCGCCAAAAGAGCCACTGGAAGCAGCTTTTATTCGGTGGCACTGGAGGGTGCAGGGCAGAGGGAGAGAGAGCAGCATTGTGGAGGAAGAGCACTGCAGTCTCTCCCTCTTCCCCCTGTGCTGCCAAAAGAGCCGCTGGCAGCAGCTTTCTTCAGCGGGAAGGGGTGGGGGGGAGCCAAGCATGCTCTGCATGGTTGCGGGGGGGAGGGGCCTTTGCCCCCAGAACTCTTTTGCATCAGGGGCAAAATCCTAGGCGTCACGGCAACCTGGTGCCTAGGATTTACTGAGGCCTGCCTTTGTCCATATTCTTTGGGATTGAAGGGAAGGGGAAAGGACACCCCAATATGAGAGTGTAGACTCAGAATAGTAGTAGAGTTCCCACTGCTTCAGTCACTGAACTTGATTCAAAGTACTCCAGAATACACAGCACTGGAATGAGGATATGCAAGATAAGATAAAAAAGTTTGTTTATCTGATTGGGGACATGTTTCTCAAGTTATAACATGGTTATGCACACAAATAAGGCACACAAGGATAAGAGCAGTAAGATTTGTCCCTTTTCCTCATACTTTATAACCTATTAGAATTTTTTTTTAAAAGGAATAAAAGCTATCCTAAGATGAATAAAAATGTTAATATACAACTGAAAATACATATATTAATAATACATATTTTTTTACTGCAGACCTGTGTGGTATAAGGGGGAAGAGAAGATAGTCTTCATCCTTTAAAACCCATTCCTCAAAGGTTTTAATTCCACATATTTTATAAGAGATCTAATCTTGGTTTATCTTGTTTAACCAGCTTTGTTCAATTCTAAAATGATCAGTCTTTTTTCTCAAGAATATATAATTAAAAGAGAGCATACTGAAGTTTTATATTGTACCTGATTTTCAAGCAGTACATAAAGAAAATATGTTTCTAGTCTTCCATAGCAGTTTTAATTCTTACCAAAAGATGAAGCAAGCAAAAAATCATAGACCTTGCAGGTTCCAGCAGCATTCAATATTATTTAAATTTAAATCAAATGCAACATATAATATCCATTTGGTTGTGTACACATTAGTGCAGTACTAGAGTCAGTTGATCATTTTTAATTATTTTAAATTTTATTAATTTTATTAAATTAATTTGATTAAATTTGAATTAATTTTTCAATTAAAAAATTGGTCTGAAAATGCCAGGCTGTAACAAACTTTTTGCAGGAACATACCAGTTTGTGATTAAATTTTCATCTAGAAAGGTTTCTCAGGTCCATGATGGAACTTCTGGTCAAAACTGAGGCCTAGTCTATACTACAGGGGGTAAATCGATGGGAGATAGGCACCAGTCGACATATACTTCTACTTACCATGTTGTCTTGATTGGGCTGCATCGACTGGCAGGGCTCTTCCATCGACGCAACGTTATTCCACTTGGGAGGGTGGAGTAACTGCGTTGAACAGAGAGCACTTCTGGGATCAATAGAGCGGGTCTACACTGCCCACTCAATCAATCCAGCTGCATCAATCCTTGAGGATGGACGCAGTTTTCTCAGTGGAGATAAAGCCTAAGAACGTGCACACCAGCTCACAACAGCCAATAGCCTGATGGTTTGGCACTCATCTGGGATGTGGGAGACCAAATTCAAGTTCCTACTCTGCCAGATTCAAGGAAGAGACTTGGAACAGCTCCAACTGTAGTGTCAGCTCAAGAGACACTAAATAGCCTGGTGGTTTTGGCACTCACCTGGGATGTGGAAAGCCCAGGTTTCACTTTGTATGACTAAAATATCCATTGGACCAGAGAGACGGGCTGACTCTACAGCCCAGTGGCCAAGGCACTTAGGAGGGATGTGAGACACTGAAGTTCAAGTCCTTTGTTCTGAATCAGAGACTTGAAGGCAGGTCTCCCACATCCCAGATGAGTGCACTGACCACCAGTGGCTTATCGGCAATTCTGGAGTAATCCTCTCTGTCTGTTTTTGTCTTAATACAGAACGGAACATTTTTGAAAAGACAAGAAAACCATTTTCAACTCAGCTCTACTCATGAGAAAACACACATGAAGGAACTGAAAACTATATCCAACATCCACAAGCACAAAAATTAAACCATTTTGCTAGGCTAAATCACACCAGGGCCCAGAGTCGCTGGTATTTCACCTCTCCCCGTTTATGGAACAAAACTGGATGCCCAAACACAAGTGTATGAATTATGAGCATGACGTCTCTCATGCTCTCCCCTTCTACCTGATCCCCTTTCCTCACGCTGGGTACTCCTTCATACTCTCTTCTTCCTCCTTCTGCAATGACCCCTTCCTTCCCTTCGCCCCCACTCTTATATTGTACATTCATTATCGTTTCTCTACCACTAATTTTCCCTCATCATTTTGTAGAGAGAGAAAGTGAAAGGGATAGAAAGTGGTGAAGATAAATGTAGGGGCAGGGTGATGAATGGAGAGAGAATTGGTAAAGGAGGGAGCAAATGGAACAAATGGTTATAAATTTCAGCTGGGACAGAGACAAAGACTGGAGAAAGAGACACCCTAGAGACCCCTCCCCTTGGTTGGTAGCGGCAGTCACAGGGTCAGGAGGCAAGAAGAGGAGATTGCTGGAGTCCCACCCTCCTAGCTGGGTGCAGAAATATTGGGAAGAGAGGTAAGTCACAGAGCATCTATAAAAATGTTCAAAAGTAACAACTTTAGCAGTTCCATTCTTCTCCTTCCTCTCCCTAGCCCCATTCAGGGAAAAAAAATAGCCACAAGGCATTGGGTCAGACTTAGCTTTTAATGTAAAAAAAGCTAAGGGCAGAGCATCATGCAGACACACAGATTATCACCTCTCTCAGCCTCCTATCTGTTGTTCCACTCAGTTTGAATCAATACAACCTGTTTGATTTGCTGAAGTAATCTGACCTGCTCCTGTGATTACACTTACTCACTGCATTTATACCTCCTTCCTATACTGTATTTTTTTCCATTTTCAAGCATCTTACTAAGTGGGATCACTCCCACGAATAAATAAATTTATTAGTCTTTAAAGGTGCCACAAGACTCCTTGTTTATTATGCAGACATCAGTTAACCTTCACATCACCTTGGGGCCAGGTAGATATGAACCATATGCATTTTACTCATAAGGAAACAGATGGAAATTAAGTGACTTGCTGAAGGTCCTTGCTAAGGAAGTATGGGTTGGACGAGTGGACCGTAAGGTGGATCGAAAACTGGTTAGATCAACGGGCTCAGCGGGTAGGAATCAATGGCTCGATGTCTGGTTGGCAACCGGTAACGAGTGGAGTGCCCCAGGGGTCGGTCCTGGGGCCGGTTCTATTCAACATCTTCATTAATGATCTTGATGATGGAATAGACTGCAAGCTTAGTAAGTTTGCGGATGACACCAAGTTGGGGGGAATGGTAGATACTCTGGAGGGCAGGGACAGGATCCAGAGAGACTTGGACAAATTGGAACACTGGGCCGAAAGAAACCTCATGAGGTTCAACAAAGACAAGTGCAAAGTCCTGCACTTAGGACGGAAAAATCCCATGCCCTGCTACAGGCTGGGGACCAATCAGCTAAGTAGCAGCACTGTAGAAAAGGACCTGGGGGTTATGGTGGACGGGAAGATGAATATGAGCCAACAGTGTGCCCTTGTTGCCAAAAAGGCCAATGGCATATTAGGCTGCATCAGTAGGAGTATTGCCAGCAGATCGAGGGATGTGATAATTCCCCTCTATTCGACACTGGTCAGGCCGCATCTGGAGTACTGTGTCCAGTTTTGGGCTCCCCACTACAGAAAGGATGTGGACAAATTAGAAAGAGTCCAGCGGAGGGCAACAAAAATGATTAGGGGGCTGGGGCACATGACTTATGAGGAGAGACTGAAGGAACTAGGCTTATTTAGTCTACAGAAGAGAAGACTGAGGGGAGATTTGATAGCAACCTTCAACTACTTGAAGGGTTGCTCCAAAGAGGAGGGAGCTAGGCTGTTCTCGAGGGTAACAGAGGACAGAACAAGGAGCAATGGTTTCAAATTACAGCTGGGGAGGTCAAGGTTGGATATTAGGAAAAACTTTCTCACTGGGAGGGTGGTGAAGCATTGGAATGGGCTATCTAGGGAGGTGGTAGAATCTTCATCTTTGGAGATGTTTAAGGCTCGGTTAGACAAAACTCTGGCTGGGATAATTTAGGGGAAGTGGTCCTGCTTTTTAGCAGGGGGTTGGACTAGATGACCTCGTGAGGTCCCTTCCAACCCTATTATTCTATGATTCTATGATTCTAAGGTCACACTGCAAGTTGGTGTCAGAGGCAATATTAGACGCCCAACTCTGCGCTCCGTCCCTCAAATGTACTACCTCATAAGGCTACAGAATTTCTGCCCAGTCATTCTAATGGGCATTAGATTCCCTGTATTGTCAACAGACATGTAGGCACCCTAAAATCCACAGGAAAATTCAGCAAATCTTAGGATATGAAGAGAGGCCAAAGCGTTTGAGCAAAAAACCTCATAATACTCCTCAGGCTTTCCATTCCCATTATGAGCATCCTTCCTTAGGATTCATGCTGCCAGGATCAAGTGCAGCTGGATCAAATCTACACAGCAATCTTTTGACAACAGTTTATATGAGAAAACCTCTCATATATGAGGAGATCTCTCTGACTTCATCAGGGGACAGTGCCATAGAGAGCAGCTCTCCCTCAGCTTTTGCTGCTGGAGCTGAGGGATGATGCTGCATTGACTCAATCCTACTCCTAAATGAGGTTGGTGGAGCAGGGACACAATCCTTTCAGCCTCAAGACCAAGCATATAGTTAGAACAGAATTCAAAGGAACCACAATCAATACATTGGCATGGATTTGCAGTCCTGTTCAGGCAACGCACTGATCACATCTACACCTCTCTCCTACAGCCCAGGGCAGAAGTAACATATGGTCCCTTGGCACCAAGTTCCAATCAAGTGCTGCTCTAATCAAGGTTAAGAATCGAACAGTGAATCAGAGCTTTCATTCTGTCGGTTCTCACCTTCTTCTCCCTTCTACTACCCTTCCTGCTGCTACAGGTGTCAACATTAGATGAAGGGAAGCCATCCTTTGCTAGGCCCTCCCCAAGGCTCTCCCAAAGCTCATCTAGCTATTTACACTGGGATTCCCATATAAACCAACAGACAAAGGAACAGCCAGAACTTCTCTTTTCCCTCTCTTGCAATGCAGCAGGCAGCCAGAAGGGGAGTAGCTTCTTCAAGGAAGAAAGAACTCAGCTCACATTAGAGCTGCTCCTGGGGCTGCAGATTGGGAGGGGAGGCAGTTAGAGAGGTGGGCCCCCAACTCTGTGGTGATGCTGCTGATTCAAATGCTTTAAAAAAAAAAAAGATTATTGGGCATGGCCTTGGGAGCACATTTTCAGTTAATAATCATATGCATATTTTCTTCCCAACCTACGCCATCACCCTTGAGGACTGCAGGTTGGACATCCCTTGACTACTGTGAAAACCAAATTATGAAGTGACCGACAGCCCAATTGCCAACATAAGAGACCCAACTGAACTGGTACAGGACAATTCACTCTTGCCCTCATTTTATTTAAGATGATCAATATCAAGAAAGCAGAATGAGTGGCTCAGGGCAAACACTCTTGAAGAAAAAGAGGGACTATGCAAAAAACAGTCAAAGAAAAGGTGGATAGTGGTATGAAGCAAGAATACCACTGTGTTCAAACACTCCCCCCAAATATCCCTTCCAATCAAAGATTCCATGGGGGGGGGGGAGAACCCTTAAAAAAAAACAAGAACTGATAACAAGCATATCTGTATTGTTTTCAGTATTCTGAATTTCACTTTCTTTACCCCTTGTCTGCCTTGAAATAGGATCTTTATTTTGATAGACAGATTGGAAGTTTCTCTCTAGTTCTGTCTTCTTTATTGAAAAACTGCATTGTAATTTCTTACATGGATACTCCTAAATCAAAAGACATGCTTCCACCTCTTAAATATAGGTTACTTAATATTTAATATCTAGATAGATCTCTGCGATAATGTAATTAACGTATCACAAATATCAGATATTGAACTAGCAAGATACAACATTACAATAACAGCACATTGTCCTCTCTCCTCTCCTTCTACCTGGTGAAGGTGTAAGTGAGAGTTTCCCTATCTATACATCTCTCTCTCCTGCATAGGAACCCTATTCAACTACTCCTCACCTAAAGTCCAGTAGCTTCTTTTCCTCCCCATCCTCTTCACCAGTGGGAGGAAATCTATGGCTCCGTTCCATTGGGCTGCTTGTTGCTCATCCCTTGTGCTGTCCAACATACAGGCCTCAAAGCCGTATGAGTACAGCTACTAAGACTGGTATCCAACTTTTCTTGTTGGAGAGCCAGCTACAGAACACAAAGCACAGATCACACACACAGATCCTCCCAGACCGACATGAAGTTCCCGAGTCATGGAATGAATAATGGTAGAATATCCCTATCCCTATCCCTTCTCCCTATCAGTCTACCAATAACAAAAAAATATGTTAAGTTACGGCACTGGATTTCTTGTCTTTTAAGAGCAGCCCTATAACAAAGCCTATAATGAAAGAGCAGAAATGATGATGAAGAGATAGCATCTAAACTTTCAATTTCCCATCATCTATGACTGAGAGCGGTCAGGAAGTATTTTGTAACGCTGATGAATAACAACAGGCAATGTAAGAGGATAAAGGGAATAGACGACTCCAAATCTTAAGCAGGCGAGTTAATAATAAATCAAGAGAAACAGCTGTATGGATGGAATACAACTGCTGGCAGTGAAGTATAAACACATTCTCTAGGGTTTGAGATTAGAACTTCATGATCGTTTTATGACAGTGATGGAGGAAAACACGTTAGCTTTAAGACTCCACAATAATATGTATCCTTGGCTTAGGCTGCAGTGCAAACTAGTTTGGAATATTTCCATGTGATCTGTATGGCCCAGGATGCTTTAGTGACAATATTGAAAATTATATTATTTTGCTCCCATGTATTCTACAGTGGTGTTATAGAAGTGCATATATGTTTTAGTTGAGAAAAAGTACATCTGGGTCCCTATATATTCCCATGATGCGCACATCATTATCTTAATTTTTAGGCATTTCTGAAGTCAAGCAAAAGCTGAGGATGAAAACAAAGAATGAAATTCTGCCTCCCTTGACTAACCAAAAAAACCCCTCTTACAAACCTACAAAACTGTATTTTTTATACCCTGTCAGTGAGCTCTCAACATGCACAATCCAAGAGTAAGCTTTTGTGTGAGCCTTATAATACCCTGAAGGACCTTCTGTATGTTTGAGATTTTTTTCTGGATGTAATCTCCTTTTGATGCACGAGATGAAAGATATGCACAGTAATTCTCCACACACAAGAGAATAAAAAACTCTATTAATTGTAAATGCATAGGGGAAGGATGGTCTAGTGGCTAGGGCACTAGCCTAAAAGTGGAAGACAACAGTTCAAATCCCTACTATACAAAAGACATTCTGCGTGATCTCAGGCAAGTCATTTAACCTTTCTGTGCCTCAGTTTCCATCTGTAAAATGGGAATAAGTAGTTCTGCCCTTCCTTATGGGAGCAGGGGAAGAGGGGTGAGGTTATGATAATAAATAACCTGCCATTTGTGAGGTCCTCAAATACTGACTCCCTGGACTAACAATACAGGAGTACCTTAGACAGATCCATCTATTCACCAGGGTGAAGTGCATTTTGTCCAAACATGTGAATCTTACAGTATGTATGCACCAATGGCTTATTCATCTGATATAGTTATATCTGGAAAAATTTTGTAAACAGAATGAAGTTAACTAGCTCTTTGTTACCATATACAATTGTAAGTATTTGGACTGCTACTTAAAAATAAAATCTTGAAAGATATGTTACTTCTATAAACTGCATAATGGGCTTATTTTCTTTATTTTTCTGTACCCTTCCTATGCCTCTGATCACACAACCAATTAATAAGCAGCAACTGACAAACTGAGTAAAAAAAAACACAAACCACCCCCACCTTGTATAACCTGAATAACAGTTACCGCTGTAATGATACAATATCAAAAAAGTTTCTGACTAAAAATTATGTGCCTTGCTGCATGCTTCGTAAGTTAGTAAACAGACTAGCAGAACTCCTACAGGAAGCAAGTTCCACACAGATGATACATTTACTGTCCACTGATAACATCCTGCCTTAAGGCCTAAACTTAAGGCCTCAGAACTGCCAGCAAAATCTTAACAGGTGAGCTTTAGCCATCAAGATGATACATAGGGAAAGAGGCTGTCACTTGTGTGACCATGCCACACAGCACAGGGCTCTGCTGAGTAAAAAAAAATAACCACACAACATTTTCACCACCACAAGAGAACGGATATAAAGCAGTGCATATCATCTAATGCAGTGGTTCCCAACCTCTTTGGTTGGGCCACAAATACAATTTTTAAAACTCTGAAGGGCCACCAGTCTATTTAATTATAATTTGATTAATTACATTCAAATAAAATTTTGATTATAATTAATTAATTTAAAGCAATGAAATTAATTTGAATTAAATAAACTAGTGGCCCTTCAGGGTTCTAAAAATTATATTTCTGGCCCTCGAGCCAAAATGATTTTTTTTTAAATTTGAAAAAAAATTGAAAAAAAGTGGGTTGTTTTTTTTTTAAAAAGGGGGGGGGGGAAGGAAAAAGGGGCTGGATGCCCATGAACAGGGCCAGCTTGTGGGCAAGCGTGTGGGCCCCAGACAGCCACACAAGCACGGCCCACGCTCCCACAGTGGCCATGCCAACCCGCGGGTCCCCACCAACATGCTCCACAGCCACGCCGCCCAGGGGCCCCCCCAGCAAACCCGGCAGCTGCAGGGGGGCCAGCTCACAGCCCCCACAGCCCTGGAGCCTTTGTCCCCCACCCCCAATACAGCCCTGGCCTGGACCGGAGTGGAGGCCGCAGACAAGCTCCCAGCTGTACTCCAGGATCAGGTGGCTGCGGCCCTGCTCCGAGCCAGCAGCCAGCAACATAGGCCATTTTAAAAAGCACCCCCGGCCAGGAGTTGGGAACCCCTGATCTAACACGTGCAATGTGTTTGTGCCAACTCATTCCACTAAGGAAGGTCACTTTTCCAAATTCAACCTGCCATATCACTTCTATGACAAGAATACTCTTAGCTACTGTGAGAAACCAACCACTCACTTCATTGCCCAAACATTCTCTCATTGTTTGCCTTGTTTTCTCTGTTCAATCCTCAGCCCCATCAAGTCTTCAGCTCAACATATTCAAAACAGATGCCCAATTATTTTTTCAATAGAGCATCCATTATTAGAGCTCCACCACCTCTACCTCAACCTCACATTCACCCTATTGCCATGAACCCAAGAGTTTAACTTGATTTTGAATTCTCATTTGCCTCTTACCACTTCTATAAATCTATCAATTGCTTCTGCAGCACTCTTACGTCAAGCACTATTTCAGCCACTCATCTACCAATTCAGACCTTCAACTCCTTTTGTCCTAACTACTGTTATTTCTTTTTTGTGAATTCCTTATGTCCCAATGTTCCTACCATCGACTTGTCCACAATGCAGCAGCTCATCTTCTCACTTAAAAACTGGAAAACAGGAAGTGAGGGCAGAGGAATCCATATTCTTCTGCTCTCACTTCCTGGTCTATTTTAGAATCCGTATAATTTTTTTCTCATTTCAAAGTCTTCTCTGCCATAGACTTGCTTCTAATATAATCTATAGAATGGAAAGTTTAAACACCAGACTCCTCTATCTGCTACTTCCTACCTCCATGACTATGCACAGGTTAACCCATTCCTTTCCCTCTTGAAACAATCTTTCTGACTCTTTCCATGCATCTCTCAGATGCTTTTCCCATATCACTATGAGCTCTGTCTCTCTAGTTAAATTCACAAACCTCCCATCCTATTTTCTCCATATTCATTCACCCTCTGTCCTAAAACATTTTAAGATACTTCAGTGCCTGGATTAGATTCTGTAACCATCACTGTATCCACATGTACTGTAGAGACTAATCACTAACAGCACCATTCTGAGGACACTATCCAAATTAAATGAACTAAGATGTTAAACCGTACTACACAATATAAGTTATATACCTGAAGTTTGGTTTTTAAAAATACCACTATTTGAAAATATGTTCCACAAAACTCAAAAACAAAGAACATGTAGAGCTTAAATAAAACCTCCTTAAGGAAGGTCTGAATCACAGTTCAGATACCTTTAACTTTCCCACTACATCCATTATCTGGATATCTTCTAGTGCCCTGCGTTCTAACATAAGAAGGAACTAAACAAACTTTGAGTAAAGATTTTAATTATCAAATTTCTGAATCAAACTATGGATATTACTACTTACCATATGTGCTGCAGTATTCAGATACAATGGGAAGTATTAAGGATGTAGATTTGAGCATTTACTCAGAGCTTCCTGGGTTCTGTGGATTTAAATGAAAGTTTCATTTGAACATACTGTATATTAAACTACTGAAAAGTATCATTTAAAAATCTTATTACTTTGGAGCTTGAAAACAAGGATTTATATAATGTCACAATTTACACGAGGGAAGAGGACAAAGTTTGCATTAGACAGTCACACAAATTTGTGTGGGATTGCAGCAATCCCATGTTTTGTACCAAAACATATGGTAAAAATCAGCACTGCTTACAGTTAACAGGCTATGCTCCCAAGGCAGCACTGGAAGCAGTGGGAAAGCAATGAGAACCACACTTCTTGTAGTATATTTTCAGCTAGAGGTGATCTACAGAGAGCATGAAATGTGATAGCCCCAAAGAATGAAAACAGCAAAGCAAAGGGGGGACAGTGTGGGGAGGAAAAAATATAGAGGTGATAATAAGCTGAACCAATGACTGCAATAAAAGAAACTTGATAATTACAAACTTCATTCAACATTTATGTTGAACATAAGGCATCAGAAGATACCCACTCCAAATCAAAAATGAAGTTTTGATAAATAATTCTATGAGGGGCAGTATCTTATGGTGGAGAATGGCCACATGCACAAAAAGAAATAAAAAGCATGAATTTTTATTTCTCATATGTAGACGCAAGGCCACTGATTAATCTAAATAAGCTCCTTAGGTTTCTCACTCACCTAAATTCAACATCAACTTATCTCATAGCAAGGCTTGAAAAAAAAAATTGGTGTTTTTTTTACTAGACACTTTCTAGTTAGATGATTAAGGGAGATGCAGGTATGCATTTCTCCAGATCCAGGAGAGCACCCTGCAGCAATATCCCCCCCACTTAAACTGCTCAAAAAAGGATAATAGTGGGATTCCTATGACAGTGCTGATTTGGGGCACTGTTCAGAAACTCTAGCTGTTCTATCCAAACCTAGCTGATATATTTGTAGGTTTCCTCAGCCCACTTTTTGCAGCTAAAAAGGAGATATTTTCCTCCCTCTTCACTACCTGAAAGACTCCTGACTATTGTGTGGGGATTGTGTTGGGGTTCTCTACCACTGTGTTTTGGTTCTTCTTCCCCAAGAATACCTCCAGTGCCCTCCCTATTGCTTGGGAAAGCTATGTCCCACGAAAGCTCATGCGATTAATAAATCTGTTAGTCTTTAAAAGTGCCACAAGACTCTGTTGTCTTATGAGCAGCAGTAACTAACTGAAACTGACCTGCCTCTTGTCTATTTCAGTGAGGCCCCCAAAGATTGAACAATGATGAAACCAGCCTCTCTCTCTTTTTGTTTCCCTGTTTAGAAAAGCTTTGTACTGCAGAATAGGAAAGTACTGGAACACTGTCTGCAGACTCAGGAAGACAGCACTATGTTTGTTCACCTAATGAAGGTTATCGTCATCACCATAAGGAATCAAAAGCTTCATTCAGCAAGAAAATATGGCTTAGACCACCCTAATCTTCAAGGGAAGTTTCCTATTCATGCTGTGACACAAGCCAGGAAATGCGTATTTTCCTAGATGGTGATCAATAATCTTTTTTGTAAGCCAGCTGGCAAGGGTTGTTCTTATGCGATTCCGCAGGAGGCAGTGAATTGCAATGCAGATTCCCCTGATTCTCTGTAGGATCCTGCAGACTCTGCACATCCATCATTGCAAAGAAATTTTATATTCCAGCTCTCGACGGTGCCTTTTCATGGTTGGCACCCCCATTTCTGCATTAGGCCTTTGGAACCAAACTTTTGTCTGTTTCATCCTGAGGCCACCCTTCCCCCCTTTTTCTTCTCACAATAATAACTGGTCAGGATAGACAATGCCAGCTGGGAACTAGAAAATAAATTATTCAGTTTAAAAGGAGAGTCCTCACTGGGGTGTAAAAGCAATATGGCTGTTTCTTTAGAGTAGCTGCTTTCATACACAATAATGGTATGCATTGTTTGTTACACATCTTAAACATAATCCAATAAGGAAGGGGGAAGGGAAATAAATACTGATTAAATCACAGAACATTTTAACGTGAACAAACTCAATATATCACCTTTGTAGATGTCATTAGAAGATTTGCATTTATGGACTGCAACCAGTGCAGTGGCCAATTGTATTTTCTTGAGGATTGGAGAGGTGGAATGACAAAAAGAGATGACAAAATTGCCCACTAACACAGTCCTGTGCCGTTTTGGTAGGGCCACATGAGCATTACCAATTTTTGCTCATTTAAAAAAAATAAAATAAAACAGATGGTCGTCCTTCAGTGATTGTCTCCATTCATAAGATTGCTACCCAAAAGCTTCCTCTGTGCACACACACAATACTCAAAGAGAGTGCTTTAGAATAGGTCCTTCCCACACATTTCTGGCTAGCAACCTCTCTAAACCTCTCAATGGGTAGCACAAAGCAGCACAATCAGAAAGGGGGAAAGGCAAAATTACAAGACAATGGACCTGTCAAAATAAAAAAAACGGCAAGCATGGCTCCAGCTTTAGCTTCCAGCAGCCAGGAGGATGGCTGCCAAAGCCCTGACACCACAGCGATGGTTGGAAGACCAGCAGAGCCTCCTCGTGACACACTGACCAGCAGCAACACAAACGGGGCACAGCGATAAACCCTAATACACCGATCCTATCTGCACACCCAGAGGCTGGCGCCTTTCCCCGGGAGCCTGGTCTCTTGCAAAGAGCCCCCGGCTGCCCCAGCCACCGCCTTTCCCCCTTGCAAAGCCGAACAGCCAGTGGCCGTGTAAAAAGCCGCGCGGAAGGAAGGAAGGAGCGAGCTTGTGCAAAGGGGGCTCCCCAGCGAGCAGGGGGGAGGTCGGGGCCCCCACAAAGGGCAGCCGCCGCGTCGGGGAAGCCCGCGCACAGGGAGCCAGCACAGATCCAGGGCTCCTTGGACCTGTTGCGCTGGGGGCCCGGCTAAGGCTGGTCGCCGCCACACACGCGGCATGGGGCGGGGAGGAGGGGAGCCAGGCTCGGCTGCTCCCGGGAAAAGCGGCGGGGAGCCCGGCCAGGGCCCCACAATCGCTGCCCCCGCGCTGCACCATCCCTGCCCCGCCGCCGCGGGAGAAGGGAGCCGAGCCCAGCCCAGCCCGGGGAACAAAGCGCAGTCAGGCCGCAGGGCCTGCTCGCCTCCCGGCTCCACCCCCGCGGAGCCCGCGGCCGCAGTGAGCCCTCCCGGGCCCGGCTACTCACCTGGGCGACTCCCGCGGCCGCTGCCCCACTTCGCACCGACTCGCGGCCCCGGCCCCGGCCTCGTGAGAACCCAATCCGCCTCTGCTGCGGCTGCCCGCGGACCCGGCGTGCAAGGACTGGGATGGGGGGGGAGCAGGACTGGAGGAGCTACATTATTCCTCCGCCCCCAGCCGGTGCTGCTGCAGCTGGTTTGGGGCAGGGTCAGCGGAGAGCCGGCAACAACAAGCCCCACCCCGAACGAAAACAATGCACTAGCCAAAGCCACCCCTTCCCACTGAGCCCCACTGGCTAGGAGCGGGCACCCTCCCTTCTCCCCACATATTGACCCCACCAGGTAGCCTCAGGCACTCACCCAAATGCCCGCAGTAGCTGCCGCAACTAGATATGATCAGGCACGTACCCAGATTCCCCCGGTGCCCCACAGGGTAGCATCCAACACTCACCAAATTTCCCCCACTTGGTACCATCGTACCCTCACTCACATTACACCCTTGTTTCTGCCCTCAGATCACATACAGTATTCATCTAATTCTGGGTGCTCTTACTGCTTTCTTCATGTCTTTAACCTCTTAACCACCAGAGACAAAAGAACAATGCTGGACCCTGCTATTAGCAGTAAAATAGTACCGGTATTTTATGTATTTAAGATACACCGCCCCCAAACTGCACAGTTACATTTATAGCAACACCAAACAATTCAGCATGACACCTATAAAGATGGACACCTTATGATTGCCTCAAAGAAAAAGAAAATAAAATGCAACCACCAGACAAGATACTAAAAAGGCAACTAGGCCAACAAAAGGCGCTGCCCTATATTCCTTACATAGACAAAATAGCAACCATGGTCAACAATAAAGAGGTACATAAACCGCACGGGACTGGCCCCCAAGAACATTTCTACATGGTCCTGCCACAATGCAAAGGGCAGGACGCCATCAACTCTGGAGGTCCCCTCTCCAGCCCTACATTTCTAGGATTATACTTTTGGTGTGGGTGTTATCACTGATCCCCTTGAAATAAAACCCAGACTCCATCCCAAATGCATTATGTACGTTATCTTGCAAGCTTTCATTAATGAGGATTGGTTATGATTTAAAACAATGGTTCCCAATGTTTTCAGCTCGAGGGCCACAAATATCATTTTTACAACCCTGAAGGGCCAGCAGTCTATCAACTCATAACAAATGTATTGACGTAAACACCATTAAGGACTACAAATCACAACATTTAAAGTAAACATTTTAATGCTGCTATGCGCATTTTTACATTCACTACAAATAACACCTACAAATAACTCACAGTATGTTACATACTTACAGACAAAGCACTAGTGTACATGGAGTGCCTTTCTCTACACACTGAAGTGGATGGCCTGGCAGTTAAGTGTTTTTTTTATTTAATTAACATGGGGAGGGGAAGGTATTGTGTTCCTGTTTCTTTCTCAGTTGTATCTTTTTATGACATAGATGGGGGAGGGGGAAAGCGAAATGAGCGGGGAAGGGGCCATGGGGGGCTGAAAGGAGCAAGGAAGGGGTCGTGGGGGGCAGAGGAGTGGGGAAGGGGCCATGAAGGGAGCCTGAGGAGAGGGGAAGGGGCCGCGGGGGGGGGGGGGCGAGAGGAGCAGGGAAGGTGCCAAAGGGGGGCTGAGGAGCGGGGGGAAAGGGGCCTGGGGGAGGTGAAAGGAGTGGGGGAAAAGGGGCCCAGAGGAGGCAAAAGGAGCGGGGAAGGGGCAGTGGGGGGAGGAGCGAGAGGAGCAGGGAAGGGACCTGGGGGAGACAGAGAAGCGGGGAAGGGGCCACATGGGGGGATGAGAGGAGTGGGGAAAAGGGGCCCAGTGGAGGTGAGAGGAGCAGGGGAAAAGGGGCCTGGAGGAGGTGAGAGGAGTGGGGGAAATGGGCCCTGGGGAGGCAAGAGGAGCGGGGAAAAGGGGCTCAGGGGAGGCGAGAGGAGTGGGGGAAAAGAGAGCCCGGGGGAGGGAAGAGGAGCAGGGGAAAAGAGGGCCCAGGGGAGGCGAGAGGAGCTGGGGAAAACGGGATGGGGGGGGTGCCAAAGGAAAAGTTGGCTTGGGGCGCCACAGTCCCTTGAGCCGGCCCTGCCTAGATTCAAAGGAAATTTGTTGAGCCCTGCACTAATGACAATCAGTTAAGTATCTCATTTTCCATAGATCACACTGGTGCCACTACAAGTGCCTATGAAAGTTCAGTTCCTGGAAGAACTACACGTTGCTTTAAGACAGTGCTGTTGGGTCAAGACTGAGGCAATATTTGTCAGAAAGGAAGCTAGGGAAAAACGCTTTGAGGAGAACTAGCCAGGATATTGTCTTCTCCTTAAAGCCAGCTGCCCTTTGTCACAACAGAGACACTTCTAAGGCTCATTTCTGAGGCTACATAATCAGACAGGTTTCATGGCAAAAAATAATCCCTTCTTCCACCTCCAGCTTTCTTCAAAAGGTTCCCCCTTCCACCCAGATAAGTGCCTGGCTATAGAAACATCTGATACTTCCAAGATGGATTAATGTAATGCACTATATATCATGCTGACTGCAAAGACCATACCTCATGTAAAATGTAGCAACCTGCCTCCTCAATAGGATGGGCTGCTGTACAGTCTGTGTTCCACTCCTTAGACTGGCTGCCAGTTTATTTCCATTTCTATTTCTGCTGTTAATCAAAATCATTAACAGATCAGGTCCCAGCTACCTCACTGGCTGCATAGAATCATAGAATAAAAGGGTTGGAAGGGACCTCACGAGGTCATCTAGTCCAACCCCCTGCTAAAAAGCAGGACCACTCCCACTAAATCACCCCAGACAGGGTTTTCTCTAACCGAGCCTTAAAAATCTCCAAAGATGGAGATTCTACCACCTCCCTAGATAGCCCATTCCAATGCTTCACCACCCTCCTAGTGAGAAAGTTTTTCCTAATATCCAACCTTGACCTCCCCAGCTGTAATTTGAAACCATTGCTCCTTGTTCTGTCCTCTGTTACCCTCGAGAACAGCCTAGCTCCCTCCTCTTTGGAGCAACCCTTCAAGTAGTTGAAGGTTGCTATCAAATCTCCCCTCAGTCTTCTCTTCTGCAGACTAAATAAGCCTAGTTCCTTCAGTCTCTCCTCATAAATCATGTGCCCTAGCCCCCTAATCATTTTTGTTGCCCTCCGCTGGACTCTTTCTAATTTGTCCACATCCTTTCTGTAGTGGGGAGCCCAAAACTGGACACAGTATTCCAAATGCGGCCTGACCAGTGTCGAATAGAGGGGAATTATCACATCCCTCGATCTGCTGGCAATACTTCTACCGATGCAGCCTAATATGCCATTGGCCTTTTTCACAACAAGGGCACACTGTTGGCTCATAGTCATCTTCCCCTCCACCATAACCCCCAGGTCCTTTTCTACAGTGCTGCTACTTAGCTGATCGGTCCCCAGCCTGTAGCAGGGCATGGGATTTTTCCGTCCTAAGTGCAGGACTTTGCACTTGTCTTTGTTGAACCTCATGAGGTTTCTTTCGGCCCAGTGTTCCAATTTGTCCAAGTCTCCCTGGATCCTGTCCCTGCCCTCCAGAGTATCTACCATTCCCCCCAACTTGGTGTCATCTGCAAACTTACTAAGCACGCAGTCTATTCCATCATCAAGATCATTAATGAAGATGTTGAATAGAACCAGCCCCAGGACCAACCCCTGAGGCACTCCACTCGTTACCGGTTGCCAACCAGATATCGAGCCATTGATTCCTACCCGCTGAGCCCGTTGATCTAACCAGTTTTCAATCCACCTTACGGTCCACTCGACCAACCCATACTTCCTTAACTTGTCGACGAGAATGCTGTGGGAAACCGTATCAAAAGCCTTGCTAAAGTCAAGGTATACCACGTCAATGGCTCTTCCCACATCCACAAATCCAGTCATCTCATCATAGAAGGAAATCAGGTTGGTCAGGCACGATTTGCCCTTGGTGAATCCATGTTGACTGTTCCTGATCACTCTATTTTCCTCCAAGTGTTTCAGGATGGATTCCTTGAGGACCTGCTCCATGATTTTCCCAGGGATTGCATCTCTAGCTATAACCTACCAAGAAAGCAACATAACACTAGGGGGTTGCAGATAGAGATATACAATTCTTATTCAAAAGGATCATCTGTAAACACACTTGGAGAGGTGATTAAAGTAATCCAAAGTCTAACCAAAGTCTAACTTTAGGCCATGTTGCAAGACTAAGATTCTATGTTCCTCTTTGAGAAAGTTTTCCTCCATAGCTGGAAGAATGTTTACCAACACCACTTGCAACAAAACATAAACAAAGAAGTCTCTTAAGAGCCTGCTATAAATGGTCAAAGGGAGAAAAGCGATCTATATTTATCAATTTCAAATTGGAAGTATTTGAATATGCAGGAACAGTTATAGCTATTTTGTAGTTTAATAAAGGACTAGTATTTTAATAATGTTGTATTTTTAATGCTCTCCCAACCCAGCCTTCATAAACTTACTAACGTGCATGTCTACATATCATAAGTTCACATTTAAAAGGGAAGAATTGAGAGAAAAGTTTATCTGACAGGCTAATGTTTGCTCAAGATTCCAAGTGCTACTGGACTTTGCATTGTAGATTTAAGGATCACTACGGAAGGCTGGGTGGAAGAGAGAATGCCTCCAGACCCTGGGATGGGAAATCAGTGCAAACCCTGCAGAAACAATATTTACTGATACTTATAATCCTGGAAAGCAACAAAACGATCAGTTAAAGAAAAATTACTGGTGGCTTCTCTAATGAGTATTTTATTAATTCAAATTCATAAAAAGTCCGGTAGGTGCCCACAGTGTGCTCTTGGCATCTACCCTATACATTAAAGTACACATTACCACAAATTCCTTTTCTTTAGAATAAGACTTCGCTCATGTATAGTGCTTTCCAACTGAGGAGCTCTTAAGATGTTTAGAAATATTAATGGATTAAGTTTAATAAAAACTGTTGTAGGTAGGTGTGCATCATTGGTTAACAATGAAATTTAGACAGAGAAAAGCAATACGCCAAATTCTCATCCTCTTTTCCTTAGTCATTGTGCAAGGCAGCTGGAATTGTTCTTCCTCAGATTCTCTGCATCTGTTACTGACATATTCATGTAGCAAAACAAACAAAGAGTCCTGTGGCACTTTTAAAGACTAACAAATTTATTTATCACACAAGTTTTAATTAGAAACTTTTGAAGATGGAGGGTATTTTAGACATTTTCTCTGGCTCCACCTACTGCTGAATAAACGGAACTGTGAATCGAGAGATGTATCTTTTGGGCTGCTCTCAGATACCCCTCTCCTCAGATTATCAATCTTATATATTATTTGTTTTCTCCCCTCTTTGAAAGATGCTGAAGATGGGTGGACATATTAATCAGTACTGTAAAAATTAGTGTAAATGGTTACATTGCTGTAAATTAAGCACTCGAGATAAGTGGCTAAAATAGATGATGTAATTTGCATACTATTGCAGTTCATTGGTTGTGTATCTATTAAATCCATCTAGTCACTGAAGTGTGGCAGGATTAGACTAGGCAGAAAATGGGGAGTGATAATTGAAAATAGGGGCGTGGATTTGTATATGGAGAATTAACTGCATGACAAGACAACAGCACAATACTATGGGTAACTAGCTTCATAAATCTGGTGTTTTAATGTCTTAACTATGGGTTGAAGTCAGATTAGTAGTGGCAAAATAATGGAAAAAAAAAGCCTTTCCAATGTTAATAACTGATATTTAAAAAGCTTGGAATTAACACTCTAGCACCCATGTTGTGTCTTAGAGAAGTCAATGGGAATCTTTGCAAACAAAAGGAGACTTTAAAAGGTGTGTTTTATAGGCTTCTCACTATTCATGTTCAAGCAAGAAGAATGCCCCATTCATATCAGTTGCTTCCAAATGCCAGGGCTGTTGGATTATATATCATGTAACAAACTCTGCTATGATCCTGTTAAAGGTTTGGTTTAATCACGTGTTCTTTCCATAAACTGTGCAACTTCTGAAAGCTTCCCTTTTTCTGTAGAGGAAACTGGAAACTTAAATGCAAAAATAAGGGCACTAAAAAGTCTCATGACTTCACAGCAGCTAGGTGGAAGACTGAAAAAATGTCGATGTGTTCCATGGGAAGTGAGGCTGTTTGAAGGACAGAATGCTCTATTTTTTCTGAAATCATGAAATTGTCCTTCTCCTTGCTTAATGATGAAAGAGGTGGGCAGCAAAAGCGCAAAGAATTGCAAACGGAGCAAGGGGTGCAAAGATGCAGCTCTTGCCACATCTGCAGACATACCTTCCACATAGCCTATTTCCAGCTCAGGGTTAGTGTGATCTGACGGTTAGAGTGGTGGCAAACTAGGTCCTTGTATCAGCAGGTGACAGCATGTTCAAGCCAGACAAAAACTAAGTCCAGGCATCCTGCCTCCCTGTCCCTGTGCTCAGACTGGAGCTGGCCAAAGCTGCACAGAAGCTTTATTAGGGACCCAGGGCAAATTCTGAGACAGGCCACAACCCTTCCAAAAAAAACCACTGAGAAGAGGCTCCTGGGAGGATGTTGAGGAGTGAGCCCGTCAATGACAATCATACATTTGTCACTCAGCAGTGGCTCCTGTGCTGCAGGATTGTGTCTCACATGCTCCCTTCTGTAAGACGTGGCATGGACGGAGCATAACCCAGCCCTTTGCTGGAAGAGATTTCAAGAGTTAATATTGTAGATCTCACTATACACTGAAATCTTGCTGACTATTGGTGGGATTTCTGGATTATTACTAATAAAACACCTCCCTGTACTGCTTTTGCCTGACTGCACCATAATATAAAAGAACCTAAGACAGTTTTTCCTCCTGAGGCTTGATTGCTTATTGAGTCCTTGCAATATACCCTGATACATCTGCTCAGTTCTTGGTCACCTATCTTTCTATGCTATGCACTAAGGACTAGGCTACGAAGGCCTGCTCTACACTACACGGTTAGGTCAATGTAAGATGCCTTGCGTCAACCTAGCTGTGGAAGTGTCTTCCCATAAATCTGGCACCTGCTGACATAAGTGGCTGTCTACATCGATTTAGTAATACCATCTCCTCGAATGACATAGAATCACAGTTGATGTAATTTGACCAATACAGTGTCAGCGTAGAGAGACACTGCCCTGTGCCTTGCTTACATCAACAGTTATTGCCCTCCAGGAGCCATCCCACAGTGCCCCACACTGACAATACAATCCATACAAGTTCTCCTAGTGAGGACGTGCACCGCTGACACAATGAGCCAAGTGTGCACACTCACAAGCACAAGTGATTTAATAACTGTGGTGGCTGTTTGCCAGCATAAATTCTGTACTGTGGACATGGCCTGAGTGGTCGCTGTATGCAAATGTAGTACTTCTCATCCTGGCTCACACTAGATCTACACCTAATTACTATCCTCAAAAGCAAACATTGCCTTTCAAAAGCCACACCCTCTCTGGAGTCTAGTTTAGAGATTGTGCAAAGGAGGAACTACGAGGGAGGCATTCAATTCTGTGCTACACTTTAGTAGGTTCAGACAAAGAAAAGGGGGTCTGGGGCACAAAAAAGCTTTTATTTTACCTTTGCATCTCCCCAACTCCATGCTCTTCCAGAAGCGAGAATGGCCCTGGCCTGGGGACATTCTAATTTATGACAGAATTCCCCAGGCTGCCTATGGGCTGCTCTGCTGCCCAAGATATCCAAAGCACTGTGCTCACTCCCCTTCATGTTAGCTACAATGGAAGCAAAGTAGGGCTACCTACACATCTTGAACTTTAAAAAAAACAAATGAGCCCTGGAACCTAAATGCATGGTGTATATAGATTCCTTTCCTCTGGCTTGGATTTTCAACTTGACAGTGACTGGCTCTTGGGCTGTACACTTACACTAAGGACAGTCACCAATAGCTACACTGAATTGAAAGAGGGGTAAGATATATGAGCTATTTTTAGTAGTAATAAGCTGGAGTACCTCAGTCCCGGAAAAAAAGCCATCTTTAGGAATAAATAGCTGAACAAGTTAAAATTCACCATTATGCCTGCTAGAACATGGATGTTCTGAGAACCTCTTGACTCTACACCCTTAAATTTGTATTGCACTAAGAGAAAGCATCCTTATTTTATAGAAATTCAGTGGAATTCATGCTGTGGCACAAGAAATCCTCTGCAGGAAACATGGAATTTTAAAGCTTCCAGAAATAAATGTTGTATTAGTTTATCTGTGAAAGGAAAGAGAGTTGATTAGCCACTGTTTAAAGTCTCTGAGTACTTAATTGCTCCCAGTGTCAGAGGTGGAGCTGAGCAGGGCATCTTAGAATAAAAAGTCATTTGGCAAACTTGTAAGGTGCAAGCAGAACTGCAGAAGAGTTTAAAAGGGAGTGAGAGACTTTCCTTCTGGCTAGAGTTCTACAGTTAATGTTGTGATGGTTGTGGCCTGCAACAAATTAAGAAAAAGCATGGAAAGAGAACTTTTAACTGCTTCTACATCAGTGTTAGGAACTAGGTAACAAACAAGAAGAATTGGAATTACTTTTTTATGAATCTAAATACAATCTAGTTGGTATTTGTGAAATCAGGTAGTATGATTCACATCACTGGAATAATAAAATAAATGGTTATTACTTAGTGGGTAAAAGAGGCGATGAGGCAGTCTGCATCAAAAAATGGTATTAATTCTTTCCAAGTCACTGACAACTCAGGAAAAAAAAATACCTTGAATGCTTATGGATCAGTGTCCTAAAACTTAATAGCTAAAGCACAGGACTGGGTGCTAGCTAATGTCTACTACAGATCAGCAATTCTTATTAGAAAAAAGGATGATTGGATACTTAAGCTCCTATTTCTAATGTGGTGGGAAAAAATTGGCATGATCATGGGGGATTTTAATCTGAGTGACATAGGTTGGAGGTCTCCTGCCACCAGCACTAAAGCATCCTTAGAATTTCTAAGTATCACAGATGACAAATTCATAACTCAAAAAGTGATACATGCAACATGGGTGGTTTTTATCCCAGCATGAGTTCTGTGCAATTCTTCCACTATCAGCCCTCTTGCCTTAGCTGTATTACAACTCATGATCCCTGTTTGTTCTCCATGATCCATGTTCACCTCTGCTGATCCTAAAAAGCATTTCATAAGAAAACTGCTAGATTTATAGTATTTCCTTAATTAATTATTAATCATATTTTTGACCCTTCTTAGAACTGATATTGATTATTTTTCCACCTTGTACTGTAGGTAAAACATGTAAGTGCTGCTTCACAATTGCAATTAGCAACTGGCTTCACATCTTCTCTGGTGGACTCGGAAGGTGGTCAGTTTGTTTAAAATGCATTGTCCTGCATTTAAAAGTAATGATTTAATGAGTCTCTGGAGCAAAACAAGGATCTAAAACAGGTAAGAACTTTCAGGACAAAAGTTAGCAAATATCTTGGTCATAAACATTTCCTCTTCATTCATACTTTTGTGCTTTTAAAAAAAAAAAAAGCCTGAAAGAAAACAGTTTGTTTATATGAGATATACAAAATGGGAAATTAAACAAAAAGCCCCTCTCTTTTTATAACTTTGGTCCTTCTTCTGCAAATCCTCATACACATGAGCAGTGCCTTTATATTTATAATTCAAGGGCATTATTCACATGCATGAAGTTACTCACTTGTGTGTTTGCAGATTTAGAGCCTTAGGACATATCTACACGCACAGTGCTGCAGATCCACAGATGTACCAACACAGCTGCAACATGGCTGCTCTCCCATTGACATAAAAAATACATTCCTGTGAGCGGCATAAGCTATGTCAGTGGAAGAAGCTCTCTCACCGACATAGCACTGTGCAAATTAACATTATTTCAGTATAACTCATGTTGCTCAGGGACTGGAATATTCACATAAGTGATAATATAGACATAATGCAAACCAAGGCTACTGTTTTTAATGTACATCAGAAACAACCCACTTTAATGTCTTTGAAAATCTTGAGTAATTGTACTTATGGATTCAAGGCTACAAGTTACCAGCTGGAGCCCCAGTCATGAGGTCAGAACTGCATGTACCAAATCTTTTCATTGGCAAGAAGATCCACTGATTTTAACAGTCCCTGTGCTGATCTACTGGTAAGACTACTGTGGTCTAGATCATATTTATGGGCCACACAGGTGGTTCTAAGGAGTTTCAGTCAGAGTCCTACACTCATTTGGAGCTGTGCAAACTGGCCTTTCAGCTTCATGAAGCATATTGAACGCAAATGGAGAAAACCACCATCAGGTTGCACTGTTCTGCAGTGCGTTGGAAACAGATATTAGAAGCCAGATTCAAATTAATAATAATATTTACTTTACAGAGTAAGAGAACACTAGGCATCTCACACATCAGATCTCAGATGCATGGCATTTCACTTCATATCTTGCAGAGCAGTAGCAGATTTTTTAAGCCATATTTCACACAATATGCATTGCTATGCATCGGAAAGGAGGGGAAAGGAGAACCAGAGAATCACAAACAAAAACCAAGATTAAATCAAACCTTGGATTTTAGTTTAACCCAGATTAGGTCTCAAGTTTTCTACCCAGTCTTTCCTTCTGTACATGATTTGAATTCTTATTTTATCTTTGGCCCCATGCTGCTTAAACATATATTTTTCAATTACACTTTTAGTCTTCATTGGCAGAGCATGCTTCCAGAAATTATTAATAAAATGAAATCTCCTGTGGAGTACTGAATTTATATATTAATATCTGTAAAAATACTATATCAACCCACATTTGTAACATCATCTTTAAATGCAAAAACCAAAAACAAACAGCAAAAATCTCTCTCCCCCTTTAAAGAAAGAAAAAATAAACCTCATATAATGAAAACTGTTGTTCATCGTAGCAAATTGTACTTAGTTAATGATTATATCCCATTTTTTCTTATATTATCTTCTCACTAATACACACTAGAAATACTAGATTTTATATACAAGTTTGTTATAATAAGGTTGCATCAAATAATAGGGAATTCAGAAAGCCTAATTAAATCAAATGATTATTTTTACATTATCACAGGGACAAATAAACCTTTGTATCAGTAATGGAGGCAGGTCTTTGTACAATTATTTTACTAAGAATTTCAATTTAAGAACTGAGCAAAGCCTAACCAGCCGGTAAGCCAGTACTAGCTTGCCATTTTGCAAGAGAAGGAAAGAGAAACAGAAGCAGCTGCTACAGTCACATTGTAACTAA
This sequence comes from Pelusios castaneus, assembly GCA_007922175.1. Taxonomy (NCBI): domain Eukaryota; kingdom Metazoa; phylum Chordata; order Testudines; family Pelomedusidae; genus Pelusios; species Pelusios castaneus. Next base: position 16,055,610 of record ML685793.1, read on the forward strand.
ACTCTGTAACAGAATGGGATTGCTGTTAGCACCACCTTGATTTTGGCCTCTTACAAGTAATTATTTATAAGTGACAATAGTGCAGAAGCAGCTTGTAGCAGTTGCTTTAAAATAGAAATAGTAATACAAAGCAAATATAATTAATAAAATAAATGTAAGACATTTTCAGCAATATTATAAAGATTGGTAACTGGTAGCAAGTCATCCAACAATGGCACCTTTTGCACTGGAGACAGCCAAACAAGATGCAGTTTTAGACTGCATTCACTGAGCCATCACAGAGCAGATAGTCCTTTTCAACACAGTTCAAGGGATATGGCTTTCAGTTTTGGGCACCCCACTATCAGCGAGATAATGACAATTCAGATAATGGCGATGACAATAATTAGGGGCCTAAAGAGACTCATTTATGCAGAGAAATAATGATAAAATTTTGCACTTACAAGACCTACCATGGAAGGATCACGAATACGACAACGTTCTCAAAAGTAGCCACTGACATAATTAGCTTGTTATTCACTGTAATGGGCTTGTTGCACACTCAGGATTTTCAGAACATGTGTTTAGTCATGCAAAAGTCTCCTCAGCACTCTGGGCACTACATGAAGACAAGGGCAGGATGTAGTTAAAGGAGCAGGCACCCTGTTCCTATTTACAAAAGCACACAGAGCCCACCTCCCCACCCAGCCCCATGGCATCCAACCAGATGTTTCTGAATGAACTATGTCAGAGGCACAAAGAAGAAATGGAAGTTAAGCCATTCAGACTCCAGACATTTATTTGTGACTCAGTACAGCACACATTTGGGAACCTTAGTCTAAACTGATTTTTAAAAGACCTGACAGAGTATGTGTGTGACTGTGAGAGAGGAAGTTCAAGCAAGCAGTTGTTAAAGGGCTTCAGCAAGGTTGGAGAGGTGCAGGGGGCAATATGTGGAAGGGTAGATATAGAGACATTGCAATTCGAGGGGTGATATTTCATTGCCCACTGGCTGCAGCACCACATCGAATCATGAGGCAACTGAGGAGCAAAATACCAGGACAACCAGGACATTGCTGGCCTTGGCCCAGAGATAAAATAGGTGTCCCTGTCTTTCAAAATAGGGTCTATGAGCCCCTCTCCCCCCCAAAATAAAGGACTTTTCTTGATCTCAGTAAGATGCAGATTATCTGGATAGCTTGTCTGATGAAAGTGAGTGGGACCTGATGACAACTGGACTCATACTTTATCCATCCCATTTAGGGTCACCACAGCACATACTAGCCACTAGGACATTTCATAGTCCACTTTCCCACAATTACAGGGAAAATAGATGGGGTATAAGGATCTCTAAAAGCTGTGGACAACAGTGTCTTAAGAATCATGAAACACAGAATCTAGCAACATGCTGTGTGTTTAAGACCTTAAGATGATGATTACAATAATGGTAACAAGATTCCCTGGAGCACGTCATAACTCTTGTCCTCAGCCAATCAGTCCAGCCAGCTCTGCTCTAGCATGGAACACCCCAGTGTTGTCCCCTGTGAGTTACTTCAGGCCTTAACCACAGACCGCAACTATTTGAGGTTGTGGAATAATTTATTGTCTTTTATAGTAACAGCGAGATACCAGTTCTCCCATTTGCTTAGGAGACGGCAGAAGCAGTGATGTCCTTACCTACTTCTGTCCTCCTTCAGGCCCGTCAGAGCTTGCAGCTGTTCCTTCCTGTCAGTCTATAAAATCCAACTTGAGGGGTTGCTTCCCCTTCAATCTGCCCTTTCATTGTAATGCTACTCAGTTAATTGACATGTTCTGTCAGATTTCTACCTTCCAGTTAGGTCCCAATTAATATATAGTGTGGGCACTAAAGGGATAGGGTGCTTGAGTTAGCTTCTGATGCAGCACAGCCTGTTACAGGAGCCAGTGAGTCTGGATTCATCTTGGGTATGTAGGGAGAAAATCTAAGGCTTTGCCTACATTTACAGTGCTACACCAGTACCACTGTCGCACATAGTGATGGTGCTATCTACACCAGTGGGAGAGCTTACAGCTCCCCAAGAGGCCATAGCTATGTTGATGGGAGAAGCCCTGCTGTCAGTCTACTACTGTCTACATCAGGTGTTAGGTTGCTAGAACTATGTAACTCAAAATCCACCCCACTGAGTGACAGACATAAGTTGGCAGCATAGACCATATCTCATATGCACAGACAGATACTCACATGACCGCTCATACATGTGTCAATGGGAAAGGCTCTGATGAATCATTTTTCTTTCTTTTCCTCAGGAAATCCTCAACCAAGAGCACAACAGAAATACAACAGTGCCCTCAGAGCCACCGAAATGATTGTTGAAACGGTATTTGGACTTCTCAAAATAAATTCAGGTGGCCACATCAGGAAGCACATTGCACTATATTCCCCAAAAGGTTAACAGATATGCCTGATAAGCTATATGCAGCACATTGTTGGCATGAGATGCAGCATGCCCTGACTTGAGGGACAGACATTGAGGAAGTCACCTAGCTGGAAAATGAGGATGCAGAGGAGAGGGCTGAGGTGGCTAGGGAGCAAGAAAAGGAGTAAGAAATTGATGGCAGAGCCTGAGCCCTGTAACTAGTAGAGACAGTGATAGCTAACAACTTTGCAGAACAGAAAATTTTAAAAGATTATTTAAAAAAAAATAGTCAACCACCCTATCGTACTAAAAGCCCAGAAAAAGTCTGGGAAAATATGGAGATTTAGGACCCAATTCTTCAAAATGAGTTGTCAGCACTCAGTACCTCATAAGATTGGATCCTTAGAGGGGGTTGTACTGTTGTGGATGGTTAAGAGACAGCTAGCCATGTTATTATGCATTACATTTAGGCCCGCTACTTCTACTCTAAAGTAAATCAGTGCTTGTAGGCATTGCCTGGTTATTGACATCCTAGTACTTGCAAGGGAGGTATTACCTTAAATTGTAACCATTATGCAACAGGTCACTTGGGATAACGAAAATGCAGGACACTATAAAAGAATCTTTGAGGAGACTTAGGCCTTGTACACACGATCAGATTATCGCGCATTAAAGCTCATTACCGCGCGATAGCAACAACGGCGTACACACGTGCAACAGGGCTCTTGCGCGTTAAGTGCCTTGTTGTCGCGCAATCCAACAACCACTCCGACGAGAGTGGTAACAGCTGTTGCGGATCATATATTGCGCGTTTGAGCTCGTGTGTACGCTTACCGCGCATTGACTGGAGTCCGGAACTGTCCCAGCATTCCCAAGTCGTCCTCTCTGGTCTTCCCCCCACCCGCTCTGTGGCCGTGACGAAACTGTCCCCGCCCTGCCCCGAACTTATTCCCGGGATTTTCAAATTTCAAGTCTGTTTCACTTCCTGCTCTCTTCCTCGTGGAGTGTGTTTGTGCTCCGATCATCAGTAGCAATGGCGGCCCGCCGTGGAAGACGCGCACCCCTTTGGAGCACGGCAGAGGTACTGGACCTGATCAGCATCTGGGGAGAGTCCGCCGTGCAGGCGCAGCTACACGGCAGCAGGAGGAATTATGACACATTTGGCATAATTTCTCGGGCCATGTCAGAGAGAGGGCATGATAGAGACACAGTGCAGTGCAGATCAAAGGTGAAGGAGCTCAGAATTACCTATCACCGAGCGAAGGAGGGAAACCGCCGTTCTGGATCAGCGCCTGCAACATGCAGGTACTATAAGGAAATAGAAGCCATCCTCAGCGGGGACCCCACAACCACTGCCAAAAGTCCCGTGGACACTTCAGCCCCTCCTCGTCCGGTGATTGCCAGAGCCGAGCAGGATGAGGACATTGTTGAGGAGGAGGAGGAGGAGGAGATGGAGGATGACACGGAGGAAAGCGCAACCGCGTGTAGCCAGGAGCTCTTCAGCAGCCCCGCTGAGACGTCCACCCAAGGCTTGAACTGCAGCTTGTTCTCTGAGGCGGCAGAGGGGGGTTCAGGTAAGTTTCTCCTTCATTCAGCTCTGCTCCTGCTAAAATATCATTGTCTGGGGTGGGGGTGCTTGCGGGTCCCCGCTGTGCACGCTATTTACTCTGCATTCATTAGCAGGGCATCAGTACAAGCAGTGATTGTAAAATAATCATCTGCATTTAGGTCAGAAAAGGTTTCCTCGATGTACCTCCAGAGCCTAATACTCAGGTTAGATGGGAGAGCGTTTGTGTCTGCGCTCCCAAAGACAGACACTCTGCCTCTCCAGCTGCAAAGCACAGCCCTGGGAACCATGGCAGCACACAGTGCAGCAGCATACGGTCCCGGCCTGCTACCGGCGGCATGTAGGAGATGTATTCTAGATGGAAGGGGCACTCTGAGGAGAGGGATATTGGGTTCCATCTGTGTGCCCTCTTCCGATTCTTAGCCCCCGGTAAGCCGTCTATTAGAATGTACCTTGTCTGCTTCAGCGCAGCGTAGTGTGTTGACCGCCCTGTACCTTCCAGTGGAATGTGCTACTGGAAGGTTACATTGGCTATCTATGCTATGTGTTAACAATGTCTATATTGTTATTTTTGTATTAGAATTGAGCTTCACAAGGCCGGTGTCTACCCCAGCTGACCGAATGAGAAACATTAGGCGGCGTTCTCGAAGAAACAGGGAGGATATGTTTAACGACCTGCTGAAAGCAACACAAGAATCCTCAAGGGAGAATAAAGCCTGGAGAGAGGAATCCCAGCAGAGGAGGCAGAAACACAGGGACGAACTGATAAGCGTCATGAAGGAGCAAACAGAACTGCTAAAGAACATGATAGCTTTGCAGTCCCAGGCGATAAATGTCCGGGCTCCACTCCAGACAGTTCAGCCGTGTATGCCTCCCACACACCGCAGTCCCTCAAAGCATTTCTTTGAAGGCCACCCTCCACCCCGGTACAGGACAACATCCAGCCCCCCCCCCCCCC
>ML685793.1:16060609-16093804 GCA_007922175.1 Pelusios castaneus
CCCCCCCCCCCCCCCAAGCTACTTTTACGAGACCCGGAGCTACACCAACCTGTAACCCCACCCCCATCTTTCAGGTTTCAATAAAAACAGTAACAAATACTTTGAAGAATGCATTTATTTATACACATTATTGAAATGATCCTAAGGTGCACCTCATGCGTCATGGAACTGAACTAGGGAAGGGCATCATTGAAATGCTCCCTGAGTGCCTCCCTTATGCGAGCAGCTTCTCCTTGTGCCACCCTAATACTCCTAGTGGCTGGCTGCTCGAATGCTTCCTCGAGGCGCTGTGCCTCCGTAGCCCACGTAGGGGAAAACTTTTCTCCCCTACTTTCACAAATGTTATGGAGGACACAACATGACGCAATCACCGCAGGGATGTTGTCCTCCGCCAAGTCCAGCCTCCCATACAAACAGCGCCAGCGCCCTTTTAAACGGCCGAAGGCACACTCCACAGTCATTCTGCAGCGGCTCAATCGGTAATTGAACCGCTCCTTGCTGCGATCAAGGTTCCCGGTGTAGGGTTTCATGAGCCATGGCATCAGTGGGTATGCTGGGTCTCCGAGGATGACTATGGGCATCTCCACCTCCCCCACTGTTATTTTTTGATCAGGGAAAAAGGTGCCCCCTTGCAGCTTCCGGTACAGACCAGTGTTCCTGAAAATGTGGGCATCATGCACCTTTCCCGACCACCCAGCATTGATGTCCGTGAAACGACCCTTGTGATCCACGAGTGCTTGCAGCACCATGGAGAAGTAGCCCTTCCTGTTTATGTACTCCGTCGCGAGATGGTCTGGAGCCAAAATAGGGATGTGTGTGCCGTCTATGGCTCCCCCGCAGTTAGGGAATCCCATGGCAGCAAAGCCGTCCACAATCTCTCGAACATTGCCCAATGTCACTGTCCTCCGTAGCAGGATGCGATTGATGGCTTGGCACACTTGTGAGAGGGCTAATCCGACGGTGGTCCTCTCGACTCCAAACTGGTTTGCAACGGACCGATAGCAGTCGGGAGTCGCCATCTTCCATACAGCAATCGCAACACGCTTCTCCACAGTTAGGGCTGACCTCATGTTGGTGTCTTTCCGTCGCAGGGCAGGGGCCAACTCTGAGCACAGTTCCAGAAAGGTTGCTTTCCGCATTCGAAAGTTCTGTACCCACTGCTCGTCATCCCACAGCTGCATAACAATGCGATCCCACCACTCGGTGCTCGTCTCTCGCGACCAGAAATGGCGTTGCACCGTGTGCAGATGATCGGTGAAGGAGCTGAGCAACGCGGTGCTGTTGCTCTGCATGGCATCGATCAGCCCCTGCTCCTCGGTGTCCTCATCTGACTCGGAGCTCATTGCATACTGAGCAACAAGCCGAGATGTATTCAGAATGTTGAAGGCGACAATGGAGATCATAGCAGGATCCATGCTGTCGCTGTTGCGATTGATTGCAAGTGGTGCGTTGCGTCACTGCAATGTTGAAAATAGGCGCGAGTTGCTATTGGCAACGAGGAAGACGCTAGGGGAACACAAAGCACCATGGGAAACTGACACTTTACCCATGGCGCTTTGCGTTCCTTTCCTTCATCCCATGATTCATAGCGCCGACTTAGGGGAAAATGGAACGATGGGATAGGTGCCCAGAAGTCATTGCGCTCAACCGCGATAATGCGTGTAATTTTGTTGCGTTGCAGGGAGCAACGTGTGTACGCGTTGTCCCGCAATAAAGGTCACGTGAGTTTTGTAGCGCGATTGCCTTGTTGCGCTTTAATCTGATCGTGTGTACATAGCCTTAGAGTGAGAGGAACGTACGCAAGCAGATCCTTCAGATGAGTCTCCTAGCAAACTGCATGAAGCTCGTACTTGGAAAGCTATTGTGCACCAAGGCATCAGCCACACCCAGGTACACAGGCTGCTATGAACAATGAAAGAATTTCTTTGATCTTCATGCACAAAACAAACAGATGGCTATAACGGTAAGAAATGGTTTACTGGAAATATGTGCAAATGATTTAGAATACACATTGCTTTTCTTTTGAAAGACATTTATAAGTTCAAGATATATAGGTCACCGCTTCAGTCAAATGTGTTATGTACTTTGACAATCATTTTCGAATGTCTCAGGTAGCAATCACTATATCATTATTAATTATTCAGCAATTATGCTGATGAAAGGTTAAAAATGATCACATAGTCAGCATAAGGAAGGCTGAGTTAACATTAAATAATGTCGCTTGATGGAAATGACATGCTATTTTTAAATTGCCTGAAATAACTTAGACTATCACTTAGGCAGAAAACGGGTTGGAAAAATGGGGCAATCTGATTGGCTGACATGCTCTCTCTAGTGTGATATTAGTACAAGGGAAAAGCTATTGTAGAAATACAGTTTTGAATTAGGTCTTGATGACCACACAATGCCACTCTGAGGTTTGGATTTCCTCCACTGTTCGGGAGCGGACCAGACATAGGCTTTGATAGCGGTGCTATGATGATCTTTGTCATTGCAGAAATAAGAAATTATTTTTTCACATATTACTATGCCCTACACAGATGAGTTAATTCAAGGATTTTTTTTTTTTGATTAAACATATGTAAATAGCCACCGTGCTAACAGCAATCAATAACATGCTCAAATAACATCACTCAGGTCCACTCACACTTTCTGCCCTATGTTTCTATTTTATTTTTATTTGGAATAAATAAAGGCTGCTTAGCCACAATTAGTTCAACCCCTCTGCCAAGCAGCAGGTCAAAACCAAACAGTAATAGCCCCACGCATTACACTTCAGTCTCCCTCTCGCTCGTCAAGGCCAGGTGAAACAAATGGGGTCTGCTGAATGCCCTAAAAATAATACAAAATGGAATCTCTTTCAAACCAGGAGCCAGAGGACAGCCAAGGATCCCCTGGGGATAATGTCCTGCCACCTGCACCATCTTCAGTATACTGAGGGGGCCCTGACTGTGACACCTCTGTGATTGTGTCCTGGGGAGTGAAGCAGTCTCTCAGATAGACTGATCTCAGGCCAGTTATAGCTTTTTATCATCCATGTATTGCATCATATTGGGAACTAATATATAAACTCTTTAGGACAGAGCCTTATATTTTATATCATAGAGGCACTTAAGCACCCTGTTGGGTGCTACAAACAAATACTAAATAACAGTAAGAATGAGGCCTGACGTCGTTTAATAGAAACAGCCAGGGGAGTCACTCAAGACGTAGCAGGAAGGAAATCACTGCTATTATATTGTGAACTTGATGAAGATTGTGTGTGTTGCCTTGGCAATAACAAGCTTGAAGTCCTTATGTTTTGGGGGTATTTATAGAGTATAGGGGATTTAATCACCCAAACATCACATATAAAATATTTTAATAGGTCCATACTTATAGACACATTTATGGCTAAAATGTAGGAATGGTCTAGTTTATATCCATCTGCTTTTTTTTCTTTGAGGAAGTAAAATACATGGTAAATTGAATCAGATTTCAGTGAAATTTTACATGAACATAAATCATGATATACATTAAAGAATCAGTTTTGTTGCAATGTTTCTCATTATGTTTTCTCTCTTGTAATATGCAGCGTTGCATTTATGGAAACAATAGAGGAACTTTTTTTTTAGCTAGTTCATAAACAAATTCCTCTGTGGTTCCAGAGGACCCTGGCTTCAGTGAGTGTGCAGCATTTTGTGGCATGTACATCTCTGAATCAAATGCATGTCAAGTGTTTCCTTTTCTACCATTTGTTGCTGCCATGACCCAACAGTGATGCATCACTGGAAGCCTGATTCAATGACAAGTGTGTGTGACAGGTCTTTTCACTTCAAAAGACATACATTTCAGATGCCACAAAATTCTACAAGCCCTTTTCAGATCTTTAGATTCTGCTTTATTGTCTCATGATACATGGTAGCCATAAACGGTTTGAAAAAAATGTCCACCTTTCTCTCATTCCTAATACCAGTCAGAATATTATGGCCTGAGGTACACTGTACAGTTGTGTCAACCTATCTGTGAAAAAACAACAAGAGTCCTGCCTCTGACAAAGTGTGCTGGAGTGCACAAAAGCTTCTGCCTGAAGAAATGTGTTAGTTTTTGAGGTGCCACAGGACTCTCCTTTTTGCTGTACAAACAGACTAACATGGCTACCCCGCTGGAATTTGCTACCTGTGGAAGCGTCTTCCCTTAAATTTGGCTCCCACCGACACAAGTGCATCTTTATGCCAACTTAACAACATCCCCTCCCTGACTGGTATAGAGTCACAGTTGATGTAACTGGGTCAAGGCAATATCAGTGTAGACCAGGGGTCTGCAACTTCCAAGTCCGGAGCCACGTGCAGCTCTTCGGCTGGCCCCTTGCGGCTCCGGGATCTGGGCCCCCCTGCCACTGGGAGACCCTGCGGGCAGCTCATGCTTGGCTCCGGGCCTTACCCCTGCCACAGGGACCCTGCAGGCAGCCCAGCCTGTTCCTGGCTCCAGGCCTCCTCCCCCTTCAGGGGACCCTGTGGCAGGCGCTCTGGCCCAGCTCCCCCACCAGGAGGCTACACGCATTGTGGCTCTCAAAACACTTTGTTATTGAAGGAATTTTTTAAAATGGTTCTTGTCTTTCAGGTTGTATTTGTGGAGACAATAGAGGAACTCTTCTTTAACTAGTTCATAAATGTGAACAGTGTGTTGCTTACTGCAACTCTTCCTGTCTTTCAGGACCCAGCCCACAATGCCCCACACTAACGATACAATCAGTTCAAGTGCTCCTGGTGAGGACTTGCAGTAATGATATCAGGTGCCAAGTGTGCACACACACAAGATATTTAATAATTGAGATGGCTCTACGCTGACATAAGTTGACATAACTGTGTAGTATAAAAATGATGTAAGTCCATATATACTTTGGAATTTATTCATGCTGAGGACTGATGTTTCTTCTTTTGTGAGTTTCCACAGTGCTGTTTGAAGGTGAACAGATACAATTTCCCGTTACTAGATTTGCCTTACTAGTGTGTGTGTATGTGAATTCTTATGTAACATAATTTCTCCAGGATCACCCAAAACACAAGGGCTCAGATCCACAAAAGAATTTAGGTGGCTAAACCCCAGATTTGGGCCCATAACTCCCAATTTTAGTCATCCCACAAAACTCCTGCTCAGCTGACAAATAGACACCTAAACTTTCACTGTAAAAGTTCCCTTGATGCCTAAATTTCTTCCCGTGGGCATGCGGACTGCTTCCAGATGCTGGTGCCTGGATGCCTCTCGTGCATATAAAATAGGGGTAAAACTTTTCATTAGTAAATATATCTTTACAAATGTATGCAGGATGTCAGCTCGCAGTCAGCTGCCCACCAATGACAGCTTCCAATGTTTTTCTTAGGAGTGGAACAACATGCCTAAAAATGAACCTCATTCAAGTGTTTTTGAGACAACAAGACAATACATGATCCATGGAAAATACTCCTTTAGGGTCAAGCCACTGCCTTTGTAGGGCATTACCTTAAATCTGGAATCCATATGGCCCTGAGTCTAGAGAACAGCATACTTTCCAGACATGCAGTAGAACCCAGAAAGTAATCCGTGAAGTAGTTCAGGCCACAACTTATCACATTTAAGTGACCCTTCAGTGATAGGAAGGTGCAGCTCTGACAACAGCATTTCACACACTGTTGTCAAAACCACAAATTGCTGATCAGCAGTTTGAAAGAGATGCTTTGCATTGAAAGTAGCCTTTTCATCTATTGCTTCCTCCATCCTCCTAATACTTCCCACATCTCTTCTGATTTCTAAAGCTTAGCAGTGAATCTTCAGATCACAGAGGTTTCTCAAGTATTTGGAATGCTTGGGGGATGTCAGTTATTCTCCTCGCTCTTTTACATGAATTAATGTTTTGGAAACAAGCAGAGGCACATTGATTCAGGGCTGGAAGCTGGACTGTATATACCCAGCATGTCTGCAGACAGACAGCTGTAACTGAAGTCAGGGCTGGATCACTAATGGTGCCCTGACCACACTGTTCAATCAATACATCCCTGATGAAAGTATCACAAGCTAATACAGCATATCAAGGAATTTGAGAGTTGGCAAGTAGCATTTTATTGACAGTATGCCTCAATGTAATATTCCCTTGAGAGGATTTTTAACATTCATTTATTCTTTAAGGACATACTCTGTATCCATCTGATGGATATGCATTAGAAACAATAATTATATTAATCAAAATCTGAATAAAATCTTACTTTCCTAATTGCAAAAGTTATTGAAATAAAAGTGACAAAGTGAGGGAAGAGCTTTTATTGAGCAGACTTCTGTTGGTGAGAGATACAAGCTTACCCCCAATTTAAAGCATTCAGTTGCCATCTCGCTGAGAACAGAACAGTGAAATTTTTTGCAACCTCACTTAGTACATATAGATCTTTGAAAATGAACCCAAGATTGGTGAAACAAAGTGTAAAGCCACATGCACAAAAAGAGTAAACAAACTGTGGTATGCAGTGTTGTCGTAGCCATGTTGGTCCAAAGGTATTAGAGACGCAAGGCCAGTGAGATAATATTTTACACTGGACCAACTTCTGTTGGGGGGGAGAGGGAGACAAGATTTTGAGCTACCCCGAGCTCTTCATTAGGTATCCCCCATACCACAGCAAAACGCAAGGTGAAACCAATTGGTTAGCATAACTAGATAGCACAAATTATAAGGGACCATATGTTCACCTGTGGGTGAAAACACTTCACAAAGTAATCACTCTATATCTGACCTATCAGTCTTCCTCAAAGGAAATCTGCACAGTTTTTTCAAAAGAGGAGTTTGGGAGCTTAAATTCATTAGACATCAGATTACCTTGAATGGTCCCTTATGCAGGGGCATTGCTGGATAACAAAAAGATCCAGGGCTGTAGCCCCCCAGCCCACTCCCTGCTAGGCCACACCCCTAGACCCCACCCCAGCTAGGCCCCGCCCCCTGGCCCCTCTCCCAGTTCAACCCCCCCCCCCACACACACACTCAGAAACAAGCCCCAAGGCCTGTGCAACCTAGGCAGCCCCTCCACAAGTCTAAAGGCATCAATCTGCATTGGAAGTGCTTACATACCTGAAACAAATTTACTGTGTGTGACATTCCCCTCCCATCTGGTCTGGTGTGCTGCTTTGCCCCCTCAATTGCTCACTCCTGGACTCCAACTTTCCCCGCTTCACTAGACGGACCTCCCCACCCCTGGGTCTGTCCACAACAGCATCCTGAGTGTAATTGGTTGCAGGCAGTGGGTGTGTGCTCACCAGGCACTCAGGTGACATTCCTCCAGCAAGCGCTCCCAGCCCCAAAAGCCACACCGGGAACTTCCATCTTGCAGGAATCAGGATCCTCCCCTGATTGCTGCAAATTCATTTACACCAGGTTTATGAAGAAACTGAAATGGCAATAATCTCTTGCTCTTGCACACTCTCTAAAGTCCACACACAGCTAAAACAAACACTAGCATTGATTTGCTGTACAGTCTGAGCTGCTCCTATGACTTACACTTCCCTCCATTTATTTCCCTCCCATTCATCTGTAGTTCTCCATCTTCAAGCCTCTGACAAAGTGGAATTTTCTTTCATGAAAGCTCATGCAATAAATACATTTGTTAGTCTTTAAAAATGCCACTACACTCCTTGTTTGTTTTGCTGAACTAGACAGACATGGTAGACTAGACTACCCATTTGGAACTAGTTTATTGATTAAAACATGATTTTAGGGGAATATATAATAAATCAATGAAAAATCAATTAATGCCTGGTAATAACAGGAGAAACTCCAGCCTTCTACTCAATTTCGGCCCTGCCTGGGGAAACGCCCCCTCCCCTTACCCCCGCTTACCTGTCTGTCCCACCTGCCACTCCAGGGGTAAAGCGGCCAATCAGAGCTGCTGCCGGAAGCAGAGAGGGCTCTCTCCTCAGGAGATGACACCATTGTAATAGGAATGACGTAGGGAGGAGTGAGCAGAAAGAGCCTTGAGTTTCACTTGAGTCCTTCTGCAGGCCAGCTGTGCTCTGTAGGTTGCCTGCAGTCAGAGTCTGCTGCAGTTTCTGCCTCCTGACAAAGCAGATCAAAAACAAAAACAAAAAACCTCAAAATATACTTCTTTTTTTTTAAAAAGTCTAATGATCTGGGGAGTCTGACTTCTGATTTTTGAACCTCTGAGGTTGGCAATCTTGGGGATACGCTTGTGCAACAACCCTAGCAGGTCATAGGTTAGTGGGGAGGGTTTGATGGGAATGATAGTTTCCTGTTGAGCAGATTTATCACAATGGAACAATTTTTAATCCCTAGTGAGCTGTACTGGATTTAAACTGATGACCTACATGCCTGCAGAAGGCTCTATAAGTAATTAACAATGTTTTGTGGTGCCCTCATCTCTCAGTAAGTATTAATATTATACCGTCAAAAATGGGACTTATGTTTGTAACCCGTTTGCCGAGCCATGACGGCAGCAGCAAAGGACCGGGTTCTGTTTCTAGGGGTTCCCAAATAATGTTACACCAACAATTGGCTCGAGCCCCCACCCAGTCTTCTGGGAAATTACACATCACCCCCTGGGCGCCCTAGAAGGGCAATACTTCCCCACTCGCAAGCACCAGTCTGAGTGTAGCACATAAAAGGTTTAATAAAGACTATATAAAGGCACCATCAAAATGCAGCACTGGTTGGGATACAGTGCAAAGATTCCCACAAAACCCAATAGACAGAACTCATTCCACCAGTAAGGGGAGGAGGGGGAGTCAGCCCTCAGTCCTCCCCTCCAATTGTCCTCTGCCACCTCAAGGTCTGCTCACACCACCCACTGGCCACTCACACCCACTGTCCGCAGACACTGTCTGGGTCCGCCGGCTCCGCCGCTGGCCTCTGGTCACACCTGCTGTCCGCTGGCTCCACTACACCACCCACTGGTCACACCTGCTGTTCGCTGGCTCCGCCGCACCGCCCGCTGGTCACACCTCATGTCTGCTGGCTCCGCCCACTGCTCACACCTGCTGTCCGCTGGTTCCGCCTGCTGTCAGCTCTTGGTGATTTCAGCTTGCTGGAAAGTGTCTGCTTCCCTAGTGACTTCAGCTTGCTGGGAAGTGTCTGCTTCCCTAGTGATTTCAGCTCGCTGGGAAGTGTCTGTTTCCCTGGTGATTCCAGCTCAATCAAAGTAACAATAGAGCCTCTACAAGGAATCTTTAGGTCTATTCTTTAACAATGGGTGGGGAAATAGGTGTTGACTTAAGGCACAGCTCCAGCAGAGCTAGTGCTCACACCCCTCCCCACCCTGGTTTTACAATTCTGAAAACTAGGGTTGCTCACTTTTCCAAGTTCTCTATTGCTGATGGTGACGTTTCCATCAGCTGCTTGGTCAATAACAGATATACAATCAAAGAGTAGCATATCATGAAAGAACAATATTTCCTTTCCCCCTTCTGATAAAACACCAGATTTAGAGGATTTGAACCAGTCACACATACCAACTCCCATCATGCCCAGCCTCTGGGTGAAATTATGCTGAGTGTCATGCAAATACCAAGCACAGGTAAATCAGTGACCCCCCTCCCTACTTAGCTGCTAAGCAAGAGAGGCTCTCAGATTCCTAACCTTGCTTACATCCTTACATGTTCTTGAAAAATACATTTAGTAAGTCACATTTTCACCTTTTTTTTTTTTTTTGACATTCCCTCATACAGGCTAAATCTTCCACACACTGCTCTCCATCTCTTGCAAACATACTCTACAATCAAGTGCCACATCCTGTACTTAAAGGGACATGTTCCAAAGGGGTAGCCGTGTTAGTCTAGCTCAGCAAAACAAACAGACTCTCTTTGTTTTAAATGGACATCTCTCCAAACAAAATCCCCATCGCAACAACAGTAACACAAACACTAACAATAGCCACGTTCACTTCTACAGATACAATATATAATTATAATGTATAATAATGTCAACAATTACAATTATTCTATTGTTCTTCCACTAATTGAAGAGCAGGGCTCCTGTATCTTTCTATCTACATATGTATATTATATTAAAAAACTATTATAAATATTATGGATGCAAAATCTAGCACTCAAAAGTTACAAAATACTAGAATTAAGGTTATCAGTTCAACCTTAATCCTACCACCTTGTATGCATTCTGTGAAGTCTAATTACACGAGTCAATTTTATGGGTGGTCAGTAGCGCTGAACTCAGAGCCTTCACACCGACAGCACAGGGTTCTGTTATGTAAGGTAAAGTGGTAATAAGTAGTGAAAGAAGGCTGTTAGCTGCCATGAGGACAGTCCCTTAAGGAAACATATCCACACACTTTGCCAATAAGATACACATCTATTTGTGAGACAAGAGTTTAATGTTAAGTGTAAAGATTACCAGGTTCCGATGGCTTTGGGAACGGTGTTCAGGCTACCGTTTAGTGCAGTGGTTACTGACAGGATAGCCAAGCAAGTGCATACATTTGGCATATTCATTTTGAAAGGCAGTGGGATAGAGTTGATGAGACTTGGGTTTGTCACATTAAAGACCTAGATTATATTTCCTACTCTGCCCAAGGTGACCTTATTTGCCAGCTACCTAAACAGATCTTGGTCAGGAATGGGGTTGTGAACAACACAGAAATATTAACAGTAATCAGTAGAAGAGAAAAAACTAAAATCTATGGCTATGTCTACACTTGAAAATTTAGGTCGACTTTAACTATGTCGACTTAACTATGTACTTTAAGTCGACTTAGGCTATGTACACCCGATAAACTTGTCCTGAAATAGCTTATTGCAGGACAAGGAAAGTGCTATAAATATAGCGCTTTCGTGTGTAAACACGTGCTTCTTCTATCGCAAAGGAGCATTCACCTGTGTGAATGCTCCTTTGCGATAGAAGAGCAGTGCATGGTGGGCACCTGTCCCACCATGCACTGCCCACAGCCAGCCCCCTAGTCTAGCTGCAGGGCTTCCAGTGGCGGCAGGGGCTGCGTTGCCAGCCTCCACTGTCACCCGAAGCCCCAGGGCTGAGCTAGGGGGCTGGCCTGAACCGGCCAGTTAGAGCAGTGAAATTGACATATTTGACAGCTCCAATGTCCCAGAGTGGCCTCAATTGGCACTCTGGGACATTTCCGGAGGCTGTCTAACTCGCAAAAATTGTACACACGAGCATTACCGTGGAACAGCTGTTCCACGGTAATGCTACCACTCTCGATTTGAGTGGTTTAACTGTTGCGCCGCAAGAGGGTGTTGCTGCGCAACAGGGAAATTGATTGTGTGTACGCTACTAGCTTTATTGCGTGGTAAGGAGCCTTACCACACAATAAAGTGATCGTGTGTACATAGCCTTAGTGAGTCTACACCTTAATTTAAAGTCGACTTTGGGGGGAACTTACAAAGTCGACCTAGAGTGTCCACACTGGATGCCTAGGTTGACTGCTAGGGGGACCTAGGGCAGGTCCACAGGGGAAGGGGGGTCAGGGACCCTGGCAGAGCATAGGGTTCGGGTGGGCAGGGCTCTGCCCTGCCCTGTGGGGGGGAAGATGCCAGGCTCCCCCTGTGCCCCCCTGGCAGGGAGGGCATTGGTGTAGTCCTGGCGTAGCCCTAAGTCGACTAGCCCTAAGTCGGCTACCCCACGCCTACACTGGCTTAAGTCGACTCTAGGGATTTGACTTAAGCCTTAAGTTGAATTAATTCGAGGTTTAATAAAGTCAACTTAATTTTCATTAAATCGACTTTATTTTCCTTAAGTCGACTTAAGCAAACTGCTTAAGTTGACTTAAGGAAACTGTAGTGTAGATGCGGGGTAAATTAAGTCGACTTAAGCAAGCTTAAGTCGATTTAATTTTCAAGTGTAGACGCACCCTATGCTCCCAGCCTTGTGTATAAGTTCCAAAGGGGAGTCCTTGTTTGTTTATCCTTGTGTATGTTCCCTAATATAAACAGTATTCTGGGGGAGAAGGTTCTCCCACCTGAGAAGCAGGAAGGAAAGACAGGGCTGCCAAATGTGTCATACTTTGCTGATTGGGGGAGAGGGGAGGATGGTTGTCCTATGTTAATGTTACTTTAACGTGTTCTTCAATAGAAGTTGGAAAAAGATCTAGAGTTTGCTTAGTATTTGCTGCTGTATATAGATGGATAGAGACTTTGAGAGTAACTGAAAGTATCTTGTTTCAGGCCATAATTATTTTCAAAATAAAGACAACCATGATAAGCATTTTGGCTTATTCCATATCTGCAGCAGTACTGCTACAGTTACTTAGCAACGGGGGAGGGGGGGAGGGAGTGCGGGGGGGGGGGTTACTAGAAGAAAAAAGGGATCCTTTATTAGAAATGGAATATTGAAGGCAGACTGTACTGAACAAAAGAAAGCCAAGAATTGTATTCATATTCAATATATATAATGATATTGGCATGATCAATTAATGATTACTAGTGCTATATAACCAACTCAATCAAAATTAACCCACAATAATTCCCCCTCCCCCCCATCTTAGGTCTATAGCCTATTCTCTCTGTTCACATAACAAAGCAGAAGCAGCAAGAGGAAAACAGACTCTCTTGAGTTAGATTTTTGTAGCTGCACATTGTTTTCTAAACTGAAAAGGCAAACAATACAAATTTGAATTGTTCATTAGAAGCCAGATTCTGCTCCCTCCATTCAACATGAATAATAACTTGGTCATAGGGGACTTCAGCAAGATTAGAATCTTCAGCCCCTCTTTGACTGTGCAGCCACTTTGTAGATACTGTGCCTCTCCATCCTCCTTGCATGGGAGAAAAGGGGTTGGTCATTGGATCCCAGTTCACTGTTGCCATCCACTGTTCATGTCTCTACTCCCTCCCTTGCCCCCTGGTTAGAGCTCACCTCTTTCCTCCTATCCCCTAGTAGCCACGCTAGCATTAAAAAAATTACTTTGATTCACTTTATAAGATTCAGGTTTAACATACACATTCAGACATGCCGTGCAGATAATGATTTATATACATTGACCAATGAATTGTAATATTTAGGCCTTGGTTTTTGCCACTTAGGAAGGAATGAGTCAGATTCTACAAGAAGTTACAGACATAATTACTAAGAGTAATGACGCTGTGAATAAACATTTAGATTCTCAGCAGGAGTTAATTACATCTATTAATGATAAAGCTGAAAATGTAGCACCCAAGCTTTATATCTTAGACAGCAGGGTTTCAATATCAGAATCTGTTTCAGGGTCCCATGACCATCTATGACTTTCCAAGGCAGCAATAGGTTGAAATGTAAAATATCACAAATAAGATCTGCCTCCATGTTTAGTTACTGTATTGCATTTAATGTTAAAGTTCTACAAAAGTACTAAAAACTAGAGGTGGTTAGAAAGTGGTAAATATTCTATGAACATTTTTTAAATAAATAAAAGATGTTTGTTTTCTCCCCTAAATTTTCACTAACATTTTCCAACAAAAACTGAAAACTTTTTTTTGTTTTAGTATTCTTTGTTGTTGTTGGAAAACCAGAAAGTGTCAGACCTCCTACCCAGTTAATAATCCACAAACATTTTTGTTTATAAAAAAGCAGGCAAAACAGCAAAATTTCCTCCATATTTTATTTTTTAAATATAAAACTAATTTTTCCCAGAAAAGGGTTGACAGCAGGCATTAAGAGAACTATAATTCTGGTTCCAGTTAAGTATCAGTTTATTATTAAACCATTTTACCAGGGAAAAAGATCCCTGGAAAAAGATCGTACTTCTGTACTGTTATTGCATCAAAGACCATGTGTGTTTACAGAGACCTGCCTTTCTTTTGTCTATTCCCATATTTATACAGCTAAGGGTATTTTATTTTATTTTAAGGATATTTTTTCTTTTTAGTTTTTGATCTTTCTGATAGACCCCAATTCCTTTGTAAAGCAGAGTAATAATAATTTAATCCTTATTATTATCTCAAACGCTGTAAATATAAATCACTTTCTAAACTGTATATGGCTAGGAACCCCAAAGAGGTAATAGTTCAGGTCTCAGGAACCTAGGACCTGTAATGGGTATGAAGCAATTGTTGAAAGGAAATAAAATAATTGGAGCCACTTCCTTTTTTCAAGTGATGAATGAGTGGCTCTAATGAATGATGAATTCAAGTGATGAATGAGTGGCAATTTCTGAAGGGAACTGGAACTGTATTTAAATTTAAATTGTATCAGGGATAATAATTTGCATATTTTGGGGGAAAGTCATTATTTAATTTGCTGAACTTCTTAAGACGGAGCCGGGAAGGGAACGTGCTGGACAGCATCTGTCATTGATTATGGAGCAAAACTGGGTCACTCAAACCTGCAATATTCTTAGGAAGGAATATGCTAGAACTGGCTAGATTCAGGCAGATCTCTTCACTGGCACTAATTAGATGACTGAGGGTTGTGTCCCTTGTTTGGCGTCTCTAAGATGGAAAGGCATGTTTGCATTTACTCTGCAGAGTCTCACTGAAATCAAGATCTTAAGGTGATTGTGGTTTTCTCATGTGAGATGCAGAGTTTGGAAAGGACCAGAGAAGAAAAAAAAAATCAGATTTTTTATTAAAAATTTTATTAAATCAAGAAAAGAGGGGATTGAAATTTAAACCTTTGGGAATTTTACCTATCTAGCTATGTGTATGGTTATCTTTATAATAGAATCTGATCAGGAAGTTTGAAATGATACAGGGTTTTCTTGGGCAGTATTTGATCTCAGAAAGTTTCTTCACTTAAATGCCTGCTGCCTCAAAGTGATTTTATTTCAACTTGATTAAATACAGTCCACAAGGAAGTTAGATTTCATCCTAAGAAGGCTATGTAAATGTGTAGAAAAGATAATTTTTTAAAATGTAAAATATTTAATTTAAAAATGCCTACTTTGCAATATACCATAGCTACAATAAATTCCCATAGTGTCTTATATAGCATTCAGATTTCCATCTTTAGGAAATTGTGTTACATTGCAGTTTAAGGCATACATATAGATTCCAATGCCAGAAGTGATCACTGTGATCATCTATTCTAACTGGAAATTTTACGCTTACAAAACCCCATAATTTACTACACTGATGTATGGTCAAGACTCAGTGACCCCAAATTGTTAAACCCAAGTCAAGTCATAACCTGTTTTATTGTAGAAGGATCCTGTACAGATTTATACCAACAACACACAATTTTAGCCCCTCACCAACTCATTAACATAAAGAAATATACATGAGAAGCAAGAAAGATAACCTATCACTTCTGTGCATTAGCAGCTTGTCACTGCTGACAAGAACACTTACATTCCTGAGGTTTATGAGCACCGTAATATACAACCCCTTATAAACTATAGTGATTGATTTCAGCCTTGCCAGGATTTTAACAAATCTATTTTTAAAGTTACAAATTAATTCAGAAATATTTTTCATAGTCTGTCACAAAGCACTGTAAGAGCTGCCCTCCATTAAGTTCTCTTATTGCAACCTGCCTGATTTACATGATTGTCACATTTGCCTTTGAAGGAAGAAGTCACCAGCATAAAGATGTTGCTGATGTTATCCTTTGGCAAGCAAAGCTATCACTGCCCCTGAACTTTATTGGAACCCCTTTTCTCTATAACTATAGTTTTGAAAAGTAGGGAATTCCTGTGCTGTTATAAATTTTGCACTTAAATGGGAAGTTTTGTTTTACGGTAGACCTGGGTATGGCCAAAAAAACAGAAGTTCAGATGGCAATATGAACATTTCCAAGGTTTAGAGAGGTCTAGGTCAAGGATTTGAATTTAGGGTCATTATATATATATATTATAATATAGATCTGAAAAGCTATTTGGTCATTCCATACAATAGATAAATACAAAAGTACACCTATCAATCTGCGCAAAGCAGATCAACCGTTCCAAAATAGAAGAATCACATAGCACACTTTGAGTATCAGTGGTGAATATAGTCCATTAGACCTTTATTTGGATGAGACATCTTTCTATGACAAGTTCCAGAGGGATAGCTGTGTTAGTTTAGTTCAGCAAAACAAACAAGGAGTCCTGTGGCATCTTTTTATGATCATATATGTTGTTAGTAAAGATATTCTGCAATCCTTTCCCACATAATTATATGAATATATATTTTTAATTTTTGTTCTCAATTTCCCTCTCGTTTAAATGCAATCGGATTAATCTGTTATATAAATCCTGCACAAGCTGAAATTCAATTAAAACAGTATTCCAGGAAAAAGAAAAAATATTCTTAAACATTTTACAGTCTGTTCTTTGGTATCCTGCAGAATGAGAATAGCAGTAGCTAGTGCATAAACTTTTTCTTAATTATATTCCAAAAGAAAATCAAGCACTGTAATGCTGGAATCATTGTCATTGGATAAGAACTTATAAAACTGTACATAAGCCTTTGTCTCTAAGATGCCTTTTCATATTTTCAGAAACCAGGTAACCTGAGGATTCACACCAAGCTATTAACACTCAGATGTCATATCTTTGCATTATATAGCAATATAAAAAGCATAAGCAAGCTAATTGGGCACCAATGTATCAACAGGCAGCAGGTTTTCTCCACAAACTTATGAAGAACACAGCATGGCATATTACGTTTCTATGCAGGGCTGCTGCCAGCCAGTTTTAATGCTGAGTCTAGCTGCTAGTTTGGATTTTTTACATGCAAGAATTTCTTTACTTCCTCTTCTTCTTCTACACCTTTTTGCTCCAGCCCATTCACCTAAGCAAAGAATATTGATAGTTTTGAAAACCCTTTGTCTATCTGTCCTACTTCTGATTTGCTCTCATCAATCTGTCTCTTCCACTCCTCCAGAGATTCGTCACTTTAGGAAGACATTCATTTTCATGGAGCACATGACAGAAGCAGCAACTTTTGTACTTTTAACCACTGGCACCAGTGACATTCTGGAAAAAGTCAGCCAGATACTTCATTGCCCTTTGGCAATGCCTGTGCCAGGGCGAAGGGACTGTAGGGCAGATGCACAGCACCTCTCCCACCGAAGAGCACCAAAGCAGGAGACTGCACTAAGCTCAGAGCAGGCTCTTCCAGCTCAACCCTGCCACCACAAAAAGCCGTGCTGCATGAGGTCATTCTGGAACTTGGACTGGGCCAGAGAAGGGCCTGCATCCCAGTGTTTCCCCACTTTCACAAAGGGCCATGGGCATTGGGGAGTGCAAATCAGGGTTGCTGTAGCTTGCTCTTGCAGACCTGAAATAGGGGAAACACAAGCCACCCCTGCACAGGCCCTGATGACAGAAGAAGGATTAACCTCCCCATGTAGTTAGAACAGCGATGACAATGGTAAACAGGGAAATTTATTGAGTGGGAGGAAACAAACAATTCTAATTAAATAGCCTGTGAATTAACATGATGGAGTGACGTAAATGAAGTTAGAGATGGGTGCAAAAGAAGCTTCTGCAGGCAAACATCTTGCATTTTGGGGAAGGGTGGATCTTGATCTGGACTCAAATTTGTGGCCTGAGATACTAACTGAAATGGCACTGCTCTCCACCAGACAAATATCAGAACACCCTACATGTTAATTTCCCACTATCAAATGCTTTGTCTTTCTTTCTAATTTGGACCCTAACCCTGTTGAGTTCTACGAAGGTAACCCCTTCAGCCCAGGGGCATTTCCAGCCCCTGATTTCTGGCCAGGCCCCTGAAAGTGGAGGGTGGGCATAGCCAAGGGCAGCTTCTAGTCACATGACCAGAAGCTGCCCTCCCTTCCAGGGAGAGGGAGAGGCATCGAATCCGGCTGTGACATGAACTTTGCTATTGCAGCTGTGGGACTGGTGGCCACAGCTGTGAGCAGAGTAGAGACACCAGCACCGGAGCCTCAACTCCACTTGCAACACTGGTGCCTCTGCTTCACTCGCAGAGAAATTCTCTCAGCTGCTGGGTGCTAAGGACAGACCTCATGGAAAATGGGTGTGCCCTGGCCCACCCGGGCCTACCCGTGGCTACGCCCCTGCTTCAGCCAACACACACAAAATCTGGCCGAAGCCAATGAAGGAACCTGCTTATATGGTTCTTAGGGCCTGAGATTGAATGCTTTGAATTTCTTACTCACACAAGGTATCAAATGAAACGCCCTAGAGATTGAAATCTTCTATTCAGCTAAAGGATGGGAAAACCAGATGTTAACCCCCCAGGCTTAAACTGTGGGCACTATTACTTCTGAGGTTAAGAGGGTACTTCAATCTTTTAGGCCCAGAGATGATTATCCTACAGCAACACGGTGAGGAAACAAACAGTACCCTAGAAAGATAATACATGGCCTGTAATTTGCTACATATAACAATAAATACATATTTCCATATAGGATCCAAAAAAGAACAAAATTATATAATTTCACTCTCACTTTTGGGGGGAACAAGAGGAGGAGAATAAGATTTTGCCTTGTGTACCATACAGTTAAGAAAGTTGCTCAGCAGGGAATGCCTATTATTCTAATTTTTCTTTTAAACATGAGGAATAATCATTTTGCTGCTGTGTCTAGCCAGTAAAAGAAGTCACCGTGATGATACCATTATTCTGCTGCAGGCATTATGCATGGTCAAATGCTACAGGATTTTAAGTCAGTTCCATGCAATGGAACTCCTCACTTAGCTTCTGATCAAATATGCATTGCATCAAAAGCAACAATTACAGGATTTCTATGCAGTTTAGATCCTGGTCTTAAACTAAATCTTTTGCTACCCAGCTACAGAACTACTCCGGTCCTGCGGCCATGGCTGGGAGTGAGTGAGTTGCTCCTCCAGAGCCAAGGTGGGGGGAGGAAAGAACAAGCTGCTCCTCCCCCAAAAGACATCAAGGTTAAATTTCTGCACACCCCCTGGGCATGGTGAACACCTACAAACCAAGGAACAGGAGCAAAGTACCGGTAGACTAAGGTGAGTATCTATAAGGCCTAGCTGTTAACCTAGAATGCTTGTCTCCAAGACATGGTACATGGCACAATACTCATACCAAGGGCATATACCAGCACTGAATTACAATTGAATGAAAAGCACCTCTAGGATTTCAAATCACAGAAAGATGATGCAGCTGGAATAGAATATTTTTTTTAAATTGATTGCCAATTCTCCTTCTATATTTGCTTTGCAACTCAACCCTTGTTACCTGCATCTGTGACACACTATACATTATGCAAGGCACAATGGCTATGCTCACACTGGTAAGTTAGTTCAAATTAAGGAAGCTTTATTTGAACTAACTAAAGCCATGGCTACACTAGGCTTTAATTAGTTCGAATTAAGGGCTTCCTTATTTCGAACTAATAACTTCGAGTAGGTTATTAGAAGTAAGGGTTAATTCGAACTAGTTAGTTCGAATTAACCAATGTGGCCATCTTAGTTCGAACTAATTTCTTAGTTTGAACTAACCAGCCCATTGAAATCAATGGAGATCGCTAATTCGAACTAAGCAAGTGCCATTCTTCGAACTAATTTTTTCTAGTTCGAATTAAGCTAATTAGTTAACTAATTCGAACTAATTTTAGTAAATGTAGAAATGGCCAATGACTTTTGGTAACATTTCAGTAAATAGATAGAAGAGCTTGGACAACTGGTAAATTATATTTTCTTTTTGGAAAATGGTTCAAGCCAGTATTCTACTCCCCAAACTTGATCTATTCTGAGAATGATTGTTGAGGTTCAAGGTATAATTAATAATCTCATAGCATTCCTGGGCAACCATTGCCATTTTTGGTACTAAGCAAAAAATGCATAAATAGTAAATTCCTTTTCTTTGCAAAAATTGACATTTGTAAACACCTCATGATTTAATTCAGAAACATTCCATTTAGTAGAAATTACCTCATAGTAATTTATATCTCCACAGCAAAAGAATCATAAATGCTGAAATCTACCCAGACTTTGTTTTATTGTTGTGATAGAAATCTGCATTGAATGAACAATAAATAAAAGATCATGAGTGACTATGTTATAAATATTTATTCTTTCATTTATGTTTCTTTATGTTCATTTCTGTCCGTCACACAAACCTGTGACTGTGACTAAAATATGTATTGTGACAAATTCTTCTCTGTGAGCAGTGGAGGCAGTTTGAAGGACTGTATTAATTTACAGGAGAGGGGGAAATGGGACAACTTTTGCGAAAATTGTGACCCCATGGCTTTCCCACACATTTCACAATATGAACTAGACAGTTGGTCTCATCTCCCTAGGAGAGAAAATTAAGGTGACTTTAGGTATTAATGTAACTTTCAAGCACTACTGCTGGAGTATATATGATTGTTTCCCATGTTGACAAGCTGTCCTCCTATGTCAAGAGCCACTGTAGATAGCCACAGTGTGTCAGCTACATACCATGGCTATGTCTACACTTAAAGTCGACCTTCTTAGGTCAACTTAACAGAGTGTCTACACTTAAAGTCGACTTGTTAAGTCGACTTAACAGAGCCTGTAGTGTAGACATACCTGTCCACACTGGCTTTAAGTCAACTTAATAAGGTTGACTTAAGCCTTAAGTCGACCTTCAGAGTTGGTGTTATTAAGTCGACTTAAGGAAGCGCTGTGTTGTGACTGGTGACAGTGCACACGCAGAGTACCTTGTTAGTAGCACCACATGTTGTTGCTTAGGTGCCAACCATTAAAATAGACACAATCAAGTCATCTGGGAAAGATCTGATGGACATATTCTCCTTTCTAACCAAGGCAGAAATAACTTTTGCTTTGATCAAATGAATATAATTCCATTCCAATATCCTAATTCAGTCTTACTTATATAGACCTGACTTGTTTTAATACTTTTTGCAGTAGAACTGATTTGCTCTTCACCAACAATTTCAAGGGTGCCCTATTTTGATCATAAAAGTTAAAAGACATCTGTGACAGAGGCAGGATTTGTCTGCATTTCTTTTGAGGAACAAGTAATTATAAAAAAGCAGCAATGGTTTTGGGGTCTGCTGTTTTGACAGGAGGAACTATTCTTGGAGATGGTTGGAAAAAATAGTAAAAAACAACGAGAGTCCTGTGGCACCTTATAGACTAACAGATTTTCTTTGGCATAAGCTTTCGTGGACTATAACCCACTTCGTCAGATGCGGATTATAGTCCACGAAAGCTTATGCTGAAGAAAATCTGTTAGTCTATAAGGTGCCACAGGACTCTCATTGTTTTTTTGCTGTACAACAGACTAACATGGCTACCCCTCTGGAAAAAATAGTGTTTTCCTCTCCCCACCCCCACCTCTCCACCCTCCAAAGTGGATTAGTTCTATTTATGGTACTTCAAAGTGAAAACTTTGATTACAAAAATGGAGCTGTTTGCCATCTTGTTAACAGGAACCAGTTTCCTCAAGATGGTAAAAGTCTCAGATTAGACACCAAGAAATGTCTGTTATTTGGGGGAACAGTTTCTGTACTGCCCAAAAGAATAAGAAACAGCACGCCAGACATATTACAATAGTGGAAAATATAGAGCATAGGGAAAAGAAGAATTAATTATTAAATTATTGCAAAAAACTTCAAAGGAATTGAAACAACAGTTGTTACACAAAGGGACTCACACTTGCATCACCTTCTAAATTTAGGGGAGTTTAATAGCAGAAATGTAGGTGCCTACATGTTCTGGTGGCAGGAAAGCAGGGTTTTCTAGGATCTAAATTTTAATTTGCTGCCTATCCTAGCAGTTGGGCCCTAAATTCCAGTTGTGGCTCTGACTGGCAGTGTCATCAAAACTCACACTAATGCATTCTCTCTCTCTCTCCTCTTATGAATTAAATAAATGGCTTTAGTGTTTTGGACAAAAGGGAAATATTCTTATTGGCTGTCAGTGAAATCATACCCATGGCATTAGAGCCGTACTTCTGATTTTTCCCTCAACTTTGTTTAGCAAGTCTATTATATGATGCAATGAGATACTCCAGGCAGTACATTTTTGAGTGTTTAACCAGCCGAGTTGTTCACTAAATAAAGTCCCTAAACCTTCAACTTCACATTTGGGTTAAACCTAATTTCTATTCAGATTTAGCATGCTCATTCACACAACACTTCAGAAGAAGAAGCCATTTCTCCCACTTGGCTCAAACATCTTCACACTTTCTTGCTACTCCCAGAAGCCAGCATAGATGTGAAATACATTTGCCAATTCCACCACACTCAGACTGCTACAATTTCATAGTATGATGGAACACAGATTGAATATGTGATGGATGGAGCATATCAATTTGTTCCAACAATACAATTGCAAATTCCATCATTTTACTTTTCAAAATATAAATTTGACTTTTTAACTGGGTGAGAGAAAAAAACAAAGCCAAACCCTGACCTTGCATGTTTCAGCCCATTTTTAAGCTACTCTTTAAAAAAATAACAAAAAACCCTTGTCTCTCCCC
Organism: Pelusios castaneus; assembly: GCA_007922175.1. Classification (NCBI taxonomy): domain Eukaryota; kingdom Metazoa; phylum Chordata; order Testudines; family Pelomedusidae; genus Pelusios; species Pelusios castaneus. Next base: position 16,082,921 of record ML685793.1, read on the forward strand.
ATGAAGCCTCTTTTATTAAATTGTTAAAAATGTATTTTCTGACACAGTAATATGTTCAGTTCTTCAATTCCATGTTAAAGTACCTGCATAGAGGGTGCTTTCACCATCTGGACCAGAAGCTTGATTAAGTTTCCACCATTCCTTGGTGTTATTAATCAGATCCTTGATACAATTAAATTAGCTGTCATGTACAGATATAAACTTGGCCTGGCCTGGATTCACAGCTGTGGTTGAGGACTGTGAGACTTTAGGAGCAGAAGGAGAGGGTGGTGCACTGATTCTGGGCCAATTATATGTCGGGGCAGTTCCCTGGCGTAAATTAGAGCAGTAGTTTTCAAACTACAGGTCAGGACCCAGTACTGGGTCGCAGACCCTCAGGTACTAGGTCACGGTGCCCTCTGCTGCTGCTGCCAAAGGACTGGAATGCATTGCTGAAAGATGTGATTGTTGGGTCTTGGGAGTAACTGATTTTTTTCAACTGGATCCCAAGAAAAAAAGTTTGAAAACCACTGAATTAGCGCAACCTGACGGAGGACAGGTGGGGATTGCTGGGAAGCCCTGGCCAGCCCCTCCCACCATGGCTATAAGAAATGGGGTATCATAGAAATCATTGTGCTTATTCTATGCTTCTGAAGGATCCCACTATTGGAATGATCATTTATGGTTGCCTGTGCTGGGTTTCAGGACACCTTGTGTATCTCAAGGCATGCAAATGTTGGGGAAGATTGGGGCTTTTATTTTCCCAAATATCAAGTTATTTATCACAAACTATAAAGCACAGAATACTAAAAATTTTGCTGAAAAAAATTTGATCGAAGTCTCTAATTTCCTTCAGAAATCACTAAAATAGAAAAAGAGAGAGAGTAAGAGAGAGAAAGAACGCAACTGTAATATTCATGAAAATGCAAGACCCAGAACAGAACACTACCATGGCTTGAATATGGCATAGTGGAAGGGCCTCAAAGACAAAATTAACTGAATTTAGCATGGCTTTGTGCATTGTGTCAGTTCATCCAGGCCAAAACACCTTCAACAAATCACCAGTTGTGCAAGGCTGGGGTTCCTGTCTTATCTTCTAAATACTGGCTGGTGGGAGGAGATGACGCAGAACAACTTTTGACCAAATTGCCCTCCTTCAGTTTTTTCAGTAGGGCTGGCCTTCTTTCCTCTGGATCTTCAGGGACACCCAGTCAAACTTCTTCACTTACCCTTCCTTTACTGGAGGCCAGTCAGTAGGGCCTACCTACCTCCACACTAACTAATGTTTTCTGTACAAAGCCAAGAGATTTGCCTTTTCCCTCACCTCTTTGTGCAGCAGAGAGTCTTGAAGCCCAGAGCTGCCACCCTACAGGCCTTTAACCTCTGTGTGAGACTAAGACACCCCAGCACGCCTCATCTCCATAGGCAGCCAAGACCTGTATGGAGGAAGGAAGAAATACAGGAGAGTTTCATCCATTTACACAAAAGTATGCCAAAGCTTGCTTAAGTCGACTTAAGGAAACTGTAGTGTAGACACAGGGTAAATTAATTCGACTTGAGCAAGTTTAAGTTGACTTAATTTACCAGTGTAGACGCAGCCTCCGATTGTGGAGGACAAAGCCAGGCAAAATGTCTGCAGTGGGTGTCTCTCTGCACCCCTCTAATGTGGCAGTTGCTAATAAAGCCAGTACCGAGGTTTAACCTGACGAATATCATTAGTTCATATTTGCTTTTCCTTCAGTCTAGAGGCCATCTCTGAATTTTCAGTTTTGACTTTCTGGTGCATTATTTTTTCAGAGAAACTGGTATAGAGAGGAGCACACCTCTTCACACTCAGAGTCCCCGTCTCTTTTTTGAAGTGTAATATGCAAGCTCAGCTCAGAACATTTTCAGTTTTTAATATTGATATGTAGAGATATATTTGTGTTACATTGTGAACTCAGCTGCACACAGCAAATCCTATGCTTTTGTTTCTGCTAGAGTTTAACCCAACTGTAAAATTTGTATCCGGATTCCTTGTTAAGTCCTATGCTAAATAACTTCATTGACCTATAATAATAAATGCTAAAAGAATGTAACAATATATTTTTTCCTTGATGACAGTAACTTTTTTTGCCCTCTGGCTAATTATCCATGTGGTAAGCAAAACTGGAAGTTTGGTGGAGCACCACAGCACATTTATAAATGTTGCATATGTTTTCCCTAGTAAAGATGATGTGTTTTGTTGAAACTAGCTAGTTTTGTTGAAAGTATGTGACATGCTCCTTTAAACAGGATTTTGAGATAATTGTTTTTGCAGTTGCGTTGAAGGGACATCTGCAGATTAAAAACTGTGCTTTAATAAATTGTTATTCCCTGCTCTTAGGGAGTTTGAACATTTTCATCCAATGTTGACAGCAGCCAAGTCTGGATCACAACTGAAAAATATAGGCAGTGCCAAAAAGAATCAGTCATCTAGCAGAGATGATCTTTAACTATAGATTGAACCAAATTTTACTAGGCACCATAGGCCATATTTCTCCCACCTATGGAAAGGCCTATGGGAGAGGCAGAGAAGGTAAGAAAACTGTGAGGTTCACCTAATAGAGCGTCCTATAAGACTTCATCTCAAAGAGAATTAGAGACCTATGGATTTTAGAGGGTTGAATTCTCCCATCAGCATGCATGTCTCTCTCCAATGCTTTGCTGGCCTCCCTGTCTCCTGTGTTCATGGATCCAGCAGATATATACAGTCATTGGCTGGGTTCCCTGCATTGATAATGTAGGGAGAAATGTGATCTTGACCCTTTTCATTGCCTTTCAAAGAAAATAAGAAGCAAGATGAGCCTCAATGCAACTTTTCCTCTGCTCCCCTAGGAAGGGAGTAACATAGAAGAGGAGATTCCTCAGGATGGACTCCCTCACTCAGTGAAACATCTTCGGCACTTCTCCAAGTGCCACCCACTTTTGCTTCCCTAGGTCAATGTGAGTAGAGAACGAATGATATTTATATCCACTAGTAGGCTGATTTAGACCAGCTGAGAATCTGTCTCCAGGCCCAGACATTTGAAAATGTTATTAAGAGAGAGGGGGTGGCTCTTTGGAAATGATAGAATTGTGACTTCTAATGGATTTTAAAACTAATGGGCCATTCTAACTCAGCTGGATAGTGAGAGTATTAAAGATTACCCTCAGTGCCTCTCAACAAACTTTGAAAAGCAAGGGGAAATATCAAACTTGGTCAACATGAACTTTTCAGCCAATGGTAAATAGCTTATTTCATCAGCTTGAGAACATCTCTTCAGAATTAAGTTATTTTACTATAAAGCTGGCAAGGTTACATCCAGTTGTTGCAAGCCTGTTAAATTCCACTAAACTAAGGCCCAGCTGGTGTCTGATGTTGTCTTTGTGGTATGAACATTCTGTAGCGACTTTAGAAATTCTTGGCAGCAGCTCTCAATTCCTTTACAATGACTAATGAGATATTTCTTTGGGTACATATATCTAACCTTCGTATTGTAAACTGGCACCAAAGTGAACTACATTTCTACTTTCTCAAGTATTTTATTTTACCCTGATAGAGATCCCATGTCCTCAGACACCATGGCTATGTCTACACTTACTAAAATTAGTTCGAACTGGTTAATTTGAACTAACTAATTCGAACTAATTTCAGTTAGTTCGAATTAGCTTAATTTGAACTAGAAAAATTTAGTTAGAACTAAGCAAGTTCATTCATGGCATTTGCTTAGTTCAAATTAGCGATTTGCATTGAATTTAATGGGCTGGTTAGTTCGAACTAAGCAATTAGTTCAAACTAAGATGGCCACATTCGTTAATTCGAACTAACTAGTTCGAATTCACCCTTACTTTGAATAGCCTATTCAAATTTATTAGTTCGAATTAAGGAAGCCCTTAATTCGAACTAATTAAAGCCTAGTGTAGCCATGGCTTTAGTCAGTTTGAATTAAGCCTCCTTAATTTGAACTAATTTGCCAGTGTAGACATAGCCCATCAGACCAAATTTGATCCAAAACTTAAATTTTGTGAAAACAAGTTGTGAATCAATAGAAATGTTTATTTTTTAAAATTATGATAGAAATGGTATTTTTCTCACAAATAGAAAAATTTTCCTACAAGATTTGAAGCTCAGATATTGCACTTGTGTCAGTGCACAAGACCCTGAAGATGAAGCTGACTAGCCTATTATCATCCAAGATGACAGACATGCAATATACCTGTGAAATAATGAAAGTAAATTAAATATCGGAAATACCTTCATTTTAAACAGCCTAAGGCACTGGTTCCCAAATGGTGTGCAGTCGCTCTCAGGGATAGCCAAGTTGGCTTTCTAGATTGGCTATGGTAGTAAAAATTGCCATTTAGGTCCCAGAGCTCAGATTAGTCAGATCCCAGGCATTTTCCAAATGTCATTTCCAAGACACTATGCTGATGGAATTAAGGAGAGTGTTATAGTGTGATCTTAATTTTACAATTTTCTCTTCCTTTTGGTAAAGGAGTTAATGCTGGGGACTGGCCAACTTCGCAGCCATCATTACAGGCTAGCAAGTTTGCACTTAGCTCAGCCCTTTACAATGCTGCTCATTCTTTTCTCCTATAAGGAATTTCTATTTACCTGAAATGACATGAGCTGTTTTTCATACACTGAGAGTCAAAATCCTCCTTCATCTCACTTACTTGAAGATTGGAGACACTTAATGTTCCCTGTGTTATACATGTAGTAGAAAGCAAGTGAATGACCTGTTGAAATGCATCCTGAGAAATCTGCAGTCTCTGTGGGAAGGGGAGATAATCATATGCTATCTGTAATGGAAATACCCAGCAAAAAGGCTCTGATAATTTTAATCTGTTCCCTTTGTCATGATAAGAAAAGACCATATAGACGACTCCTTTGACAGTGCTGTGAACTGTATTTCGATCATGCAATAGCATTCTCATCATATTCTGTTTTATATTTTCTTAAAATAAATTTTAGGTGCTTTCTGGGTGCTGCTTTTACTGACCTCACCTGTCCTTAAAAAAGTCCTTTAAAAATGTCTATGTATATTTTGGAGGACTCAGATAATTTAAGAAGTGGTGAGGAAGAGATACATTTCCCTTACAGGATGCTCGAAAGGACATCTAGTCTTGTTGGTAAAAGTTTTCAGAGGTCTTTGGTATTTGAAGTAGATATACTGTATTTAAATTGCACTTTCCAACCTCTTAAATGTTATTTCACTTTAATCCTGCAGGTCTCTGGTGCCACAATTGAAGCACTTGCAAAACAAAGGATTCCGAGATTTAAAAGGATTTCCTTCTCTTTCCACTGAAAAATAGTTGCAGTTCCCCACTTCAAAAGCTGTCTCCCAGCCCCTATATATTTACCATGAGCAGTGGCAGTTCAGACATTCTCAGAATAACATTGTTTTAAAAATGCTTGAATACTCTCCTCCCTATTAACTTTTTAAATGGAGTTTTCAAGAAATTTTTAATTCAAAATTTGCAAGTTTTGACCAGCTGTTATTTAGTAAATATCTTCTTTCATGATAATTGTCTGCTTCTACCACCAAGATATGGAGCTGAATGATAAATGCAAAGCACTGAGCAGCGCAAGGCAATAGTTATGACTGCTCAAGTTACCTCAGTTCTGCCTGAAAGTCCTTGGCTTGAGATATCCTGAGCTTAGTGTATTGGGAGTGAGGCTGCCACTGCTTTTGACTTATTAAAAATGAACAGGTGACGTGTTCTGAAATGATTTCTATTAGACATGTCCGTGCTTTTCCAAATCACAGAAGCAGAGTTGGCAAAGAGAAGTTTAGTTCAACCGATCTTCAGAAAATGTGAAGTCTGAAAAAAAAATTAAGGTTTTAGCTGTGTTGATTGCAATTCAGACTACCTCACATGGAAAGAAAGGTGCCAATAGAGCTTGTTAGCAGCCAGATGGATGCAAGCACATAAGAATTGCATAGGGTCCCATTTTTATTATCAATCGTTGTCTTTTGTTCTGAAGATCACCAGATGCTAATTTTTTCAATCAGCAGTTTATTTCTTATCCCAAATACCTTTAAGTGTACTTAGGCTATGTCTACACTTGGCCAAATAAGTTGACATGCTAATTCACTTAGCATGTCTACACTATAAAATTACATCAACTTAAAGTGGACCTTGCCAAATCAACTTAGAGCGTCCACACTGGACGCCTAAGTTGACTTGTGGGGGCTAGGTGGACTTGGGACTGGTCCACGGTGGTGGGGGGCACCCCTTTCAAAGTGCCAAGGGGCTCAGCATTTGCCTCATTGTACCTGGGTACAATGGGGGCTGAGCAGGACAGGGACACTGGCAGGGCCTAGGAGCAGAGTGGGCAAGTCCTGCCCTGTGGGGGGGTCACGCCAGGCTCTGGCTGTGCCAGCCACCCTGGCAGGAAGGTCAGTGGGGTAGCCCTGGGGCCCCTTAAAGTTGACTTAGGGCTAATCTGCATCTAAACTGGCTAAGTCGACTTTATAAAGTTGACTTAGCCAGTAAAGTCGACTTTAAAGTAGGTTTAATAAAGTTGACTTAAAACTTCCTTAAGTTGACTTAAGCAGCAGCTTAAGTCAACGTAAGGAAATTGTAGTGTAGACACAGAGTAAATTAAGTCGACTTAAACAGGCTTAAATCAACTTAATTTACAAGTGTAGACACACCCTTAGTGACAATTCAAAAATGAACAGTTTAATCCAGACATGCAATGTATGGGTTAAGTGTATGTGATCATTACATCCATCATGACTAACAGACTTTTATTCTGAGCAAGTCTGTTATCCCCTGACTGTTAACAGATCAGGAAGTTTCCCCTTTAGCTCAATAGGAGCATAGGATGTAATGAGAAGAGATCACCTGGGTCATCAAGTCCAGCCTTTGACTATCACGACCATCATATAAATTCCAGTGTTTCAGGAGCAGAAGTCCATGGTTCCTGTCCAGGGGTGCCATTTCAGATTTGTTGGGGGGAGCAACTTTAACCCTGATTCCATGCAGCTACTCAGGCACCTGAAAATTCTAGTTATTTTGAAGATAATAACTTAAAAATTAGCTGACAGGAGCACTGTAGTTAATTCCTATATAAAGAAAAATAAATAAATATTAGCCCCAGCACACCTCAAGTATGAACATGTTCTGACATTTTGTGTCAAGCCACTTTAGGGACACAAGATAGGTTTAAAATTTTAATGCATATTCTTACTTTGTTACAAATGCTTGAATATAACAGTTGAAAGAATGGTAGAAAAATCTAGATGATTTCCTATCATTTAGGCTGTTTACTTTTTACAGTTCACCAAGCTTGGAACAGATCATTTAACTTTGGAAGCTCCCTATTAGGCAGGACAAGGTCCTAAGAGTTTATACTCCACCTGCTTGGGGTTATAGAGGGTATTACCCAGTGGTTAAAGTATAATTTGACAGGCCCCAGAACCCTCCTAATCACTGGGCCCCCTTCCTGTATTGCCTGGGCCCCCTCCATGCATGTGTGGGCCCCAGCCCAGGTAGGCATTTGCCACCACTTCTCAGTACCACACACGTCAGTTATCGCTCCATAAAAATATTTATAATTTTATATGGCATTTATGTCTATAGCAATTATTGTCACAAACTAGCAAACACTGCATAACACAATAAGTATTGTGATTAACAATGGTGGGGTGTAAGACATTCCAGCAGCCCCAGCAGGGCGGAACAAGTGTTCCATTGGATTTTTCTATTTTTAGGGGCCCCGGAACTCAAATTTAGGGGCCCTGGAACTGCGTTCCAGTGCGTTCCCCCTTACTTTAACCCCTGGTACCATACCACAAATAATAGATGAGAAACTGACTTTAAACAGGAAGGAAACAGACACTTTCAAGTCACTTTCATGTTATTGCCAACCCCAAATAATTGAAAATCATGTCAGACTCACCAAAAACATAGGATTAGTTAACGAAGGCTGAAATCAGCACACATCCACTTGAGTCCAGGAGCTGAGGCTTGAAGGAAAATAATAATTGTCCTAATTTCTGGAGGGGTAGCCATGTTAGTCTGTGTACAGCAAAAACAACAGGAGTCCTGTGGCACCTTATAGACGAATAGATTTCTTCGGGCATAAGCTTTCATGGGCTATAACCCACTTTTCAGATGCAGCTGATGAAGTGGGTTATAGCCCACGAAAGCTTATGCCTGAAGAAATCTGTTAGTCTATAAGGTGCCACAGGACTCTCGTTGTTTTTAATAATTGTCTTAAGATGCATGACAAAATCATGAGAGTTGGCAACACTTCTTCTCTTCTGTTTAAAGGCCAGTTGTTTACCAGAAGGCTCTTAAATACAACACTACATTGAGCTGCAGTTCACACAGGAGACTATTTAAAACCAAACACTAAGAAAAATTCTACATTTTAAAGTTGAGAAAAAAAATTGAGTCTTCTGGGATATATGAGGGCCACTGCAGGCAGGGAAGGAAAATAAACAGGCCCAGAAGCTCTGGGCAGCAATTCCTCTTGAAAAATGTTGGAAGGTCAAATCTTCCAGTCCTTAATCAGGCTAAGTCCACACTGATGTGCTCAATCAATCCAGAAATCGCCACAGAAACTCCAGCCCTGGAACTGGAGTAATGGTAAGGCATGTGTGTAGTGAGTTCTTAGTAAGTTGTCGAGATACGGGAGATAAGTAAGTTCTTAGATAAGTGAGTTCTTAGTAAGTCGTCGAGTCGGGAGATACACAAGGTATTTTATGTACCTTGCGTACCTCCCATTGACTGCCGCTCAAAAGTGAGGCAAATACAGACTAGGTAGGGCTCAGGTAAAACTTCTATTGCTGTCAGCACCTCCACTCTAAGATATCTCACATCTGAATGTAACCTTGGTAATATTTTTTGAGTCTTTAACAGTCCTTCCGCACTAGCAGAGGGATTCCCATTTACAGGCTCATCTGATGACTTCCAAACCCTTAATCTTTCTCAACTGGTGTTCCATGAAACACTGGTGCTCCGTGGACACAGTCAAAGTGTTCTACAACTGACCCTGACCACTCTCCATTAGGGGGCTGAGTGGAGAGGGAGGAAGGAATAATGCAGCGAGCCAGCTGTGCCTGGGAGATTTAAAATGTCCCAGTCACAGCAAAGCTTGCAGGTGCTCGCCAGTATACCGCCTTGCTCCTTTGCTGCGGCATTTTAAATTTCCCACCGCTGTTACTGCCGACAGCAAAATTGGTTGGACGTAACTTTGACGAACCTTACTCTAAGAATAGTTGGATTTCGTTCAATCATGCAGGCCTGAAATTCCCATTAAAACTTGAGTAATATTTTCAGTTTTAAATGGTGTGCATAATCATTATGGATCCATTTTTTAGAAATAAACACATTATATTTGTAAAATTGTATTTAATTCAGTTTCCAGAATCGTTTTTTCAGGAACGAGTAGTACGCAGATATTATGAACATTACTGCCAGTATATACAGGCTTTTTCAAGAAAGTTTTCATCAGGTGTTCTGCGTAAAGTAATTAATGCCTTCAGGTGTTCCCCAGTCCTCTAAAGATTGAAACACACTGATCTAATCACTAGCCCTTTCTTATTTTAATCCCTCTTCCTGTTTGTAAACAAAAAATACCCACTGATTCCCTTCTTTAGGGATACAATCTGGGAGCAGCCACTCTCCTCCACAGAATTTACAGTTCACACGCTGATCGCCTGGCACAAGGTCATGCTCCATGATCAGACATCCTGCACAAAACTTGGGGGAGGGAGGGAAGGGGGGTCCTGCCTTCCCATCCCACTAAATGGCACCTCTATTTTTGTCTCTAATGTTGCTTGCACAGACTAGTTGGCAACCACTATTTCAGTGTGAGGGCAGCACATGAATTTGCTGCAAAAAAATTAAAAAGGTATTGTAAGCCAGAAGTAACTTGATACAAACTTAAAAATGTGTTTAAAATAATGCGATTGTGGAGATTTTCTGAAGATCAAGGCCTCTATCAATATAGTCTAATTAATGTGTACAATATACTGTCAATCAGGGGTTAAGGCATAAGGGTATGTGGGAGAGGAGCTCAGTTCTCCATCCTTTGCTAAAAGTAGTGGGAGAGCTCCCCTCTTCTCCTAGGCTTGGGTAAATAGTGCTTTCTCATAGCTCCCCACCTCCTTGGCTAGTGTGGTTAGAGCCCCCCCTCCTTTTTCGCCTTACCTTCACCTCTGATTTCACTGCTAGTCAAAGAGCACACCCCATCCACTCTCCTAAGTTGAGAAATCATTGTCCTGGAAACTGATGAATGGTCCCCTGCAGGACAGGAATTTAAAAATAAACCAACACCCCAACTCTCCACTCTTGCTTAAAACTAAAAGGAAAGAAAGATATGAAATACAATATGTGAGTGCAAAAGTACATCGTGATAGGGGGCCCGGCTAGCCCTGGTTTTTATTTTCAGAGAGCAGAGCAATGCAAAGCAAAGCAGGTGTCAAGGTTCAGATGTGAGAAGCAGAAAAGTTACCAGAGTTCATTCTCAGATATTGAACAGAAAGTCATAATTTAACATAACTTTTGCACTTCAGATGAGGATCTAATTCTTAGCACACTCTGCCTCTGAACATGTGTGGTGCCTTTGGTATCATTAATCAGTTTCTTCCAGCTTGCTCTAAATCATTTACTGAAAGTGAGCACTGAGCTTGATTTATGGGTCCTCATGCCAGGGCTAGGAGTGCAGAGACTCAGCTTGGTAGGAAGAATGTCTGAAATTCCCCCCTCCCCCAAATAATCCAAAAATGGGCAGCCATGTGGGAATGAGGGTATAACTGGATTCTATTTAGCAAAGGCAGAAACTCCAGTCTGGGATTTATGGATTGGTGACTGTAACAGAAGAAGAGCATTAACTAATGAAGTTTGAACTCATGCCAAATAAACACTGAGTTCTTCTCTTCTCCC
>ML685793.1:16094463-16112427 GCA_007922175.1 Pelusios castaneus
TATATATATATATATATATATATATATATATATATATATATATATATTCCAAACCATCCCAAACTGTACTAGGATATATCATACATGTATCTTGACTTTAGGCTTCCTATTTTTAATTCTAAAACTGAGCTAGGATATATCATACATGTATCTTGACTTTAGGCTTCCTATTTTTAATTCTAAAACTGAGCTCAGCTTTCCAAAGTGTTGTGGGATACTTGATACTTGACATGGGTGGACAGAATTGTGGGGAATAGCATAATACAACATGCACACACACCATGCCTATCAGGTTTGTATTGACTAACAGTGGACTCTGACACCTGACCTGTAACAGGAAATGAATCTGTGGTAACCCTGATGCACTTTAGGTAACTAACAGGATAGGTAATTAAAATCAACAACAACAACAAACCCTAATCATTTCTGTGTGTCACACATTCATCACACAGGGTCAGAAGTAAACTAAACCTCTGGCAAAAATGAGCCACCTCACACTGGCAGAGACTTGGCAAAAAACAGAAATTAGCCTCAGTACTTGCAAATTTTTCTTTGAAGCAAAGAAGAAACATAGGAGAGAGGGAAATCCTTCTTACTACTACATGTGGTAAGTCTAGAGGCATTATATATCTACAGTTCATTCCAGTGCTGGGCATAGAGGGAACTGTAAACTGCTAGAGAAAGTAATTAAAAAATGTCAAGAGTACAGTACTTTGAATCATGCAAGAACGTCACTTGAGAGAGGCACATTTTCTTTACCAGGAACTAGCTGCTGGGTGTGACCACTCTTGATCATGTTCCAGACCTTTAGAATAAACCAGTGTCATGTGAATTTGAACCAGACTAATTAAAAACTGTATTAGTTGTGTAGTAACTACTAATCTGGTTAAAACATGGACAGCGTGAGAAATTATGTGAGTTTGCAAAAAGCAATTAGCTGCTTGCAGGGCTAGAGAAAACTGTGCTCACCAAATGAAAGTATTTGTCAGAAATGAAAGAAATGAAGTGCAGCTACTTTAAAAGAGGTAAAAAGAGAGAACACAAGGGTAAACAAAACCCACAGATCAGATCTGAAATAAATATGGAGGCAGCCACAACAGAAAAAGGTGTCCATCACAGGGAATGCATTCAATAAAAGCACCCATTTTGAAAAGATGACTCAGCACAAATTGCCAAAAAATACAAAAACCGAAATACAGTAAAAAACGTGCAGCTGAAAGAGAAATGATATTCTTTGTTGGATCTCATTGTAAATTTATTAACAAGAGATCCGACAATCAATGAAGTTTCACCAGTGCAAAAGTAGTGTAACAGGAAATTCAGGCATATGGGCTTGCTTTGTACTCCTGGGTAAACACCATCTGGTTCCTACTTTCCTATTGTTCCAATAGTGACTTAAGTTCCTCCCATGCAGAAATAGAAAGGGCTCTGCCTCTGACATCATGTTATACAGTATATTGTTGCTATACTTAGGAGGCTAGATCAGCACTAGTCATCCAACGGTGACCTTTGATGACCCAGATATTCAGTCTACCCAACCCTACATCAGCTGACTGGCACGCAGGTCTAAGTTTGCAACATCCATACCCAGGCTGCAGCACACCTTCTCCTGGAGTAGGGAAAGTGTGTCAGACATCAATGATGCTCCTGAGTGAGAAATGGATCGGTCCAAAGCTGTGCTCAGCATAGTAAAGGGTAGCAGAGTTCAGATCCATGAAGATCTGAAGGAATGTCTCCCATTCTTAAAGCCTTGCACTGTTTTAAAATCTGTCACCACAGAAACACCTCTTGCCATTACTCAGTCACGCTCCAGCTGCCATATTGTGCTGAAATGACTTTTTGGCGGTGGCCTATCAGTGAAGACGAGGGCCAGCTCAGCACATAGTGGCATTGGTGGAGCGACTGCAAGTAGCAGCAACTATGACAGCCACTAGCTTTTAAATCAGCTTTACATTTACATGAAGGAGGAAGAGAATACGGGTGAGATAATGAAAGAAGACATGGGTAGTACAGGGAAAAGAAAATTATTTATTTCTATTGTGGCAACATCGGGGGCTCCAAGTGGGAATCAGGGCCTTACTTTGCTAGAAACTATACAGACTTAACAGTAAGATGGTCCCTGCCCCAAAGAACAATCAATATACGTGAGATCAGATGGATACAAAGGGAACAACAGTGAATGAAGTTGATTACAATCAGCCTGAAAAGCAGTGATCACTGCATTCCAGTTGCCTGGCTATTGCTGAGGTTTGTAGATATCATGACAAAAGTGAGTCTTATGGAGGGATTTGGAGGAGGCGAATATTGTGATGCTGGAGATATTTATGCTGAGCTTCTTCCATGTGAAAGGGGGCGAGTGTGCGGGTGTTTGTTGGAAAACAGGAGAACTGGGCAATGAAGACTAACATCAGTTGTGGAGCAGAGGCAGGAGATGACGTTGTGATAACCTCTGAGAGATGATAAGTGAAGTGTGGTTATAAAATGAAAGGCCTTAATGATGAAAACAGATAGCTTATACTTGATGTGGTGAAGGGGAGCTAGTGAAGGGATTTAGAGAGAGAGAGAGAACATGCTCAAAGTAGCAAGCCAGGAGAATGATCATTGTAGCAGCACTATGAATGGATATTAGCAAGGCAAGATAGCACAGGGGCAAGATCAGAGAGGAGAACATGATCATAGTCAAGTCATGAGATATGAGACTGGAAGGGATATGTAGCTTGTGGATGAAGGAAAAAGGCTGGATCTTAGAGACTGTGTGTAGGAAAGTGTCAAGATCTAGATACTGGCTGTGTATATGGTTATAGGGCGAGGGCTGAGTCAAAGAAGACACCCAGGTTCTGGGCCTAAGTGACAGTGAGGGAGGAGAAATTCCGGTGAAAAGAAATAGGAATTTCTCTTGCTAATTAAGGACTACATTCAGATCCCAGGTCAGATGCAAGGTACCCATTACCTTACATAGGCTAACAACAAAGGCGGGTGGAGGTTGGGATAGCACTAAATTGTTACAATCTGGGCTTTGGTGATGGGTATAAATATCAGACTATGACTCATCAGGATCACATGGTATTACATGCATGATTACAAGAGAAGCAGCCTCAGAGAGAAGCCCTTCTGATGATTGTAGCACTGGTCCTGCCAAGCCTAGGAAAAAGAGGACATGGTTAAAAACTTCTTCAGTAGCACATAAAACACTCACACAAATGGAGTTTAACACCTTTCAATGTGTTCCTTAAGGAGTCTGAGGTTGACTACAACCAGCAAACATTTTAAAAATATAACCTGCTTCTCTAAGTTAGATGTGGCAACTGTTAGCATGTTAACAAGTGAGTTCTGCAGGAATACAGTTTACCTTAATTTCATAGCTGTTTTAAGTCCAATTCTGTCTGTCCCTTCCTTGGTGTGCTGTGGTAGGAAAGGGCTTGTAGGCCACTCCACCTTAGTTCAGCCATATAGAGTAAAGTCATAAGAGAGCTGTAAGCACTCCCTAAGCACAAAGAAAACATTGCATACACCTAATACCTACCAGCTGGGGGGAGAGGGTGGTCAGGTCCCTGTCCCCTCAGATCATACCTGACACACCAAACTGTTTATTCAGGTACAGTAAGTGCCACTATTAAACATGCTGTGTCTCCTCTCTCCCTGCGACCCTAGAGAGACCATCCCTTCAACAAGCATAGATGAACATTTATGGAAACCATTTGTTGGGGAAGAGTCATGATGGCTTTTGTAAAGGGAAGCCATGTCTCACAATCTACTAGAATTCTTTGAGGGGGTCAACAATCCTGTGGACAAGGGTGATCCAGCTGATATATTGCAGTGTTTCTGAAGATCCCAATGGTCCTGGTCCCTGAAATCTCCCTGACATAGCTTAGGAAGTCAGGAAGCCAGTCCCTGGTATCAAAAAGGTTGAGAAACACTGATATGGTGTACTTAGATTTTCCAAAAGACTTCAACAAGGTACTTAACCAAAGGCTCTTAAGCAAAGTAAGCTGTCATGTGATAAAAGGGAAGGTTCTCTCATGGATGACTAACTGATTAAAAGGCAGGAAACAAAGGGGAGGAATAAATGGGCAGTTTTTCAGAATGGAGAGAGGCAAATAGTGGTGTCATCCAGGGGTCTGTACTGGCTGTATGGGCTGTTTAACATATTCATAAAATTTTCGTGCACCCCTAGGTTGTGCACATCCGTGCACCCCTAGGTTGTGATCTATGGAACTTTTCTGTTCACTTTTGCAATGTAATTATATGGTTTGATACCAATTATGCCATGCAAGGTTCCCTTTTGAATGCTCTACCTAATTGTTATGGTATCATGTTTCCTGCAGCATCATGTATGTGTACAGATGTGAAGCATGTTACATGGTTCAGACCATCAGGAATATCTCTCGGAGGCTGGAGAGGTGCATGGCAAAGGCAATGCAAATTGAGCTCCTTGGCTCAGGTGAGACAAAGAGAATCTCATAGCAGCACAAGGAAGGTGGAGCAAAGTGGCGGGGGTGGGAGGGTTGGAAAACAAATATAGACACTTGGAAATGGCTTTGGGTTTTTGGCCAGAGAAACACCATCTTCAGCACAACTCCAAGAGACTGGGCCTATCCACATGGCCAGGAGGGCCAAGACTGGCTGAACACCACCAGCAGCCAGTCTCGTGGGTAAGAATGAGGAGAATAGACTAGAGAATAATCTTGAAATAGTGTTATTAGATTAGCATGCATTTTATATCTTTTATTTGCTTGTGGTAACTCCTAATTCCTTTCATAAATTATTGTGCATTGATTTGCTATATAGTCACTTAAAATTGTATCCGAATCAATAAATTAGTATTTGTCTTATCTAAAGCTGTGTGGATTTTAGAGGATGTCATTGAGTGAGACTGTGCATATCCATTTCATTGATAAATGGACAGACAGGATCTATGAATTTACAGTGATTGGGGGAGGGTCTCCATTTCTGTAGGACAGAAGTTCCCAGTGTGGTATCTGGGGGCTGCCGGGTGCTAGCTTGCGGACTCTCCCTTGAGTGGCCAGAGGGCATACACCCACTGCCTGGGACTGATTACATGCAGGAGGCTGGTGTGTACTGTGTCAGGCGTGAGTGGTCACTTGGCAAAGCAGGGTAAATCAGGGTTCAGGAGTGGAGATCAGGGATCACAGTAGCACACCAGAACAGATTCTGGGAGGGTGACATCACATAAATTATTTGATCTAGAAAAAGGGGTAAACAGTTAGTGGGTAAAATCTGCAGATGATATAAAATTACTCTAGGAAGCTAAATCTAAATCAAACTGCCAAGAATTACAAAGGGATCTCACAAAACTGGATGACGGGGCAACAAAATGGCACATGAAATTCAGTGTTGATAAATGCAAAGTAATGCACATTGGAAAACATAATCCCAACTATACATATAAAATGATGGAGTCTAAATGAGCTATTACCACTCAAAAAGAGATCTTGGAGTCATTCTGGATAGTTTTCTGAAAACATCAATTCAATATGGCACAGCAGTCAAAAAAGCTATCAGAATGTTGGGAATCATTAGGAAAGGGATAAATAAAAAGACAGAAAATATATTTCCTCTTTATAAATCCATGATGCTCCCACATCTTTAATACTGAGTGCAGATCTGATCACTCCATCTCAAAAAAGATATATTGGAATTGGAAAAGGTACAGAAAAGGGAAACCAAAATGATTAAGGATATGGAACATCTTCCATATGAGGAGAGATTAATAAGATGGGGACTATTCTGCTTGGAAAAGAGATAACCTGGGGGTGGGAGTGGGGGGTGGAATATGATAGAGGTCTATAAAATCATGACTGGGGAAGAGAAAGTAAATGAAGTGTTATTTACTTCTTTTCAAAACATAAGAACTAGGGGGTCACCATATGAAATTAATAGGCAGCAGGTTTAAAATGAACAAAAGGAAATATTTCTTCACACAACACACAGTCAAACCTGTGGAACTCTTTGCCAGAGGATATTATGAATGTCAAAATACTATAACAGGCTTCAAAAATCCATCAATGGCTATAAGCCTGGAATCGTAGGAATGTAAAATCATGCTCAGAATTGTCCCTAGCTTCTGTTTGCCAGAAGCAGGGAATAGGCAGCGGGATGGGTCACTTGATGATTACCTGTTTTGTTCATTCCTTCTCAAACACCTGGCACTGGCCAATGTCAGAAGACAGGATACAAGGCTAGACAGACCATTGTTCTGACCCCATATGACCATTCTTATGTTCTTATGCATTACGTATCCTATCACCATTTGAGAGCTAAAGTTCCTAACATCTCCCAGCCCTTCACACTCACAGAGTTTAGCCCTAGACATTATAGGTGTGTGCATATTTTAAAGCAATAATTGAAAAGTAACTATTTCCTATTATATGAACCTGCTACGTTTAGTTGGTTTTAACATGTAATGACAACCAGGCAGTAACCGCCGAATGCGTTCTCTGAATTTGAGAGAGAAGCCAGGAGCTATTCATGTTTGCAGCGATGCCTAGGTCTGGGTTTGTTCTCAGCAGATGTTTTGTAAAGCAGATAAGTGTGACAACAGATCTACATTAAGTAGATTTCTCTATATTATTCCTTGCTCCAGTTCTCTGAAGAGACAAATCTCAGTGCCTAGTGTATCACATGCAATCCTGCTTCCGAGTTAGCAGGGACACATCTCTGTAAATTGTTTCATTTTACCTTCTGCCGAGCAGTCAGGCACACAGCCATGTTATTGAATAAGCTTGTTTGCTCCCTGTTAGGCTGCAGCGAATACCTCTGCACATAATAGGTTTCATCTCCCTCTGCTTCATTTTTGTTCATCTCCCTCAGCTCAGCCAGTTGATATTCCCACTAACTCCTCCACCGCAATAATCAGTGAGTTCTGGTCTGAGCATATCATTACCCCTTTCAATCGTATGGTGTGGGGAGAAAGATGTACACAGATTCCCAAATTAAGCTTTCTGCTGCACACACTTTTCTGCGGGGAGAATGGAAAACAAACACGTGATAGATGTTAGTCATATTGCTTAACACACTATTGGAAGGTGCTCGGGTACTTCTCAGTATGGGAACCTTTGTAGATTAGAGGTGAATTGATAAGGAAGCCCACTAGAGGGCTTACAAACTAAAGGGATACTATCAAATTCTTATACATTACATGATGCAATTATTTGTACCTGGAGATTCTTTGCTTGCCTGTCCTTTAATGTTACCTTCTTCAGTGATAGGTTTCCTCTTGCACCATATTTCCCTTGTTAACTATAAGTTTTGTTATATCTTTAACTCATATCTAGGGCCTTGCACAGCTCTACAGGCTGGATGATAGCATACTGTATTTCTGATGTCTGATAGCAGACTGTATGTCGATGCTGTATTTCAGACTTATAAAAACGTGCATTGTCAACATGGTAGATTAAATGGTTTAAAGTTACCATAGGCTGAGATATACATTTTCTATACTGGGTTGCTTATCGGTTACATCAAAAGGGAAGGATCTTCTAGACCTGTCAGACTGTACATATTCTAGTAAGCCATATAGGATCTTTGTGATAAAAGCAAAATTAAACCCAGCAGAAACATAGCTCTAAATAGAATTGTTCCTGTTTCATTATTATTTTGTTCCCATCTAATTCTATCAATACATGTTATTAGCATATCACTGTAAATGAAAAGCTGCTCAGTCCAGTAAACACTTCAAGAAGGTGTCTTTGGTTACCAGAAAGTAAATGGTAGATGGTTCAAGAATATGCCCAGTTCAGTAACAAAATTACCATGATCATTCTGGCCAGAAGATGACAGCTGTGACAGATTCATTCTCCAAGCCATTATGACTACATAATGCAATGCTTGAATTAACCAAGATGACTTGTTAAACTACACAGTGGTGGCTCACTTGGTTATTACCAACCCATACACATGCTGCAATGATCTCTGGAGAGCCCAGAACAGCTGTGGTCTCTCTTTTGGCACACAAGTGTGATGGGAATTCCCTTTGCAAAAACTTTGCTGGTCCAAGATTGTAACATATTATTATGACAGGTCTTCTTCCCCCCCAAAAGGGATTAAATTAAACCACATGCTATCTGGTAGCTTTCAAGTGTCCCTTCTCATTTATTTTTATGAGAAAATTAATCTCTCCCCCATGGCAAATGTCTAATGATCTTTAGCTTATCAGTAGGTAGACTGATTCCTGGCATAACATTATCTAATAGGAACTGCAGTGGTTGAAGTGAATACAAGCATGTACTCAGAAGAAAGAATTCTAATATTTCCACCCGTAGAAAAGAAAACAAATCCACTCCCTCTAGTGGTCAGAAAGGATCACATTTCTATCATGCTGAAAAGCTATGAATCAGATCCTCTAGTTCAGTGGTATTCAAACTTTTTTGGGGGGGAACAGGGGGGAGACCCAGTTGAAAAAAATCATTTATGCCCACAACCCAACAATTACATCTTTGAGCAATGCATTCCAGTCTTTTGGCAGTGGCCATAGGGGGCGCCACAACCCGACTATAATTTGAAAACCACTGCTCTAGCTGGCATTAAGGGGTCGTAATCTGCCCATGAATCTCCAGCAGAGAGTTTCTGCTGATGTATCTGTGCCAGATCCAGGCCCTCTATCCTTCCAAGTGTAGATGAGGTGATGGAACTCTGCTATAGTCCTCCCTGGGGATAGGGTCTGTTAAGCACCCTTACATCATTGGCACAATTTAAAGATGTCTACCACAGCTCTAAGGAGCATTGGGGCTGGGACCTCAGACTTGGCACTTGGACACCCCATGCCATCTCTTGCACTGAACAGAGCCCTGGTCTAGGAAGAATCTGGCCCTCTTACTTTAAAAATAATCTGGTTGCTCAAACATTCAACATTCCCATTTAAAACAATAATGCCTTTACCATTTTTTAATTTAATGTTTCAGTGCTAATACTTTGTTTTAGTGAATCCAGGAACTTTATAGCCAGCTGTCTGTAATGAAGTTACATCTCCAGAGAGATGATCCTGGAAAATCCAAGACAGCTGATAAAATACAATGTTGTTCTAGGTGGATACATCAGGGCCCTGTTATGGAGAATTTGGTTATATAATGCAGAATACTAGCAGCCTTAATGAGAGTGCTTACTATTTATCATGCAAATATTATCGCAAATGTTCAGTCCCATGTGGTGCCATGGATTTGACTTTAGTTGAAAGTGGAGCTGTTGTAGTGTACACAGTGTACATAAACACAAAAGCGTATAAGTTCTGACATGAATCTGAATAAGAGAGTTAGTTTCTTGGCTCACAGCCTGAGTGTTTGAGCCCTTTGGGCATATGGGCTAAGTGATTTTCATTCATTCATGGATGAAATTACATATTCTTTCACTGCGCATGACATATCTTATACAATATTTCTTCTTCCTAGGATGCCTTTGGGAAAAAAAAGTACCTTAAAACAGTCAGTTCTTCATAAAATCTATTATTTGATAGTACCTCATATAGTTAAGGATTATATGCACCTCATATAGGTACATCTCTGTGATAATGAGAAACTGAATTAACCTGAAGTTATTTAATTTAGAGCCGTACTCGCACAATCATAGTTGAACTGTGAATAACTTCTCCCAATCCAAAGTAGTGCTTTCAGGGAATAGCAAAAAGTTGAGTGTTTTAATCCATATAACCCTGCCATTCCCCATACAAGCAGCTAAAGTTCAGCAGAACTAATTCATGTTGAGTAACATTTCTTCATGCAAGTACTTCATTGAAATTACTTGGGTGAGTAAACCTTTTCCATATGAAAAACAACAGAGTCTTGCGGCACTTTTAAAGACTAACAGATTTATTTATCATGAGCTTTCGTGGGAGAAAATCCCACTTTGTCAGATTTTCGCCCACGAAAGCTCATGCGATTAATAAATCTGTTAGTCTTTAAAAGTGCCACAGGACTCTGTTATTTTTCTACAATAGACTAACACGGCTACCCCTTTGGACTTTTCCATATGAGTAAAAGTTACAGCATTTAGCCCAAATCAGTGTGCACGGAAGTGTTATATGTATACTGTAATACTTATTCTCAATAGGATTATTACACCGTCACCGCACATAGAAATTCATATATATTTATGTATGGCGGGGGGGATTATATGTGTACCACCTGCCATGTTCCACAACCTTAACACTTCCCCCACAGGACTGTCAGCCTTCCGTCATTCCCTTTAACTGTCTAGCTGCACACAGTTCTTTACCAAACTATCCTCTCACACCACAACCAATTCCTACAACAAACATCTGCAGCTTGTGTGTGTGTGTGTGTGTGTGTGAATACTATGGGAAAGGGTGTGAGCAGAAGTGTGAAAAGGAGGCAGAGTTAAGGTAATGATACATGGCCTGTGGTGACTGTAGTAGTGAGGTGTACTACTCTTCCCCCATGCATACAAGGTAAGTACTGTTAGGTGACGCACTTTTTCGTTCCCTTGCTTTTATAGATTTGTGTTAGGCATGTTTTGTGCGTGTGTATGTGTATGCTGAAGCTAACTGCTTGTGTATGTGTATGCTGAAGCTAACTGCTTCACAATGAAGTTATTTTTATATTAATATAGAATAAATGTTTTCAAAACAATTCCAGTCTAAACCATAATCCATTTCATTTTAATGATAATCCGTGCATGGCCATTTGGTAGCACATCAGAGTATATCAATCTGATATATTCCTCCGGTTGAGCAGTTTTTCCTTGAGATTGCCAAAAGACTGAATATTTTAAGATGTGCTACAAAAACCACCAATAAAAGCCTTGTTCAAAATGGGAGTGTGGGAATGAAGTTAAGAATTTTTAAGAAATTAGCACAGGTATTAAAATTATACTCTGCCTAGGATATTGCAATCTGGACTAGAGATTGTCTTAGCTGAAGTATTTGTTCCATGCATTTATATATATATATATATATATATTTGCCCATTAATAAAAACACAAGTGCTTATGTTTTTTCATATTGTTTTATTGAAAAGATACATTTAAAAAAATACACAGACATTTTACTATTTACGGATTGAAGATAAAGATGTTCTAAAAGAGTTAACTATTTAATTCCTTTATTATACTTGTTGCCCCAATATCACATAAAGACTTCAGTCTGAGGACTGCATATTGATATCGCCTTTATAAAAGGGGGGGGAGGGGACAGGAGGTGAGGGAGGGCAGAACTCCAATATAGTCAGTAAACAGAAGAGACAGTCAATCGATTATAAATATTGTATGTTCTGTACATTATTGCATTAGGGAGCCACAACATTCTGCAGCATTGTTACGGAGACAAGTTTAGAAATGAAGAAAAAGGATATTTTCCTATAAATACACGGCCCATTGTCTTCTTGAACAATGCATGAGAGTTGTGGTAATGTGCAATTGAAAAGCTTTTTTATTTTTTTAATGTTAAACATTGCTTAGCAACACCAGTGAAGAAACTACAAAATAAGTTAAAATGAAAATAGTAAACAAATAGTAATCTTAACTATACGTTATATGGCTTTCTATTTTTAATCTTTCTAAATAAACTGTGAAACAAGAGAAATACATTAATTAAAAAAGCTGCATTACTTCCAAACATTTGCACAGCAACTAAGAATGTCTAAATCAGACAGGCAATACATTTCTAGTACTACACAAGATACAGCAGTACTGCGGTCTAAAACAGTACACAATCCCTGTCAACAAGAGCACACTGAAAAAAAAAAGGATGCAGTTGGTTAAGATGTTATCCACAATTAAGCACTTGGTTAATCTACCTTTTTTCACACTAGAATATATCCAGTTGGATTTCAGAGACCTATTTACATATGTGTGAGCGAGGAAGACCCTAGTTTTCAAGTCAGTCAGGAAATATTCTGTGTTCCTTGTTTCCAAGGTGCATCATATACATATTAAAAAACCCCCAACCAACCAACCAACCAACAAATGAATGAATGAATCTTGACGCTATCTTTCTATGAGCCATTAAGCTTTTGGTAAACATTTCTTAAATTTAAAAAAAAAAAAAAAAAAACGAGAGAGAAAGATGTTGTCCAGGCATCTAGAATACAGTACCTGTCCATGAAAAATTCTGTGATTTGGACTGTTGGGATGTCATACTGCATGGCATTATAAAAGAGAAAACATTTTAAAATATCCAATCCTTGCTTGTTTCCTTTCCCCTCCTTCTACTGGCCATAGTTATCTTATTATCACTAAGAAATTAGTACGGTGCAAAAAGGATCGATGCAGGAGTTGCACGTATGGGACCATGACCTGGCCTTAGGAGAGCTGGTGGGATTGCAGCTGCCTGGAACAAAGGAGCAGAAGGACGGGGAGGGAGGGACAGAGCAGATGACACAGCTGCAGCCGCAGCAAGAGAAGATGAAAGGAAAGCAGGTGCTAAAGGCTTAATCATATCTTTTTGGAATGCAAGTTTTGCCTGAAAAAAAGAAAGAAAGAAATGTAAATACAGTTCCCTCCACCATTTTTACAATGAATAAATACATTCACCCTGGCAAAGTGTTCATTAAGCTTTCAAGCAGACTCTCTTTCTCTTTCTGGATAGGAGAAATAAAAACTGTTTTCAATATGCTTCTTAGGATTTCACACCTGATTTATAATTATTTCTTTTGCTCCTGTTTTAACCATTTCTGTAGCTGCTGTTTGAAATGTTTGCTTGTAGCTAAGAAGGTAAATTAATAGCCTGGCAGGGTTCTGCTCTACAGAAAAGATATTAGACCAAATCTTCAACCACAAAATTTGCACTGGCATTTTCACACCTGCACCTGAATTGTGGGTGAAAATTTCAATGTTTATAATATTACCGTAACTGCTTGACTGCAAGTGCAAATCAGGAAAGTACAAGAGCAGGTACTCTGATATGCACCTGCAATTACTGCTGCTGTTGTAAAAATAAGACACTAATTGCATCTACTAAAAGGGAATCCTAGTCTCAGCCCTTTTGAAAATGGTATCCACACCGTTTTCTCACACACAAGACAATTTAAATAACAACTCCTTTACACACAAATCCACAGGGAGTAAGTGTGGATGCCTGGGGGTTAAAGGTAATTTACAAGATTGAACTATCTGTAAATGATATACATCATGAAACTCAAGACTGGAAAAAAGGATCAAGATCATGACATCAACAGGACTATACAAAATAGAAAGGCACATTTTCCTCATTTATTTCCACTTATAAAGACTAGTTGTAGAAAAATGCATGTCAGATATGGGAAACACTCATTAGTTCATCTGGTTCTTTCTCTGTGCATGCTGACTTGTACTTTTCAGGATATTTCCTAATCTCCAGGGCTAATTTCAAAAATCCCCCTGAAAAAGAGAGCTCAACTTGAGATCCCCCAACAAATTAGGTGGAAGTAGTGAAAAATTATCTGTGAAACATATACAGTGTAATTCCACTAGTGGATTTGTGTGTTTCAAGGTAAAAGTATTTATGGTTGGGAGAATAGATACATTCTGGCTCTATTACTGTAGGTCTTAAACCAAGAGATAAAATATAATGCTTTACAGAAGTGAGCAGCATTAGTGTGATTCAAAGCTAGTGAGTGGAAAATAGTGAAAGCTTGAAGTATTTACAATTAAACAGAAACAGTGCTTTTTTTGTGATGGTACTCAGGGGGTACTGAGTACCGGCACCTTTTTTTTTTCCTCCCATAGTCATGTGGCCCCGGTTCCTGCCCCTGCCACCCCAGGTCCTTGGCTGAGTACCAGCATTTTTTTTTAAACAAAAAAAGCTGCTTAGAAACATTAATATTTCAACTTCGAAAGGAGTTTTATATGCTTTTTGGGTAGTATTTCACTTTTGGACATGGGTATTTATATCTCTTTTGTTCCTATATATAACACCACTTTTGATGTGTGGGTTTTGCACATTGTTCCCTAATGAACCCAATACAGTGATCATTGAAGGATGACTTTATTAGTGAGAGAGAGCACACAACTCTTCCTGAACTAGATTCAGATTGAGCAGTGAGCAGCCTGCTCCTGGCCAGAGAAATCAGCAAGGGGATATTATGGAGGATCCTAGTGGGGGGAATCCCAATGTGAAAAAACTGGGTATACAGGGCGGAGGGTTTTGGAGACCATGGCAGGAAATGGTGATCTAGTAGCCCATTAATGGGCTAAATTGGATAAATACCTCAATGATAATGCTCCTAAACTCCTCGCAACTCTTCCATACTAGCCTACTACAGCACATGTTTTGGTGTTTGTGGGAGATGAAAGTCTGTCCACTTTTAGTCCTTCTCCCAAGCTACATCTGTTATAACAGCATGTTTTCTTAAATACCCAAACAGACAGATTGTGCATTCTTCAGCCTTTAAAGAGAGGGAGTGCACTAAAAACAGAGGAGTTCACACCTCTCCACTAGACACACAATCCATTCCACATCCCACTGTTTATTGCCTCCTCTCTAGTGCTAAATAACCCTGGAGTGCCGTTTCTCCTTGGAGTGGGCACACAGAAGACATAGCCATCTTCAAATCTGAGATTAATACAAATTCATCCTGCGGGGGAGGAATGTACAAGCTTTCCACTTGAGGTCATACACCTAGGGCGTGTTTTCATTGATGGTGATGAATTCGCCGCCATCAGTAAAACCACCCCTGCAAGGAGCGTAGTGCTGAGTCAGAGGGAAGGGGTTCCCTTCGACTCAGCCTACTGAAGACACCATGGCAAGTAGGAGGTAGGCAATTGGAGGGATATACGCAAGGTATTTTAAGTACTTTGCGTATCTCCCTTTGCTGCCGAAATTATGCCATAGTGAAGATGAGGGCCTAGTCTTTGCAGTGGGAGTCCAAGATCACATATACTATAGTGAGACATAGTAACTGTACTTACTGCTAAAATACTTGGGCTGCGCTGAAGCTTGTTGTAAGGGCTATATTTAGGTTTCATAGGCTTCCCTGCCACTCTGTCCTTGTGCCTTCTGCTGGAAATGTGCTGAAATAAAAGAGAATAGTTTAGAGCTCTGATAGTTTTATTCTTCTGGGAATTATTTTTCAGCTGGATGTACTAAGTCCCTTGTTGAAGACAATGTGAGACAAGTAAGGCTTAAGTGATGCAGCAATGATCTAAAAATTGTGTCTTGCCAAATAAAGCCAATCAAATAAAGAACCAGAAATTAATCAAATATACAGGGTCCGGTGGGCCAAGCTACAAAGGCACAAACCCACTAAAACTAAGCAAAAGCTTCTGAGGTATTTAAGATACCTGTTTAAGTTGAATTTCTGAATTGACATGGACATCACAGATTTCACAATGAAATGTCTTGTTCTGCAGCCCTGAGCCTTTACTGCCATTCTGAATCTTCAGCTTGGATCCAGGTCTAGGATAAGACTTAATTGGACCTGCACCATTTCGAGCTTCCACCATGGTCTTGTGTTTGGAACCTAACGAACAGTTAAATGCATAAGGATTAACAAAAATACATGTTTTTTCCTCAGCAACAAATCGTGATACATTTATTTTGTTGTTTCCATTACATTTTAGATTTTCTGTAACATGAAATGATTGTTTAGGAAATAGAATGGTTAAATACTCCCCACGTGTGCTTCAATTATGCATTATTTTGATGTTGATCCCTACAACACTTCACTACTGCATGGTACAGAGTGGAGCAAGTCGTGGAGGAAGTTAAGAGGATTTGTGCAGAAAGGAAAGAGGGGCACATTGGAATATTTCCCCCTCCATCCCATGATCCAGGTTATTGCCACTGCCAATGGGTCATGTGGGACTAAGAGAAGGTAGCCACAGAGACTACAACAATCTACATGTAAACAGGAATTGGTTAATCCTGTTTAAAGCAGCATTAACTACCTCTTCCTATTCAGTGGCTCCTCAGTGGAGGAGTCATAGGCTATGTTTACACTTGCAAGTTAGTTCGAATTAAGGAAGCTTAATTTGAACTAACTAAAGCCATGGCTACACTAGGCTTTAATTAGTTTGAATTAAGGGCTTCCTTAATTGGAACTAATACGTTCGAATAGGGTATTAGAAGTAAGGGTTACTTCGAACTAGTTAGTTCGAATTAATCAATGTGGCCATGTTAGTTCGAACTAATTGCTTAGTTTGAACTAACCGACCCATTGAATTCAATGCAAATCGCTAATCCGAACTAAGCAAGTGCCATAAATTTTGCTAGTTCAAATTAAATTAATTTAAACTAACTAAAATTAGTTCAAATTAGTTAGTTCGAATTAACTAATTCAAACTAATTTTAGTAAGTGTAGACATAGCCATAGAGACCTGTGGCCTGTAAGTCAAAGGAATATGGCTGGAAACTAATTGTGTTGCCTTTATTGCAGTGTGAGAAGTGTGGAGGAAGAGATCATGGGTGAAATCCTGGCTCCTTTAACTCAATGTAACTTTTGCCACTGACTTCAATGGAGCCAGAATTTCATCCCCAGCTCTAACTGTAGGGAATCTTCAAATAATGAGAGCCCTGGTGTTAATGGTGGATGCCTCTGGAATATATATGGCTTTTGGGGTCCTAACCCTCCCAAATCCTGCAGTCCAGGAGAGAGGATGCCAAGCAAAGGCTGCACCACAGAAGTCTTTTGGCGTTTGTTCCTATCCACTCAACGTTATGTGGGAAGAGGGAGAATAGATAATATTTTCTTTTCTTTTTTCTCCCTCAGAAGAGATACAGAGGAAAGGAAGGATTCCTGGACTTAGTATTTCTCTTGAGCTCCGGAAGGGTAGATTTAAAAGGCAACATGTATTAAGATCTGGTCTCAGCTAGATGTCCATGATGTCCAACATCCATGATGTCAAATCTAAAAAGTGCATCCTAAAGATATTACATAAAAACCTATATTTTACCAACAACAGTATTTACCAAGCATGATAAGAAGAAATATATTATACATTGGAACTCGAAGAGATACACAATTTACAATGAAGTTGAAACTTCATATTAATTGGAAGCCCTTAGGAATTAGGACGAAGTACAATTAGGTAGCATGGACTATAGGAAGTTTGGAGAAACCATCGGACTAGATAATAGGAGACTATGTAAAGGTATCTTCAAATAAAGGTATTTAAAAGATCATGTGGCTAATATTATAAAAGATTTTAATACTTTCTCTGTTGCCCTTAGGTAGAAATATCTCCAAAACCATTGCATATTTTAAGTAAAAAATTCTTTTCTCTTCAGCAATTCATTATGAGATTATTGGTTAGACCTATGGGGGTGCCTGAAAGCCAAACTTACATTGTTTTAATTTTTTTAAGATTGACATACAGTCACCGTATGTTGTAGAAACTCACCAGTGTTGTGGGCTTCTAGCTGTGATAGGGAGTTCACAGCCACTTTGCATAGGGAACAATAAAGCAGTTTTTTGGCTTTTTCCTCTTCTGATTCAGAAACTTTGCTAGTTGCTCCATTTGTGCTCTGAGCGTATGATGTAGGTGTTATAGGTGCTAATGCGACAGCTCCAGGTTTAGGAAGGAATAAGCCCACTTCGGTATTTGAAAGCGGACTAGAACCACCGGTTTTTGCTTTCCCTTTATCCTCTAAAAGAAACAAATGAGTGTTGTAACATACTGTACACATCAAATCACATAATGAATATTGATACACAGGGCAGTGATATGCTACAAGAGAAAAAATCTCAAGAATCCTTGTTAAATTTTTGCCATCAATTCAGTTCGTTTTTGAGGTGATTTCCTGGGCTCTTATGAATTATCACTCCCACAGACATGGGGAGTATACTCTCCTGAGAGTATAAAAATACTCCTGAAGAGCAATATGTTTGCCTTTGGAATGGCCCAAATTGCATTAAATAGCAGGAATTTTCAAAATAATTCCACTGGGGAGAATACCCCTGAATCACACCACAGTCTTGAGACAGCACTTCCCTCATATCAGCTATGCAAGTTGAATATAGTGCTGTGCTCTCCATGGCTATGTCTACACTTGTGTATTTAAGTCGACTTTAACTAAGT
>ML685793.1:16124890-16135454 GCA_007922175.1 Pelusios castaneus
CTTTCTTTCTTTCTTTCTTTCTTTCTTTCTTTCTTTCTTTCTTTCTTAAATACACCTATAGAACCATTTACTATTTGTTTTAATGCCCTTTGCAACATCCACCTCTACTAGGCTTTTGGCCTTTCTCACTTTATCCCTACATATTCTGACCTCCAAGAGGTAGTTCACTCCTTGTAGGCTTTCTGCTTTCTCTTAATCACTTATCTGAGATGCTTACTCATCCAGCTAGGTTTACATCTCTTGCCTATGAATTTTTCCACTTCCTTGGGATGCAGACTTCAGATAGTTCCTGCATCTTTGACCTGCAGTAATTCCAAGCCTCCTCCATCTTTAGATCCAAGAGTACTTCAGTCCAACCCTCTTCTCCATCTAATTTCCTTAAAGTTAGCACTTTTGAAGTCAAAGAGCCTAATCACAGATCTATTTTTGTTTGTCCTTCCATTTAGTTTGCAATGAATTAGCTTGTGGTCACTTGAACATAGGTTATCACCTATAACCCGTTCTTCTATGAGTTCCTCACTACTTACCGGTACCATATCTAAGATGGCACCCCCCTCTTGTTGGTTCAATAACTATTTTGTGAAGGCATTCATCAGCTATCACAACCAGGAAAATCTGGGGCATATTATTACTATTAGCACATTTCCTCCAGTCTATACCTGGAAAGTAAAAGTCTTCTATAATCGAACAGTTCCCAGAACTATTAACTTCATTAAAAGCCCTAAAGAGGTCTCTTTCCACATCTAAATCAGATCCTGGTAGTCTGTAGCACACCCCAAGCACTATCCCAGGGGAAAGTCTGGTAGTTTTCTTCCCCAGTATGATTTTTACCCAAACAGACCCCATTTTATCAATTCTATCACCTTTAATTTCTTTACAGTCTACCTCATAACTAATATACAATACTACTCTACCACCTTTGTCTTTACATCTGTCTTTCCTAAAAATTACATACCCTTCAAATACTTTTGCACCAGTTGTGACTACTATTCCACCATGCTTCTGTTATCTCTATAATATCTGGTTTCACTTCCTCTACCAGTAGCTCTAATTCCTCCATTTTGTTACCCAGGTGCCTTGCACTGGTATACAAACATTTTAATTTTTGCTGTTTGGCTTCCCTCACGTTCCTTTCTGGATTTGGCGCTGTCGTTCTACTGACAGTATTGCATATTAGGTTGGTATTTACGCCACCCTTCCTCTTCATGTCCCTTCTGCTCCCTACTGCTGTGTTCTTTCTTATTTTGTTTTCCTCCCTTTCAATATTAAAATCAGGCATGGAGATTACCTGGCATCTCCTGATCATCTCCCCCAACTTCTAGAAGTCTATTTCCCTCCCTATTTAGGTGAAGTCCACTCCAAGAGAACAATCTTCTGTCCATGAAAACCTCCTAGTGACCATTCCTCCCGAAGCCCTGTGTATAGCACCACAGCCTGAGCCATCTGTTGATCATCACAATCTTGTGACACCATTCTTGTCTTTCTCTAGGGACAGGCAGAATCCCATTGAAGATCACCTGAGCCTCAATTTCCTTAAGAATTCTCGTCAACATGGCATAGTCTCCACTGATATGTTCTAGTGAGAATCTAACTATATCATTTGTACCCAGATGAACAACAATTAGAGGATCTTTCCCACTCCCATTAGGATCCTCTTCAGCCTCAGATCCACATCTCGTATCAAAGCACCGGGCAGGCAGCACACCTTTCTGTTCCCTGAATTAGCTCTGGTTACAATCCTGTCTGTTTTTCTCACTAGGGAGTCCCCAATCACATAGACTTGCTTTTTTCCTGGTAACCGTGCAATTCTTCAGCCTATCTCCAGTTCTGTCTGCAAATTATCTCTTCTACATTCTCCTTTGCAATCCTCTGCAAGTGTTCATGTATCCTTGTGGAGCTTTTTTTTGTGGTACCTCCAATGGCTCATCGACTCTTTGTACAAGACTAACTGCTCTCCTCTTCTTCTTTGTTCTCCTACCCTCAGTAATCACCTGCTGTGCTCCTTCTTCATTTTCTAACCACGCAAATCTGTTTCTGAACTCTATTTCTCCTTTACTAGCCCATCTTTTCCTCTGCTGTGTTCTCACAGCCACACGCTTCCACTTGCCACCTAAAGACCTCATCTTCGGCCAGGATCCCATTGTGCTAGGCACTATACAAATATATAACAAAAAGCTGATCCCAGCCCTAAACAGCTTACAAGCTAAGTATAAGACAAGAGACAATTGCTGGCCACAGCCACAGCCAGAGGGGGGAGTACAAGGACATAGTTAGACAACATTAGTCAGCATGATAGGCAGTGGTCTCAGCACATCAACAACCTATTTAAGGGTTTTTTGGAGGGGGAGGGAGACAGGCATCTCAGAAAAGGGAAGATTTAAGGAGAAATTTGAAGAACAAAATGAAGTATCTTTGTGGGTGTTTATATGGAATTCCTCTCAAGCATGAGGGGCAGCATGGGAAAAGGCATGAAGGTGACTAAAAATTTAGCAATCAGGCGATGGAGGCTCACATCTGGAGTCAGAAATCCCCGTCTTGATAGGAAATAAGATATGTTAAGTAGCGAGTGGAGATAGGTTGTAAAGGGCTTTGAAACTGAAGTTATGGAGGGCTTTGAAATAAAAAAATCTTTCCAGCAGCATGGCTATGGGGGCAAAGCTGCATCTGTCAAGGCCAGGGGAAAGTCTGTTGCAGTAATTGAGATGCAAGATGAAAGCCTGGATGAGAGTTTTAGTGGTGAGCCTAGAAAGGACGTATCTTAGAGATGTTATGCAGAAATAATCTAAAATATTTAGACATAGCCTGGATGTGAGGACCTAGAGAAAAGGCTGAGTTGAAGATGATGCCCAGATGGCCCTGACTGACACAAAGGATAGTGGTGGTGTTGGAAGGCTTGGTGGGGGTAGATCAGAAACTTTTATTTAGCCATGTTGTAATTGAGCTAGACATCTGCAAAAAGGCAGAGAGACAGTTCAGATTTTAGATCAGGTAGAAGGAGACAGATTGGAAGTAGAGATGTAAATCTGTGAATTGTCAGCACAAAGATGGTAGTACAAATTGTGTTTTAGATAAGATAACCTAGAGAGATCAGATACAGAGGGAGAAATTAAGGGGACCAAGGACAGAACACTGACCAAGTCCTGAAGAAGAGCTCTCTGTAAACTTGAAAGCTTGTTTCTCTCACCAACGGAAGCTGGTGCAATAAAAGATCATCGGGTCTCCGTAACAAATTAGGCAAGAGTAAGCAAGCAATTAAGTCACTAATGATTACTGTCTTGATTGCATTCATAAACACATCTCATCATTCAAAAACAAACCAAAAATTAACAAAAAAGCAGCACTACATGATTCTTCTTGACATCCAGTAAGACGAAAATTAGTCAGTTTTGATAACACATTCTGAAATAATTCTTTTCTGCTCTCTCTCTATTTTCTGACTATTGAAAAACTCAATGCTGTAGTCAAAGTACCTACTAGTCAATTGTGCTGCACAGTGAGATATGAGTCTGAAATATTTGTATTGCTCTGTACCAGGAAACGACATTGCAAACTACTATGCAGATCAGCACAGTGCAGTGTTTCCTAACACCTTGGTTACCTTTAATATTTGTAAATACCTTTTCTTCAATATGCTACTTTGAAACAAATAGCCAGGTTTTATTTCATTAAAAGGTTATTTTTGTTTGCACGTAGTCTAAGGACAACATTTTGCTGCTATTAAAAAAAAGTAGCACACAGAAGCTAGAAAATGTAAAGTATTTAATCTCAAAGATCTCTGTAGACAAATAAACAAATAAACAACGTTTATTTTAGCGATGATGTGGCTTCATCAGGAACTATTTGGACATCTCTGAAAAAACTGGGAATATGCTCTAACTCAGGGGTTGGCAACCCCTGGCACGTGTGCCAAACCTGGCACGCGGGCAGACTCTGAGTGCCATTTAGGCTCCCCTGCTGGCCCCACCCCCAGCACGGCCTGGCCCCTGCTTGCCACACTTCCCTGCTGGGGAGCGCGGCTGATGGCCCCTGCTGGCCCCACCCCTGCCCCCTGCTGAGGGTGCAGTGGGCGGGGCTGGCACAGGGGCTGGCAAAGGTTGCCGACCCCTGCTCTAACTAGATTGATTATTTGATTAACCAAAGAAGTGGATTGTGCCCAGCCTCCCACATCCACACCCTCTAAAGATCACACAGCTTTAGGTAAGACAAATACTAGTTTATTGACCAGAGTACGATTTCAAGTGAGAACATGGCCAATTGAGACATAATCATACTATAAATGAGTCAGGAGTGACCACTACCAAATAAAAGGCATAAACTGCATGCTAATCTAACATCACTACTTAAACTGACCTCATAGTCCAAGATTATGCGCAAGGTGTTTGGCTGTTCGATGTTTTACAGCCATTCTCTGCCTATTCCAAGGCAGGACCCAGATCTTGCTTGAAGTTGGTTGCAAGGTGGTGTCTTCCAGGCGAAAGCCTGCAGCTTCTTCCCCTCAAACAATCTCTGTGTCTTTGTTTTTACAAACTGCTTACAGCCCCTCCCCCTCTGTCCTGTTGTGTGATTCTCTTTACTTCTACCTGAGCCAAGGAGGGCATTCTCATCCCCTTTGACTTGTAAATCTCCAGCCAGTGAGCTAGAGATAGTCCTGAGAGTCTGAACCCTGTAACATGCTTCACATCTGCACACACATGTTGCAGCAGGAAACATGGCATTACAGTAATCCTGTAGAATACGTATGAGCATTCACAAAGGAACCTGGTATAGCATATTTGGCATGAAATCACATGATTACATTGCAAAACTGAACAGAAAAGTTACACAGATTATACCCTAGGGGTGCATGGATGTGCATCCTGTCACATATACACACGCGTTTGTAAATTTGGGTCCGTTTTGTACTAATGAAAATGGACTGGCTAGAGTCAGGAAATGCAAATAGCCACATATACTCTGCTACATATTGACGTTCAACATCCCCTCATATTTCAGATCAGGGCTTCTCCGCAGTGTGCCAATTGTGCCAAGTATTATGGTTGCTTCGTGAGGAGGATGCAGCTATATAACACTACCATTCTCTTACTGTTTGTTGAAGGCAGACTACACACCTCACATCACTCCTTTCCCTCTTATCACCAAATATATACAACATCTGGTTTTCAGGCTTACTTAGCACAATGTGCATACAACTGTGAGACCATACATTTTTCCGAGTTACTTCTAGTATAAAAAGGATCATTTGCCAAAGGCTGAATCTCTGACAAACATGTTTGCTACTGTGGT
Source organism: Pelusios castaneus (assembly GCA_007922175.1). Lineage (NCBI taxonomy): Eukaryota > Metazoa > Chordata > Testudines > Pelomedusidae > Pelusios > Pelusios castaneus. The sequence continues at coordinate 16,130,174 of ML685793.1, forward strand.
AGTTATAAGGATAGATTTTCAACAGAATCTAATCTCAGACTTCATCTGCCCACATACAAATTTGCATACTGACAGCCAGATTCTTAGATAGTGTAAGTTGGCATTGCTCTATTGGCTTTTATGGAGCTATGTCATTCACACCAGAAAAGGAACCATTTCACTTACGAAAACAAATACAAAAACAACAAGCCAACCAACGAGCTTCATGAATACACACAAGTCTTTGGCTTTCCAATAAAATACTTCAGCCATAACAAAGTAAGCTGAGAAGACTTTCAATGAAAATTTATACACAAATTAAGCCAGATTCATGGCCCTACTCTGCCAACACTCCAAAACAGCAGAAAACTTCAATCTGCTCAAATGAAGGAGTACCACGGACCAGTCATTGGTATAAGGAGTATTCCTGGTATAAAGCGTGAAAGTTGGGGGTCTCTGTGTTCCAGGAATCCTTTGCTGGTGTGGGTAGCTGGGCATAATTTAAAACCATCTTGGTCCCCCACTCTCGTCTTCCTCAACTGTAGTGATGTATATTGTCTGCAGCTGAAAATCTAGGCCAGGCTTGGAAAATTATAATATAGATTGGACAAGCTAGAAATACTGTAGAGTGTGGTAGAATTTTTCATCGCAATATATGACTCACATCTGGGCAAAAGTAAATGTATCGGTTTGTTTTATCTATCTTCTGGTGACACCAAGCATTTATTATTTTGCAAATGTTTTATATTCCTTTCGTAAACTTGGTCATATATGCATTTTATAAGTACTGGAGGGGAAACTCTGCAATACTGCATTTCCTGTTGAAGCAAACAGTGATGAAGAAATGCTTAGAAAAATATTAAAAGAATAAGTAAACTTTTTGTATTACATCCAGGTACCCTTCGCTTCTGTTTAAAAATGCTTTAGTTCATTTGTTAAACAATGAAAATAATGTTATCTGCATCTTTGAATCTGCTACATCTTACTAGAAAAATGTTTTACTTGCATTTTGGATAAAACTAATCCTAAAATTCTAACCCGGAGCTACTTAAAATGACTCAAAACAATTTTAAGAAGGGTGCCTAAATAAAAGTAACAAAGATAATGAATTGGCATTTTGTGTGCAAGTATATTCACATGGGGCTGTATCAGAGCTCCTTTCTTTGTACTCTTTCAGGCAAAATTGCCACTGAGTCAATTATGAAACACGCATCTTCATTTCAGTTAAATGATACATGTAATTGTGCATTCTCATTGACTTCAGTGGCAGTGTTGCCTGAGTACCATAAGGACTGAGTAAGCATTTCAGGATTTGACCCACAAACTGCATTTCAAATACAACTCAGCAGATGGACAGCAAATGTATTTTCTTTATCTGGAAATAACAGGCAACTTCCTTGCTTGTATTGACAGCTTTGTGGATATAGGAAACAGAACACATTTCACAAACTAATACTCAAGTAGTTTTACAAACAACCGCAGAATTAAAACTGAAATGATCATAAAAAGCTTTGTGTGTGGTCTGTTCGCATGTCTCATGTCAGCAATCTAAACGTTACTTTTTTATGGTTTTCCACAGATTCCATAGACAGCTGTGAATGGCCCCATGTCCTAAACCAGTTCACTGGCTGCTCTCCATCCCTAGCAACTACTAAACCCATTTGTGTCTATGGATTTGATCCAAATGTTTTTAAGTCAACAACGATAAGAAGAAGTGGTGAAAGCAAACAAAATGAAGCAAACGAGACAGGCTTGGAGTGTGTGGGGAGGTAGGTTTGAAGACTAGTTGCTAGACTGACTTCATGCAATTCCAGGATCCCCCTGGGCTAGGACAATACTGGTGTTGGCAACTAAGTCACTTGAACCGCCAAAACTGTGCCAGCAGTGTAGCACAAAGCAGCCACACAGTACCTAGGCCATTTTATATGTGGAGGCTAAGTTCAATTATTGATGTGTGAAATGGAGGAATCTCAACACAGCCTTCACTCTGGCACAACTAACATTAGCCCTGGGCAGAATTCTCTTCGGCTTCAATGCCAAACTACTGGAGGTTTTAGCACTCCGACACCACTTTCACTTATACTCCGGTGACGTGATGCAACTGTCTTGGCAGCAAAAGTCTAACCTTCTCTTGCACTGAATTCCCCCCATGAACTTTGTCCAGACTGTCCCTATTAGGTGTAGATGATGTTACTCTTCTTCCAGTATTAGACATTCTAGTTTTTAATTAATTTCCAATTCTAATGGAAAGACCAAAATCCTTCATTTCAAATGGCCAATTACAATGGTAGGAGCAGAGATATGCCCATTGACTTGAATTTTTTTTTAAATTTAAAACCTGTACTGCTTAAATCTGAGATTAAATTGATTCTGCCCAAACAAGAGCAAATGATTTTCTCATCCATCAAGGAGATGGACACCTCTTTACGGAACAACCACCCTGCATGAATTCTTTTTCTTTTGGGATCTTCCATATGATCTTAGCCCATAAAATGTACCTTTCAAGTTGTGTCTCAATTACCACCCTTCCCAGATACTTATCTTTTTATTTATTCACCATCCTCTTTTCTAACCTCATGTTTGCTATTTCTTTTTATAAACCTCTTTCCCCATTTCTATTTTTCCAATGCTTTTTTATTTAAAGATTCAAGTAATGACATAAACAAACACCCCACACCCAAAACAGCAATAATGAACAGATGCTAGTGTGTAGCAACACCATTTCTACTATAGTAACTAAAATTATTTCTCATGACTATGATATATTTTTCCATTTCAATACATTGAAAGTGCATTTTCTGGGTTGTCTGCAGCAGGTATTCTCACTCAGTATATTTGCCTATAATAAAGTTAAGAAAATGGAATTTCTGGCAAACCCACAGAGAGGATATTTAACAAACACACCCACACCACTATGGATAAGAAAAGCTGCATGGTCAAGCAACCCAATAAAGCTGTTGACAGATTCAATTATAAATAGTTTCTTTGAAAACTCCTACAAAATTTATGAAGTCACTCCCTATGGGAGCAATGTCTATGCTGTATATGTCATTGATAATATCTTTTACAGTATACCAGGAACACTGACATTGATATTATGGCCACGCACATCCATGCATGGCATTGATGCCACTATAAATCTGTTGGATTCCATGAAAGAGTACTGTAGAACTAAGTGTAAATCTGTTCTACAGCCACTAGGAAAAGAGTAGTACACACTTCCCATTTTGGTTAGGGCAGCCTCAGCTGAAGAAAGCATCTCTTCAGTGAGACTAATCAGGTGCTTAAAGTTAAGCAAGTGCTTAAATGCTTTTCTAGATTGTGGCTCAGCACTGTAGACAGTTTCTTGTACAGTAAGGATAAATTACTTCCAGGTTTTAAGACTTTTAAAAAAAATAGCAGACTTGAGAATTGAGGGGTGAAAATTTCAGACTTTTCATCTTCCCACTGTGAAGTAGGCTGGGTGTGTTGTTCTCCCCAGAAGTCTTCTCAGTCTCCCCATCATTGGCACCCCTACCTTTCTTTATCTTGTCCCTCTCAAATTACATCCTCTGCTATGCCTGGATGCTGTGCATGCTGCCGATGCTGTCAGTAAAAGCCAATGGTCAAGGAAGCAAGACATCAATGGGAGTATTCATACGCCAAGTTAAATACTAGGGTAGTGCTTTGCTGAACAAGGGCAGAGGAGCCTTAACATTCCACCTGCAGGGAATTACCTGCCCCATGGAGTGAATCACATTAAGTAACGATGAGTTCCTGTACTGAAGAATCACCTCTCCTCCCCACTTTCTTCAGGACAGGTAGTTTAAGACTTCAGGAGTGCAGAGATTTATTCTGCAGCAGAACAGGACCTGAGCACAGCAGCAGGATTCAAGAAAAGACACTTTCATTTGCCCGCAGAGGATCTACATGACTAGAGCCTTAACTCCTCTAGTAGATTCACCACTTCCATGATACAACCTTGATTGGTCCTCTTTAGAATGTGTGCAACTCCTTATGCTAAACAATCTGTTTCATCTTGCATTTAGTTGTAACACTGAGAATCTTTTCCAGACCTGAAGAAGAGCTCCAAAGCTTCTCTCTCCCATCAACAGAAGTTGATTCAATAAAAGATATTACATTATCCACCTTTTCTCTCACATTGGTTTACAGACATTTCTGCATTGCTGGCCCTGGGACTTCTGCACTTTTCAAAACATTCTATCACCATCATTATTTATTTCACTGCCGTGCCTAGGATCCCTAGTCAAATACTAGCATCCTGTTGCGTGAGGTGCCATGCACACACAGAACTAAAAGACATGCACTGATATTATATCACAGTGTAAGGAGCTTTGAATTTAAGGCTTGGTTGATGTTTTGCTGTCTCCATTAACAGGAGAGAAAATTCTAAAGGAATAAATATCCTGAATACTGCCTGCGATCATTAAAGCTAGCCATACAAGAAGTAACCTAGAATTCACCATATTTACATATATAATTATGTTTAGCTGCAAAGACCTTATTTTTCCTCAATTCACTGGGTTGTCTGGAGAATTATCAATGGCAAAAGACTCTTAAATATTGGCAATTATGCAGATACCATCTTTAAAATGAATGGAAAATAAATAACGAATGGAGATAAACATTCAGATGAAATAAAATGATTTTGTTTGGAGAATCAGATATCGATTTTAAAAGCGCAAAGAGGAATATGAAAAGAGTAAATATTTAGTTTTGGCAGAAAGATCATTTTTATAAGCAATAAGAGTGACACCTCTCAGGAGTGATTTGATGATGGACTCGTGAAATGTTAATTGATGTCTCTCTAAGGACTTCACACATCCTTCCTAGTTGATGGAAAAAAAAGAGCATCAGTAACCACGAAACTGGAAAGATCTGGACACATCATGAGTAAATCTACCTCAGCATGTTGATTTCTACTACTTAAGAATGGCGGTAAAGAAAGACTATTCAGGACTGTTGCCACAATTACCCTATAGTGGAGAGCCTGCACTAAAACAAAACCCTCAGGACTAGCCCTTCTACAGCTGGTAAAGCATGGGTTGGCGCTGGGATCCTTCGGTTGCCAGTCCTGTTTGAAGGACTAAGGCAGAACAAACTGAAGACTGCTCTACAGTAGTAATGATTACAACTTTTAAAGGGTCAGTCTGGTGGTAAGGAATCACCAAATCATAAGAGCTGTGCAGAGACAGGCCCCCTACCTTCCCCAGTGCATATACCTGGCCTGTTGACTCTATTCTGCCCAGGAATTCCCTTATGCTATTGGAACCACCAGGTAGCACTGAAGCTGGCTTTAAAG